>JAOTRH010000001.1:8401472-8435008 GCA_034768845.1 Heliamphora exappendiculata
TGCTCATATATATATTTAGCTCAATGCATAAATGAATTTGAGGGATTCAATAGTGTAGATTTGATTCAACTGAGTATGAAATCACTATCATCTTTGTTCTGTTACTAAATTTGTTTTATGTAGAAGCAACACATTTTGAGGTGCATCTGCTAGTAATTCTTCCCACCTTGTTACAGTAGCGGAGCCAGATATCTAGTTTAGAGGGGGCACTACTTAACTTAAAATCTTGGTTATTTTTTTTATAGAACCAACAACAATAGGATATTGCTAATACAATTTCTAATACGTTATACGTATAATACTTATACAAAAAAATGTGTCAATTAAGGCAAAATTTTTTGTATTTATTTATTTTGGATAAGTAAAATTTATATCTTCAAGTGGATTCCAATTATTGTCGAAAATGTATTGATCAAACTAACTGAAACACTATAGTGTTAGCTCATTCGTTTTTAATTAACTTGTTTTCTTGATTTTAACTTTTTACACTTTTATCTATTTGAAAGCTTTGCACATTTGAACACCTCAACCATTTTTGTAATTTATTTTTTTTAAAGAATACCACGATATTTATATAATAGTCCAATAACAAATGAAATTCTATGGTGTATTAAAAGTTATCTCACTAGTAAAAAATGAATAAAATATTTAGTTGTAAAATCGAATAAAAATCCTTAAAAATTGTTATTTTAAGACCCGTGGTTGCAAATATTTTTATAAAAATTTAAAATAATAGAATAGTTCTATATTTTGGAGGGACACTAAACAGAATTTTATGAGTACAAATACATAGTTTTATTTTTTTATAAGTAATAATGTACATATAGAAAAGTGAGAGGGGGTACGTGCCACCTCTAGGTGTGCATTGGCTATGCGAGTGACATACTTAGCAATTACCTGTGCCTAAAGGCACTTTGAACATAATTTAATCAATTTTAAAATGAATAATTTTTTAATTATTAGGAATAATAATGTAGTAAATATTTCTTAATAATCTCACTTCAAACTCTTAACATCACTAATGATTTTTATTAAGTTCGCTCTTAAATCTTAATTTCAATCAAAAGTAGCAAACAATATTTTTCGAACAAAATGTGTGTATATATATTAAAAATATATTTTTGATGGGCGAGAAAAGAGAAAAGTTGAATTTGAAATAAATGGAAAAAAAGTTTGAGTTTAAAATGAATAGAGAGAAGAAAGAGAGAGAATAAAAAATGTATTCACAACCATTAGATTAGATCTATCTTAGCCCTTAACAATGCAATAGAGGGTAAATGTCAACATCTGCCCTTGTTATTGAAATTTAGATGGGCATTTTGTTAAGAGGCCATTTCTTGTGGAAGAGGACTCTTTTGCATTGCCTTCCTCATAGAAGGTGCCGGGTTTACCCCGAAGGCCGAGTAATTTAGATGGGCATTTTGATAAGAAGCCATTTCTTGTGGAAGAGGACTCTTTTGCATTGCCTTCGTCATAGAAGCCGCCGGGTTTACCCCGAAGACCGAATTCTATGGTAGAGAAGGCTATAATAAAAATGGCGACTCGGGGACTTCTGTTAAAGAGAGGTATGGTGAGGGTAGAGCATTTTCTTAATACTTTAAAATGATTATTTTAGACTAGAATTAGAGCTTGGTCTTCAATTTTTAGAAAGACAAAATTATGATGTTAGATTTATTGTGAGATTTTTACTGTCGTTACTCGCGTGAAGCTAGCTTGCTTAGATAAGAAGGTGAAATGAACTTCAGTTCATTAATAGAATTTCTATACCTTCTAGTTCTAGAACATCAATTTTTTTTGGGTTCAGTAAAGAAGGTGCTACATTTGTGTGTGTGTGTGTGGCTTTTAAATGAAGTAATTAAGTGATAGAAGTATAGAACCAAAAAAGATTTCTTCCTAGGTAGTAAAATGAAGAAATTACTAAATTAAAAAATCTATTTGTTTTTTAAAAATGTGATATATATCTTCATAGTAAGAGATGCGGCTTTTCATTGAGAAACGAGTGAGTATATTAACATTGCCGCCCTATTTTTAGAGATGTTATATTGAAAAAAAAGGCTGAAAGTCATTTTCCATCATTCAAAGTGGTGCAAAGATGGCAACCAAGAAGCTTGGCCAATTCAACTTTGCATATAAAAAATGATGACCTAGTGCACGAGGCACTGCAGAGCAGAATCAAGGCAGGGCAAGAGATGTGTTGCCTTACCGCAATTTATGGAAAAGCTATTTTCGTGACTTGAACCCGTGCCACCAGGGACACTAATTACAATCCTTGCCGTCGGGCCAAGCTACACTTTTGGCTAATTCAACTCTGCCTCTTTACCAAAAGTCAAGTTTCCAAAAATCATGTTTCAGTGTTAACTGAACCACCTTACAACAAGAACTAGAGATTCTGTACCTTTCAGGTTTAATCATAACTTGTTTATTCTGGTCCTTTTCTTCTTTCATTTTTTGAAAATAGACCTTGTGGCATGCTTGTTTGTGGACCTTTAATTGCTCAAGATGTAAACCAAGTCAAATGTAAATATGTAGTTTAAAATATTACTATTTCTTTTTTCATGGATCTTTTGGATCCTCAAGAGGACTCAAAATAATATAAGAAAATCACTGTATATGGAACAGTTTAATGGTCTACAACTATTCATGGATTTTAACTGTTGCAATTATTCAGCTCTTATATTTGAGTGATGATCCTGTATCAATGACTTGTTAACCCAATTTATGTATATTTGTAAGTTTCTGAACATAGATATGCTTCGTAATTAAGAAAAGGAATGGCGTTATTATGTTAGGCTGCTTCTGATTTAACCATATCCTTTGCACCAATTTTGCTTCAGTGGCCGGAAGGGATTGAGAACTAAGGAGGGGAACTTAGAAAATGTCATACAATTGGGCCGTCCAATTCCATCCAACAGAATTGACCCATCACGAGTTATCCAACTCTCTTGGCGACCTAGGTCAGGTACTCTGATCTATCATCTGTTTTTTCTTTATGTACCTTATGTTGGATGGAAAAGTGATGATATTTGTGGTTAGGTTGTAATGCACTGTGCACTAATTTTTGTCCTGTGGATACTTATATAACTCGAAGTTCATTGCTATTTTAAAAAGACCTAACTGGAAAGCCTACAACCTCAGGAAAATTGCAATACCATAGGAAATTTGAGTTAAAATATATGTTGCTTTAAATTCTATTAAATGTTCATTGTCTTGATCACTTCTGAAAT
This sequence comes from Heliamphora exappendiculata, assembly GCA_034768845.1. NCBI lineage: Eukaryota > Viridiplantae > Streptophyta > Magnoliopsida > Ericales > Sarraceniaceae > Heliamphora > Heliamphora exappendiculata. The sequence goes on from JAOTRH010000001.1 coordinate 8,404,697, forward strand.
TGACATTAGTTTTACTTGGATAGGGTCTTCTTATATGGAGGCTTTCTATCGGAGGAGGAGTGCAACCGCCTAATTTATTGGGTAAATCCCTGTTTTCTGTGCTCTGTTACACTTGTGTTAATGCTGCTACTAGTTTAAAAAATATATATTTTGGGTTCAGGCAAAGGGAAAGAAGAAGAATTCTGTGGTGATTAGTAGTGACTCAGAGAAAGTAAACACAAGCAAGCTTCCCAGGAGTTCTGAAATATTTTCAAGTATGGATGTAAGTTCTACATTTCCCCAACTTGCATATACAATTGGCCTTTTATATATTAATCCAGTATTTAGCTTCAGTTGGAAGTGGAGACAATGATTCATTGCAGGTCGTTGTATAATGTGTGAATATATATGCACTGTCTTTTGGGTGATTGCTTTGCATACTTCACGGTTTTTTGTTGGTACATGTACTTGTGGCTAATTTTTTTTTTTACATCTGAAGTAATATTCTTGCTGACAAAGTTGAGGTTATTAGATGTTTCTTGGGATTACTTTTCTTCTCTATTATTTCAGTCACAGTGCATTTGTTTAATGAATGTCTAATTTTATAGAACTCAATCAAAAGTCTCACCTTAAATAATTAGGTTATGCGCCCTATGTTTGTTATTACCACTTCAATAATGCTGTTTCTTCGTGTGTTGCCTGTATGGTACTGTCAGCTGTTCGGTGTGAATGATATGTTCCTGCCTCTCTAATGGGTGCAGTTTTCAATTTTTATTTTTTTTTGCTTAGTGTGAAATGAACTTTACTAAAGCAAAAACAGCTCTTGAATTACTGTGACTTACAACACGTTAAAAGTTAATCAAAATGCATGTTAGATACTGATAATGATATTTATGTGGATTGACTAAAGTAAATCCAGTGTTGCATAATATTAAGAATCTCATAACACTGATAATATTTCTTTTTGTTTCCAGGATGATATAAAGGAAAGAATTGAGGACAGAATTTCAGCTTGGACATTTCTTCCCAAAGGTTTTTCCGAAATCCTGCTCCTTGGCTTCCTGAAGTTGCTTTCTTGTTCACAATTGACCTTTGGATCTGAAACTCTATGTTTCTAAAAAAATAAAGACGAAATAAATCCGTTGGATTTAAAATTTATTTTCAGAGAACAGCAAGCCTTTTCAGGTGTTGCATTTGGGGCTCGAGGATGCCAAAGCAAAGTACGATTATTTTGGTAATAAATCAGCATTGGAAATCAATGAGTTGATGGCAACCGTTGTTTTGTATCTCTCAAACGTCTCGCAGGGTGGTCAGATACTCTTCCCAGAGTCAGAGGTGGGAGGAATTCGTCTTAATGGTTTGTTGTTTTTGTTTTGGTCAGACTGTTATTGAATCCTTAAATTGTTGATCCACAGTTAGAAAACTCTCATCTGAAGAACAAGATATGGTCCGATTGTAGAAATATTAGTTGCGGGCTGAGACCCACTAAAGGGAATGCAATACTGTTCTTCAATAGCCATCTGAATGCATCTCCTGACAGGAGCAGCACTCATACAAGATGCCCTGTCCTTGAGGGGGAGATGTGGTGTGCCACCAAATTCTTCCATATGAGAGCCATTACTGGGGAAAAGGTCCCATTCCAGTTGGACGCAAGTGATTGTTCTGATGAAGATGAAAATTGCCTCAGGTGGGCTGCCATTGGGGAGTGTGAAAGAAATCCCATCTTCATGATTGGTTCTCCTGACTACTATGGAACTTGCAGGAAGAGTTGTAATGCTTGCTAAGGTTAACCTCGCACAAACTTTTTCTTTCTTATCACTTATTTCTTTTTTCTTGGTTTTCTTGTTCAATTTTCTCCCATCTTCTATGTAATTGCAAAATGTGACATTTACTAGTGAGTAACCCATACCGTCATTTGATCTTTCTGTCATAGCTTAGCAAGCTCTGACGACAATGGGAGATGGATTAATAGCTTTTTTTATTTGTGATATTTGGGATGGGCAGAGGTGGGAGAGTCAGTAAAGAATTAATATCATCTTATGTGAATATTACTTTTGTTGCACTGATGCTGGTTGTTTCTGATTGCATTTGAAGTTGTTTTCCCTTAGATTGGATTGAACCGGATCAAATGAATTGATTAGGGAAGTTAGATGTTTCTCCCTTAGTTTGGATTGAACTGGAGCAAATGAACTGATTAGGGGACTGTAGGACCATTTGACTATGGTGTAACAAAGGTTTTTTCTCTTTGCTTTCTAATTTTAACGATGTGATTTCTTTGGTGTCAAGATGAAAGAGAATAGCTATTGCTGAATTTTTTTTTGGTGCCAAGAATTTGCAGCATATATACTGGACGAACAAAATAATGTTTTGCAGAGTCAGGTGGTGCTGCCAGTTTGAATTGAGTTGTAATTTGACCTCTTTGATCTCGAGCTGCCTTTGGACGAGCACCATTCGTGGCTGTCCCCTTGAATTTATTACTCTTGATTCTTTTGACTATGTACTAATCATTAAGAAAACTTTGTGGCTAAGCATATTTAAATTTCTTTATTCAAATGAAGTGATTTTAGTTTGTTGTTTAAATGTTGTGGACTGCAGCCATCAAATAAATGAATAAGTAAATAACTATGCAAATGGATGGAATGAATGTGCACTCCTAGCATTTTCAAAAATCCCTGAAGACCTTCCTTTTTCTATAATCAGTAGTATGGACCACTTTTTTGGGGTTACGAAAAAGAATCTATGCTACTTCAATAGATGAAGTAACTATTATAGTATAGAGTAGTCCATCAGGGCAGTCTGGGCTATAGTTGTCACTAGAACTAACTATAAATCCGAAAGTCTTGGGTTAGTCTACCGTTGGAAACGCTCTGACTTAACTAATACTTATGGTTTGCTAGTGATTGTAGTAAATGTAAATTTGAAAATCTTTTGTTAGTCTACGTTGAAAGTGTGCTCTGATTTAACCAATACTTGGGGTTTATAGGTGATTGTAGGTATTCAAAAGTTTATTACCTTGAGGGACTCCTCCGCGAACCATCTATATATAGTACAGGGTAGAAAATTGTGTGAAATCAAAGTTGCAGGGTAACTCAAATACCACTTTGACAAATTGTCTGCAGGAACTTGTTTGGGATTCTTGGTTCACAATGGAGTTGAATGCTACCCAACCTTGTGTACTGAAATACTCAAAAAGAATCCATGCATTCACAGAAGCATTCAGGCATGTATCTGTACGCATAATAAAATAAAAAATGGCTCAACCTAAAACTAGTTTTTCACTGTAGAGGAGAAATAAACAAATGTGCACCAGAGTGAACAAATAATGTAATCCATAAGGTACATTGCAATAAGAGTATGTCAACAGGTCCCCAAGAAACTACCAAAATCTAACAAGCACTCAAGAGTCTTAGCCTCGAATCCCCATCTTAGCAAATCCAAACCATCTTTACATTATTCTCAAAAACTCATCATAACCCAAATGCACTAGCACACAAAACTAACAAACAACCTCAGGATGTACACACACACACACACACACACACACACACAATAATAGAAAACTTTATCCTCCAATCCCAGCAAAATCTTTTATAGTGAACCCGACTTTCTCAAACTTCCCTTTCTCACTGTTCTCTCTAAACTTCAGATAATCTGCACAGAAGAATGGCTTGTAGGTCCTTGGATTCCCTTCACCAACCACTTCATCAGGTGCAAGAACAAGCTTATCACGTTTGAAGCACCAAAAGAAAGCCAGCGAAAATCGATTTACGGGTTGCTTAAGAACAACTCGGTGCTCGGATGATCTCCAGCTTGCCTTAAATCTCCAATATTCACCACCAGAGTATCATCACGGGGACTTATATCCAACCACTTCTCTTCCCTTGATCTTACTTGAAGCCCAACGATCTTGTCCTGGTAGACGATGGTTATGCAGCTCATGTCAGTGTGCATGCCCAGACCTTCCACTTCTTTTTTGCTTCATCAGCTCGAGCGGTGAGTAGTTGATTATTCTTAAGTAACCGTGACAATGAGTGAACTTGGATTCAAATTTCCTCCCAGAATCTTCCCCCAAACACATTAGCATTGTCTCAATAATTCTTTCCGATAGCTTTGTCATCTGGTTTCCATACACTCTTAGTATCTCACTAGTAAAATACAAGTAGATGAAGAATGAATATGAGTTCGGTAGAGAAATATTGAATGCATAGAGTTAGAAAAATGGTACCTTCAAATCAATCCGAATTACTCTTACAGCTCGTTTAAGACTTGCTTGGCCTTATTAATAATTGTTTCAACCTATTTTATTATTTTGGACTTTTTTTTACCCAAAATTGTTTAAAGATTTTCTTATATAAAAAGGCGTGTGCAGCCTCTAGTATTTTGTGAGTTACGTATATTATTGGTTTTTCTCTATTTCATCCTTCGTAGTGATTGTTTTACCAATCTTTGCCCGTCTACATAAGTTTACAAACCAAACCATATAAATCTTTTTTGCATATTGTGTCATTGTTCTGCTTCATTTGTTTCGTCATAACAATAATTATATTTTCACAAACGTAAAGTATCAGTTCTAGATTGCCGAAAAATAAAATAAAAGATGAAATTTCCCCATTGTCTTTTTTACCTGAATTCTGAACTTGGTGGTTGAGGAGGAGGACTTGGGCAGAACTCCGTGCTGATGCAAAGAAGTCGGGTCCAGAAGGAGACTCAAAAAAAGGGGATGCAATGAAGTGATGAGGGCCAAGTTTGAGTTTCAGCTCGGAAGGGAGGCTGAAAAGATGGTTTGAAACAGAGTAGAGTTTGGTGTAGAGATCTTTGGAGACTCCATGGTTGGTGATGTGAAAAAACCCCCATTCTTTGCAGGCTAGGGAAAGGGAAGACAGAGAGGATGCATTTATGGGTTGTGACATGTCAAATACTGGAAACTCTACAGAGGTCTGTGTTTCAGCCATTATTATGTAAACTAGTTAAGCTTGCCATGCCACGCACGGTCAATATTTTTGTAGCATTACTAATTAGTTTTGTTCGTATAATAAATTGTATATTTAAATATTATAGCTGAATAATATTAAAAAGAAAGCAAAAAGAAAACTGTAATAGCTTTGGATCTCATGCAACATGCGTTGACGCTCCTCGAGTATCTTAAGAAGCTCTAATTTCCCCATGCATTCTAAAAGCATTAATTTGTTAAGGAATACTTAATAAAATATGGCATTTTCACTTCCATTATCAAAAAGACAAAAAACGAGCTAATTTCCTCACATTGTAGCAAATATGGAATCGCTAAGTAGCACATGCATATTTCATCAAATTCTCAATTTGATGGTATGATGATAAAAAAAAAGAATTGAAAGTAGTGGAATACAATTTTTGACATAATAGTAAGTGATGCCAAACTTCTTTTATTTTCTTTTTCCACAACTTCTGGGCAATCATAGCCACAAAGTTTAATATAGTGATGATAGCTTAATGAGGGGTTTAAGTAGCTAGGAAAAAAAAAAAATTTGCAATCAATGGCAAGAATTCATTACATTTGTGAATACATTGGCTTGTGAAATTGTCACAAGCCAATCCCCAATAGGCGTGTTGAGCTCATTAAGAACACGAGTTTAATCCACTCATACATTTAAAGTAACTGTGAGTTGAGATCAAACACTCTAAAGATAGATTTGGCTCAGCCTAGCGCAACTTTTGAGGTTATATAGGCTCATATCACCAAACTCCCTCCCTCTATACTACTTTCCAAATAGAGGCACATGTCTAACTTTTCTTTTTATTTTTTATTTTTTTATTGTTATCTCTCGTTCAGATAGCTCTTTTTACTGCCATGTTAGCACAATCAGAAACAAAAGAGTTCAATGAGATAGACCCAAATGTGCAATAGATGTAAAAATCTTTCCATCATTATATAATATTTTAAAATGTTGTGACATAAGGTATGAATAAATCTAAATACACTCAATATACAAAGAAATTTTTTTTTAATGCCCCTTTTCACTCGCTCGATGTCAAAGATGATTTAGCCGCAATACCTCTGTTTCCAGCCACTATTAAATAAAGTGAACGAGGGAAAAGAGAAGAGAAAGAAAGAATCAAAATAATCAGCAGAGCAAGTTCAGAAATCAAGTATATCTCAAATTTACAATAACCATAAAAATACATAGAGAGATAGAAACGTAGATATCAAATATGAACCAGTATGTAGTCCCATGTATTATTACTGTAAGCTAAACAACTTATACATCATTCAGTCTATAATGCCAAAGTACTATAGTGCTTCATATTTTTTTATCATATTTGAGAAACTGGTCATCTTATTCTTTTATCATATTTGAGAAACTTGATTTATTTTCAAAAATAGTGCTTCATTTATCTGTGAAGGGAAATTAAGTCAACTTGGCATTATTCCCAATTAAATGTCAATCCAAATTTATAAGATTGTAAGACCATTTTCTCTTCTCATGCAATTAAATTGGAGATTTGTACAAAAAAGAAATAATTAAAAAAGAAATTATTTCTTTGCTTTTACCACGTCATTCTCGCCATACATAATTATGAACAATGCCGACTGAAGTTCTTCTTACCAAGAGATAAACGTCAAACAAGTAGTTAAGATCACCGTAGGCATATCTTAAAAAAGTACGTATATAATGCAATAAAAAAATGTTAACAAAATTAACTATATAATGAATGAAAAAGATGGCGGTAGTATAAAGAAAATAAAAAATTCCAAAATATTAGAAATGTAACTCAAAATTGCCTAATTGATTACATTTATCTCTTTCAATTGTTCAAAACATGTCCCTCAATGCTTCAATTTTTCCCTGGATGCTTTCAAACTTAAGTAATCACAATTCACAAAATTCAATCTACTTTTGTATAGATATCTAATTTATGCATATTCTTTCCTTTGATACCATGATTTGAAGCCTTCTATCCCCAAATAACAGCATATGTCCTTATCAAAAATGAAAAACAAAAAAAAAATGTCAGCCACTTTTGAGCCGAAAAAGCCAAAAACAAAAATATATAAATTTTTTAGTTCTTGCAAATGTTCACTGAATTCTGCATCACATCAATCTTAAACCAAAACAAATACACATCAATTATTCAGTATATCTACATCAGAAAAGCAAATGAGATGAACAAACTACCATGACGTTATTAATTAATTTTGTGACAAAGATTTTATCTAGTAATGCAAAGATTCAATGCAATGAATTTTATAAAATTATGTAGACGCAGAGTATGTGATGATAATCTAATGCTCATCATAATGACATAGTATTGTAAGTTCATATGCATGATTAAAGCAAATATTGAACACATGTTTTATAGATATAGCAAATCTCACTAATAATAAACCTGCTCATTGGCCATGGGAGGAAGACCACCAACATAAACTCGGCGTGCATACCTTGTAGCCTATAGAGAGGCAGAGGCATAAAATCTCATCATTTGAAAATAATTTATACTATCTATATTATTATAATATAAAGTAAATATTATTATTACTAATTATAATATAAAGTAAATACCTCACCTAGTGTGAACGAAGCCAACTTACGCTTTTTGTAATCATTATAAGATTTTTGTATCTGTCACAATGTTCAAGTTTTTAAAAATAAAATATATAAGCCTCCCATTGGAGAGAGAAATAGACACGAGAAAGAGAGACAGAGAAATAACCATCAGCTCATTGCAAGCCAAGTTGGCTTGACCTATAAACAACCCAGGTTTTAGTAGCGATCATACAAAGGAATGTTCAAAGCCATTATTTGCAAATTAGGATCATTCTCAAATTGAAATCTAACTGCATGTTTATAAGTATATTGGTCCAAGAATATGGTCAGGAACAAAAAATTCAATTCTCAATACTAAAACAGTAAGAATGCTTATACTTCAAAAACTTCACTCAAGTGAGAGCTTTTTTTTTCCTTTCTAAAGGAAAGATTTATGTGGTTTGAATAATCCAAAATGTCATTGCTTACGAGTAACACACTACTCAAATAGGATTGCGTAACCTTATAAAACTTATAACATTGTTCAAACATATTGGGACCTTCCAAATTCCATTTGCAATAACCATTAAGGAGCGTACCGAAACTTTTTGACCACCGTTGGCATGAATAGTCTTTGGCCCATTTGAAACTTTTTCAGATGGTGATGAAGTTTCTAGATCACTCTTTGCAGCGTGAGACTTTTTCTCCAATATGTCAACAAGTTCATCAGCAAGTAGTTCAAGAATTCATGGGCATCCTACACAAAATAGGAAGATAAAGTTTCTACAGATCAGATGAGCAGTCAGAATGGTAGAAAGATAACTACACATCAACCTCAAGAAAATTATGCTATCAGAACTTATATGGAAGGATTGCACACATGATATTTACGTAGATATGAAATAAGAAAAACGAATACTTATAATTCTTACAAAGCTTAAATATGCTTAATCGATCAAGTTGATATAGGGATACCACACCACAAGACAAGCATGGCAAGATAATCCTACGAAGTATACCACTTTAAAGAATCCCTTTACCATTATGTGAACTCAATATGCCAAAACAATCAGTAGTAAAGTTTCCTGTAAGTTCATATTTGGTGCATATAACTGCAAAAAATTTCATTTTTCTTCTTCAATCTCTGTACAAAGCATTTCGGAGCAATGACACCCATTTTCTTCTTTTGTGAACTTATCTACATAGGAGTAAATATTAGCTTAGATAAAATCATTGGGTAACATATGAGTAAGTGCATGCATGGACACATGCACATAAATGCTCATTATTTGAATAAATAAGAGTCCAACAGCATCATCAATTGAACAAAAAGTAATCCTCCCAAAATCATTCAAAGGGAAGAAGTTCAATATGGTGTCAAAGAATTTAGTTATTATTATTTATTAATAATTTGTTTCAGTGTTTAGGTCTTCAAAACTCAAATGTTTTACACCATTCTCGGTCTACTAGAAGGAATATGTTAAATTGTAAATCTTATTATACAGGCTTTAATTGACATAATTTAGTCAAACAAGGATAAGTGATGGGTACTAGAAGACTCAAATATTAGAAATTGACCATGAAACTGTAAAGTGAACCCATAAAAATGCAATCAACTATAAGAAGACTTCTAAGTTATCATCCAAACAACTACAATGTACAAACGAGGAGGGAAGAAACTAATAACAATAGCTTAGAGGAACTATCTCAAGAAATGTGTTGGTGTATCTTTGTTTATAAAAAAAGAATTTCTACTCTATATATCAAAAGAGGACGTGAATTGCTACAGTATTTTCATTGTCTATGAAAATACAATTTTACCCTTATGTTTTAAAATTTTTCCTTGCTCAATTGCCTAGGTGTTTAGGGATAATTTTGAAATTTTAATGGATCTAATATGTGGTTGGTTAACTTGTATCTTTCAGATTTGTGTAAGATCCATCTTCTCCAGTGAGAAAGACAATTCATTCAAAAGGAAACATAATTTGGGGATCAAAGGAGCAGGATTTGGAAATGAATTGGGCTTTTGAAGGGCTGTTAACTCAATATTAAATTAAATAAGAGAAGAAGAATGGAAGAAAACCTAAAATTTATTTTTAATTTCATTTGCCTCATAACTTTATTTATTTCTTTTATTTTTTCACTCTTAGCCTTGTTTAAAGAAGCTCATTATTAAGATATATCCAATAATCCAACACACAATGGCAATTGAAAGAGTTGTGGCCATAAAAAAAGAGACTGCAGATATTAAGCAACAAAGGTGTATGAACCAGAACAATGAGAAGAAATGTAAGAACAATACCTCTGGAGAACAAGGCGAAGCTACAAAACCAAGCAAACTTTCAATGCCTGAAAAAAGACAAATCAAATAAAAAAATCAGTATATAAACTATGAGAGAGCTTCGATTGTAGGGTTTCCATGGTCAATTTGGGATTCGAACTTCGATTTGAGTTTGATTATGGGATTTTGGTGGCAATTTGGGATTTCGACTTCTATTTGAGTTCGATTTTGAGATTTCGGTGGCCGATTAGGGATTTAGGTTTCGATTGATGTTCGATTTGATTTTGGAATTTCAGACTTCGATTGATGATTTGGACTTTGATTGGAGATTCCGAAGTTCAATTGGTGTGCGATTTCGATTGGGGATTTTAGTGGTCGATAATCATAAAGCAAGAGTGTAAAGGAATATCCTAGATCAGTGTTCGATTGATGTTCGATTTGAGTTCAATTTTGGAATTTCAGACTTCAAAAGCACAAATAAACACAAACAAGTTAACCAACGAAAAATGGCCCAAGAAAGAGAAAGGTACCTCTGAGAACAAGCAAAACCCGAGCATTGAAGATCTACAAAATAACAACAAAAACAAATCAATAAAGATACAGAAAAGATTACGAAGAAGATGCAAACAACTAAAATCGTAGAATGCAGAAAAGAATAGTAAAACCCTAGATGGACGAGAGCGAAAGAGAAGACAAAGCACCTGAAAATGGTATTGCGCAAGCAGCAGATGAAAAACTGAGCAAAAAGATCCCGAAACGTGAAGCCTGAAGGGAGGAACGACGTGAACACCCCGAAAAATGCCAATCCAAGGAACCAAGCATGAGAACGCTTGTGCAATTTGCAGTAGAATAGTTGTACGTCGAAGGGTGCGTGAAGAACAAGCAGGAGTGCCTGTAGTTGGCCCCCTTACTAAGCATCCCAATTTGACTTCGTTGCCCATATCATAATCCAAATTTACGCTGAAAATCAACAAGCAAACCGGATAAACACAAAAATCAAGAGGGCAATATGGGTAAAAAAAGAGTAAGCATCATTTGTGCCAAGCGGCTTATATATTATTAATAAGATATAGATTCTTTGGATGTTTTAAAAAAAACTCTCATTATAAAATAGAATAGATTCGTACGATATTTTAAAAGTTTTTTTAATAGGTTTAGTTTTTTTAAATAAAGAAGGAGAATGAGAAGAAGAAGAAAAAATGTAGTGTTGGGGATAATTGTTTAAGGTAGTTTTTATTTTATTTTTTGTTAAAATAATTGTAGTATTTAGAATATTAGCACGATTTTTTATTGTTAGAGTAGAGTTAATTTTTTAATTGAGAGTATTATAATTATTTTATTTAAAAATAATAATGTGTTTGGAAGGTATGTAAGCTTTTTTAAAAAAAGTTAAGATTTTAAAACTTATTGGTCTTTCATCCATAAGTTCTCATTTGATGACTTGTTTGGAGATAAGTCCCATTTAATAATTAATATCTTAATAAGCTCTATTTTAAAATAATATACCTAAAAAATATCCTCTAAATAAGAGACTCACCCGCACAAAGAGAGTATATATACAAATATATATATTCAGAGTATAAATACAAATATATGTATTCTAAAATAACAACTATCAAATAGAAATGAAATTCCAATAAAATCTATGAAAGATCCTATAGAAATATTAGGGATTAGTATCTCATTGGTTAAGAAAAAAAATTGCACACCAACTTGGTAACTACTTCAAAATTCATTGGTTGAAACCTATTTTTGATGTGAGACAACCCGACGCATATCGAATCTAGGATTGTTTGACTATGCTTGTTTCTATTTTCTCGTTGTTGGTGGTGAAAATATTTCATTTATACCTTTCAATAATCAGAAAATGAAAACAAATTCTCATTCAAATTTTAGTTCTATTGTAGAACATGAGAATATCAATCATAAAACTCACTCATTAATCAAATAAAAATTGAATCTAAATAGAAAAAAATAACAAATGTTCATTCGGATTTTAGGTAAGTTATAGAAAATAAAGACATTAACAAAACATATAAGTGAGAAAATGAGAATGAAAGAAATGTACCTACAGACTAATGAAAATATTAAGTGATAAAATTCACTCATTAATCAAATAAAACTAAAAAAAGAAGAAGCAATTTTTCATAAAATAAACATAAACCTAGAAATTAGTTTCGTATTAAAAAGATAAACGACAAAATGAGAATATCGAAAACAAAAATTGTCTTCTTTCTATGCGTGTTGAGCAAAATTCTTATTTTTTACAATATAATATTTAATGGCAAAATAACACTAACTAAGCAAGCAAAACATGAAAAATATTCAGTATTTTTGGTATATATCTGTTAAAAAGTATCTTTTTTAATAAATAAAAAAAGTTCAAAATTTTTCTTAAAAATTTTATTCTAAGACATTTTAATTTTAAATCTTCAAAACTAAAACTGTTTTAGTTTCTGTGACTTTTAAAACTCATATGAATGGGCTCGTTTTTAAAGCTCAAATTAATGGGGTGTGCTTAAAATTGTTACCCTTTGGAGGTTCAATGCCTTTTTCGTTTTGCTAATTTGCAAATGGCTTTACCATTTGCAACTTTAAGTCCCAATGATTAAAAATATTTTTTGAGTGAGATTTTAAACACTGTTAGCCATGGATTTTTTTAGGAAAGAAAACTCGACTATTAAACTAGCTCTTTTAAATTGTAGAAATTATTCATATTAGAAAACTCGTAAGAGAGCATTTTCTTAAAACAATCGATGAAATAGTTTGAATTTCGATTGTTTATGATTATAATCCTCCCACTGTTAAGTCTAGGAATAGAGGAGGCATAGTAAGCTTGGTGATGGTAGAGGTGGCGGCAGTGGTAGTTGTGTCATAGTGACAGTGGTAACGGTAACAACAACAATAGAATTATCATGATGGTATAATATGGGTTGTGGTAGCACGGTGAGTGTGGTGGCATGATGGTGTGGTTGGAAAATGGAGGTAAAATGGTGATGAGGTGTGGTGGCATGATGGTGTGGCATGATGGTGTGGTTGGAAAATGGAGGAGGTAAAATGGTGATGAGGTGTGGTGGCATGATGGTGTGGTTGGAGAATGGAGGTAAAATGATGGTGGGGGGGTGTGGTGGGAGAGTAGTCTTAATGTGGGATGGTGGAACAAGAACGAGGGTGAGGGTAGGGGTAGAAAGGATGGTGGCCATGAGTTGGGACATCGATAGTGATGTGATTATAATAGTTGATGGTAGTTTTTGTGTATTAGTAAGTATAAATTTAATTAGAGTTAAGTAAGTTTATGTTTGGATTAGTTTTTTTAGAAATTTTTTTGCTTAAAAGCCTTTAAAAAAACTTATTTGTTTAGTCTCAGTTAATTTTTCATATATATTTTTATATCTGTTTTTTTATTAAAAAAAAGTTTAAAAATCAAGAAGCCTACAAAAAAACCTACTTCAAGCATAGGCTAAATGATTTTAGACTTAAAATTATAATATTTAGTCTACATTTTAAGTGATATATATTTTATACATTTAGTCTACATTTTAAGTGATATATATTTTATTTATCAAACGAACTTATTTTATTTTTACTTAATATATTTAGCATTAAGTGATGAATTGTGTTATCTTAAGAATTAAATTTTCTATAAAATAACAATTGAAACGAAAAAATTAAGGACCAAACTGCGAATTGACCCATATTTTAAGGGGTTAAAATGTAATTTACTAATTTTTTTATTATAAATAATCGGTACCAGAATATTAATTGCTTATTGACTGAAAAGACGAGTAAAATTGACAGCAACTTAACCCACAACTAGTGGCACCATTGAAATAATATAATAGCGGTGCTACCTTTACTCAAAAAAATTACCGAAAAATTTAACCGAATAAAGCTTAGCAAGCGACCTAATCACTTCCATGCTACCCTTAGCTTCATTTTAGGCCTTGTTTGGGATTTTATTTTTTATTTTTTGTTTTTTTCCTTTTTTATTTTTTTTCAATCAGTTTAAATTTTAAAATTTTTTGTTTTTTCATAATAAAACAAATTTTAAAATATAATTATTTTAATTAAAATTTTAAAAAATCACTAAAGACAAAAAAACTATTATAAAAACTTTCAAGTGGCTTTTTTCTAATAAATTTTTTTATTTTCTGATTAATTTCTTATTCATAAGTTATTCATTTTATTTGAAACAAAGAATGATAAAATTATATGAGTAAATTACACTGACCCCCCCTAAAATTTTGGTCAAATACAGTCAATCTCATATTTTTAGACAAATTACACTGACCTTTCTTACAGGCTGAAATATTGTTACACTGATACCTCTTAACAGTTAACGCCGTTAGAATTTCGTTTGTGTCATTAATTATTTTTTCATTTTGCCCCTCAAATGCAGGGCCATCAAATTTGTTTTTTTTTTTAAGTTTATAAAACAATAATTCTTCAGTTTGAATTCGCCAAAATAATTTACTGACGATTGAAGCCGTTCACTAGCAACGTTAGATCGTCAAAAGGGTAGTGAACGTTGTCGATCGAGAAATAATTTATATTTTATAATTGATTATAACTGTAATAGTTCAAAAAAAAGAAAGAAAGAAAGAGGAAGAACGAGTGCCGCACTCCCCCGGCTGCACCTCTCGCCAACGCCATACCTACGCCGTCGCCACCTTCGTTGCTGGTCACCGCCACTACCATCTTTGCCGTTGTTCTGCCGTCGCTGAACTCTCCCATCTCCCCTCTCCCCTCTCCTCTATATATATATGGTTTGGTTGACCTATCGGCGTCGAAGGGGGCTGTCGATGAGGGTTTGGTGGCGAGGTGTACGACAAATGTCTGGTGGTGCGGCGAGGGTTTTGGGTGGCTTTTACCGACTGGCAGCTAGGGTTTTGGTGGTCCGGCAACTGGCGGCGACTGTTTTGGTGGTTCGACGACTGGCAGCGAGAGAAAGAGAGAGAATGAGAGAAAGAGAGAGCCCAACCGAGAGAGAGGAGACCGGCAACGGAGACGAAGCGAGAACGGTGGCGACAATGGCACCGGTATGAGAAACTTCTCATATTATATATTTTCAAAAAATTATTATGCTATTGTGTATGCTGTTGTATTTAGAAATATAAATTCGTAAAACAAAAAAAAATTTCTTATATGACTGCATTGAAATTTTTTTATTTTGAAATTTTTTTCATTTATAAGTGTTCATTTACTGAAAATTAATAACAACAAAATTTTTAAAAATATATGTGTGAAAAATTTCTCATACTAAATTTTAAAATAATTCTCATTTTTTATTAAAAAATAAAAAAATATATTAATGAATAAGAAAATTTTCATATATCACTTTCTAATAATATTCGCATATACATATATGTTATGAGAAATTTCTTATACTCAGATTTTAAAATATATCAAAATTTTCTTATATATCACTATACGAAAATATTTTTATATACGTAACTGCTATGAGAAATTTCTCATACTCGAATTTTAAAATGTATTAAAATTTTCTTATATATTACTATATGAGAATATTTTCATATACATACATACTGTGAAAAACTTTTATACTCATGTTTCAAAATGTATGCGAAATTTCAGATATATCACTATATGAAAATATTCTTTTATACATGCGTGCTGTGAGAAACTTTTATACTTGTATTTCAAAACGTATAGGAAATTTTCCATTTATTAATATATATACGAGAAGTTTCTTATACTTAGATTTCAAAATGTATAAGAAATTTCTTATATATCACTATATGAAAATATTCTCATATAAATAAGTGTTATAAAAAATTTCTTATATATTACTATATGAGAAACTATACTATCATATACATACATGCTATAAAAAATTTCTTATAATCAAATTTCAAAACGTATGAGAAATTTTTCATATATCACTATATGAAAATATTTTCATATACATACATGCTGTGAGAAATTTCTCATACTCATATTTCAAAACGTTTGAAAAGTTTATCATATATCATTATATAAGAAGTTTCTCATACTCAAATTTTAAAATGTACGATAATTTCTCGTATATCACTATATAAAAATATTCTAATATACATAGAAACTTTTCATATATTACTATATGAGTAACTATATTATCATATATATACGTGCTTTGAGAAATTTTTTATATTCAGATTTCAAAACGTACGAGAAATTTTTTCATATATCTATTTTCATATACATAAGTGATGTGATAAAATTCTCATACAAAATGCACGAGAAGTTTTTTCATATATCTATTTTCATATACATAAGTGATGTAATAAAGTTCTCTTACTCATATTTCAAACATATGAAAAGTTTTTCATATATCATTATAAGAGAATATTTTCATACATATGTGTAATGAGAAATTTCTCATACTTACGTAATATGAAAAATTTGTCGCTCATATTTTAAAATGTATAAAAAATTTATCATATAATATTATTATATAAAAAGTTTTTTATTCTTTCAAATTTTACCATTTGATTTAAATTATTCTAGATTTCAATTAAAAAGTAGAAAATTTATTTTTCTAATTATAGCTTGATTTTTAAAAATTTAAAACAAATAGTATAACTTTACTAATTGAGCAAAGTACGATCTTATCAATTTATTTTTTAAAATTTTATATTCAGAATGTAAATATTCATTAGAGAATTCTAAATATATATATATATATATTAAAAAAATTAAATATGCATATTAAGCAATATAACATTTTATAGTTTATAAATTAAAAATTAAAGCAATAGGATTTTCATATATAATATTCAATTTTTCTAAAAAATAATCATACAAATATATAAATAATTATTACATTTTTTAATCTATAATTTAAAATATTAAAATTTGAAAGTATTAGTAGTTTTATAACTAAAATAACTGGAATAGTAGTATATATCTTTTGACACTAGTTAGGTTTTTTAATAGTTTTAATTTTTCTTATATATTTTATGATTGAAATTATTTATTTTGTACTATTTATTAAGTAGATCATTTGTGTAAAAAATCTATAATAATAAAGTCTAAGCAATTCTATGAATAGGTCACATTTGTTAAAAAATAAATAGATGATAAATATAATTTTATAAAAAAAGAATAATAAGTAAATATAATTAGATCATATAATTACAAATATTTAATTAATTTAATTTCTTATATGAATAAAAAAATTAATAAAAAATATAAAATAAATAATTCAAATTATAAAAACATGCTAAAAAACCAAATAATTTAATAGAGTGCACTATGATTCATGTTTCAACAAACCTTATTTTATAATTTTTCATACCAATTGCGCTAAAAGGATATTCAATTTTTTCTTGGGTAGGTTTTTTTGGCAGAATAGTGTTTCCCATAATATAATTGGTATTAATTGCTTATTGACTTTCTTAATTTATTTGTAAGTGTTATTTCATTGTGTTTGTTTACATTTTAGCAAATAAAGTAATAATTTTTTTTTAAAGTTATGCTTTAAAAACAAGACAAAGGAATATATATTATTATATTTGAGTGTAGGCCTGATTTGAAATAAAAAAGAATATTTGACATGCTTTTGCAATTTTTTTTTAGTTAAAATTTTTATTTTAGAATTTCCTAATAAATGGAATTAGAAATAAAAAATGTTAATAAAACACTATTAGTAAAAATTTAAAATAGGAAAATATATAAAATAGATTTGCAGGTTATTACTGGGTTTTGGCTTATGAGAGTTTTATTTTTCTTTAATTTCTTTATCTTTTATTGCAACAACAAAAATTTAAAAAGTATATTCTTTTGAGTTAAAATTTAAAAAATTTACTAAAAATAAAAATTCAATAAAAAGTCACTATGTAGCTTTTTTCATATTACATATTTATTTTTATTTTTAATTAGATTTTCAATATTTGTTTATTTTTGAATTTTTTTTATATTTTAGTTTAAATTTTTTAACTTTTTAATTCTTTATGACGAGAAGATTCTAAAAAATATGGTCATTAGGACTAAACTTGAAATTTTTTTGTTAAAAACAAAAAAATTAGAAAAAAGTTCAAAAAACCTACTTAAATAGGTTTTTTTTTGTCTTATATAAATTTTGTTAAGATTTTGATTAAAAAAATTATTTTTTTATTATTATTTTTTTTATAAAGAAAAGAATTTAAAAAAATATATTTATTTAAACTAATATTAAAAAAAAATCACTAAAAAAAAACTTACAAAAAAGCCATTACAAACACAAGGTGTCTACATACATGCTTAACCCAAGCCTAATGGTCCATCCTCGGACCACCATCGTCACCTCTCTCTCTCTCTCTCAGATTTTTTCATCCCCTTCTGAGTTCTGATTAGTGAGAGCTCTCGACTTCGAAGAACTATGATTCCACAGCAATGGGGTTCACCTTGTGGGAATCAGTGCACTCACAAATACGCCGCTCTTATGCAGATTCCATGTAACGTTTCTCCCCCCCACCCCCTCTCTCTCTCTCTCTCTCTCTCTCTCTCTTTCCTGTTCTCATCGTTTCCCCTCTCTTCATATCAGAGATCTCCTGTCTCGAAAAGTACATGGACTTCTGTTTCAATTCATTAAAGTTTGTTAAATAATGTGAGAATTTACACAAAACTAAACAATTTTCAGAACAGATGATTTCTTGGCACATATCTGTACCTATTCTTATATTTATAGATGTATGTATGTATGTATGTATGTATGTATGTATTAAGGTATGTATATAAGCAAATATGAAATAGCTGTGATTTTGTGGACGCATAAATTTGTTCATGCATTTTATTGTTTGTTTTAATTGATGTATTAACAAAATGTTTACATACCGTTTTGAATTTGGCACAATTTGTTTGCCCCATATGTTGGGGCTTTATTCATTGAATTTGTAGATTGTAACGGTCACACCTCAAATTCATGACTGGGTGGTAGGCACTGGTTTGGCAAGTGGGTACTTAGACATTGGTCGGATGAATAGGGTTTCCACCAAGGGCAACGCGAAAAGTTTTGATTGATGACTAGTATAACTATGATACATATGCTGATAATTTTCATTTACAAAATGCATGTCGTATAATATAGACAAGAGAATGAAGAAATAAAAAGAAAAAGAAATTTGGCCAGGTAATGATTATGTTGGGATTTTTGATCCCACCTGGTGTGGAAACATACCAAAAAATTAAGCATAAACAAAAGAAGTTATCACATAGAATTAAAACAGTTTACCACAAATAGCACGCAACACTAAGTAATCCAAGTCAACCATGTGATCCACATTAAGAGGTATTTCACTTAGACATATAGTGCTTGCTATTCTTTCTTCAGTGGATTTTGGTGCCGCCTTTGTATGTTTTCCCTTGCTCTACTTATAATGATGTATATAAAAGATTGGGGACAAATCCTTCCGCACATGCCACTTTAAGGAAAGATAGAAATCCACTATAATACAAGTGCTTACAAATATAGGACAAAAATTACCCCAAAACCCAAGCCCCTTGCTTTCTTGTATTTCAATCTATTCCTCTCACTTAGCCTCTTTCTGTTAGTCCCTATGTACTTTACAAAAGCACTGTTCATCAGTTGTGTCCGTCACTTGTAGGGACCCGGTCCCTTGTTATTCTCGTGTATTAATGAAAATGAGTATGTTGGGTTTTGTGAGAATGGTTAAGTGTGTAGATCTTGCGTAAAAATTAGAACTTGAGCCTGTATATGTTTGTTAACGATAGTTAAGTATGAAGTAATGTATGAGAATGTCGTTGTGAGGTGTTTGACTTAGGTATGGTTCAGTTTTAACTTTTGATCCTGGTTTCTACCCAGTTTTGACCGCTCGAGCGGAGGGTGGACCGCTCAAGCGGACAGGTTGCCGAGAGATTCTAGGTGGGATGGCTGCTCGAGCGGACTATCGGTGAGCTGACTTTTTAAAGTTGCATGTGGGCTCTTTTTTCCTCATTATTTTCATTTTTCTCTCTCTCTATAGAGTTATGGTGAGAGCTAGGGTTTGGGTTTGGGGGGTTGTTTGGAGCTTCCTAGCTTCTCTTGGTGGGATGTCTCATATCCACCTTGGTTGTTTGCTATTGAAGGCTTAATCTAGACGTTGGAGGATTTATTCTCACCCAATGGTTAGAGATTCTCGGAGTTGGAGCTCGTTTGGGCCTTTTCTTGTGATTCTAGCATCCCAAAGGTAGAATTTATGACTATCCTTGAATATCTATGTGATATGTATTGTATATTTGAATTTATGAACATAAAAGCATAAAAATGGTGTTTTCGAAGCCCTAGGTTAGGGTTTGGTATTAATGGAGGTTAAATTTTAGATTTATGGATGATTTAGCATGATTCTATTTTTATGTTGTTATTGAACACGGTTGGATTTGAAAAATGATGGGCTAGGGTTGAAATTGAGCTTGAACCATGAAAATTGGGAGTTTTGGGGTTGAGGAACCCTTATATTGAAATTGATGTGATTTTTGGTTAATTTGAGGGTTGTGATGACTTATCGTATTTACAATCCACGAGTTAGTGTGGCATATGATTGTGTCGGGTGTTAAAATTTGGAGTTTTTAATGTAAAATCGGAAAACACATGTAATGATATGAGTTTGACGAGATGAACCATTTGGATTGGACTTGTGTGTGTGTATTGTGATTTGATATATCAAAAAGGACCGATTTTGGGATCTAGCGATCGTTTAAGTTTGAGCACGAGTTGTCCCACGGTGAAAGACCAAAAAACTGCGCAGATTGAGTTCTTTGCCCGCCGGCTAGCAATTGGGAAAGGACGTTAGTCGTGGAGGGATATAGAACGTACCATTACTCACGGGCTTTTGGCGCCTGGGTTAGTAGTAACGCGGCGTGGTTCTATACATTCGTCCGACGTTGATTCTTATGTTTAACTCACGAGTTGGTGGAATATAAGAAATGTCAACAATGTGTGCGTGTGTGCGTGCGTTGCAAAAGATTGGGTCTTCGAGAAATGATGAGATTATGGGTAAAACGATTTACAAAACTAAGATCTCTTTTGTTGAAAACTTGGTTATGTGTTGAGAATTTGGCTTGGGACAAACGATGTGGTTTTTGATTAAACATATGTGTGCATCCCGTATAACCATCTTCATATGTCATGCATATGTTCATTGTTAGTCGTTTTCTTACGAGTTTCGGCTCATGTTATTTAACAACATTTCAGGTGATAGCGGAAGGATGATTTTGGATTGAGATAACGGTCGTTGGACCATTTTTGAGTAACTAATAGGATTACATATTATTGAATAGTATGTTTTTGGGAAATGAAATTGTAAAGATGGTTATTTTACTCTCATGTATATTTTATATCTCGAGTTTACCTATTTAAAATCATGTTTAAAGGAGGAGAAAAAGTGGTTATTTTTCCAAAGTTTAGCAAATATCACAATTTCTAGGCAGTAACTCTCGGGTGTCTCACCGCTCGAGCGGTGAGGAGTTCGCTCGAGCGAACTCCGCTGGGTGGTTTTTAATAAAAAATTGTTTTAGAACAGGATTTTTTAAAAATATGTTTAAACTACATTTTGGGTTATGAATTGACTATTTTCAGGAGTTGTGTTAAAAAAGAAACGGTCACCTTTATTGGAGAATTTTTTAGAATTTTTTCATGGGTTTTATTGTTTATAAATCGGGGCGTTACATTACTTGTATAACAAACAACAAATAAAAAAGGAAGAGAAGTCGATCCCATTGAACTCTAATGTCGAAGCCCAATGATTTCTAGGTTTTTTCAAAATGGGAGTGCTGTCATCATAGGTAATACATGACGAACATTTACTCATTGTATTGCCATTATATATTACTAGATATATTGTTGGGTTTTGTCTTATGCGCTCTATATGGCATTACTGTTCATATTATGCCTATGTTTGGACTAGTTTTTTTTTGTAGGTTTTTTAACTTTTTTTTTTTTGTAAAAAAGTAGATGTAAAAATATTTAGAAAATGCCAGCTGAGGCCAAACAAGTAGACTTTTTTGGAGGCTTTTAAGAAAAAAATCTCCCAAAAAAACTAGTTCAAACATAGGCTATTTGTAAATTTTATTCATTTCAAGTAATTTTTGGATGATAAGAACGACAGCGTTACCTGAAGACTAATTGAAAATATCACTTTCAATAGAGCCAAGAGAATGAGTAGATCCATGTAGCCTACCCAAAGATGGCTTGATGAGTTGAGTAAGTATCTTGAAATGTGCATGCCATTGTTTGAGAAATTGCTTTTAACCAAAATTCCTTTAAGTAGGAATTAAGAGAAGAACCAATTTGATATTAGGAAAGTAATTTAACCCACAAGCTCTATTTACACAACTTTAATGAGAAGTCAATGCTGAGAAGTACCATCAGGCTTATGCATGCCAAATGGAGAAAAGAAAACTACAGATCAGGTAATACATGCATAGCTAAGCATGTTGTTCATTTTACTATAAAAGAATATCAAATCTAAGCGATTGTGCCAAAACCATCTTTGCTACTTTTAACATGTCCTAACAGTGGGTGGGGGGGCAGGGGGGCGGGGTGCATCATGTCCACTGTGGCATCTAACAAGGTCATGGCTTCTGTCGAAAGCATCCGGTCAATCCAGTTCCCTATTATCAGAGAAGCCCTGGCCACTTTGAGATCCTATAACTATGCTTTGGGTTTCTTTTTTCTTTTGTTTTTTTCTAAATAGGCTCGAAAAAAGTATATAGCTTAATTTTGGTCTTCCGGAAAAATTAAAGATTTTGTTTTCACTCCCTTAATAGATATTGCATGGATTCAAAATCATTATTTGTGTAGAAACTTAATTAATTAAATTCATTTTACTATATATTTGATCTTTATACAAGTATCAATTTTTTCTCAAAAATGGCCGATCTTTCGTATTTCAAATTTGAATTGTCTTCTCTTAGACAATTAGGAAAGGAATAGAAGATGTCCTTATTTGATTAGTTAATGTCAAATGAAATTCAAGAATTCTAGTTATGAACTATATGCATGAAATGGGGGTTGATGCTTGTGGTTTTTAATATTATTTGGAGCAATGAGTTAGGATCGTACATTGGTTACTAATTTAGTAAAAATGTAAGGCATAGTACGCTGATGGCTCTTCCATTTATATTTGATATTTGTTTTGGGCTATTGCCAGGACTAGATCTGCACCCAGACAGCAACAGCTCTATTCCTAGGATTACCTAGTCTTTTTGACCACTATGCTTTATGCATCGAATTTTGGATTTAAATCACTCACTGTAACGATGTAAAAATGTTGTTTGATACTCAGATTTTGTTTGTTTGTCTGATCTGCAATATGCATCACACAGAAGTGCTTTAAGTTGTTTTATTACATCAGCATCCATTTTGAGTCCTTGCTATTTTTAATTTCTACCATGAATGTCCTTTGTAGCATGCATAAGTGATTAATCTTCTCATGTCGACCCTTGGTTTTATAGGGAGAGTATTTTGCAAAAAAGGGTGTGACTCGGATGGTGAGACATGGGAGGAGTGTAAGTATTTATTTGCTTTGTTCCTCACTTTTGTTTTTGGAGTTTCTTAAAACTGAATTCTTATAATGTGTTATGTTTTGAATTTAGTTATAGAAAATTGCCTTTGAATGTATTTTGGGCATAATTAGCATAAGAGTTTCTTTTGATCTTTTTTGGTTGGCTAAGTACTTTTAGGCAATAGGAAAGCATTTATCAGCAAACTAGCATCTAGAGCTTTTATAGTTAGTTAATTATTCTAATTATTCTTGATGGGGAAGTCTTGGAACCAAAGCAGTACCTAGATCTGTCTCACCTGTTTACCACCTGAGCCAATGATAAGGGGCCTTGTTTAAATATCTACTGTGTATACTGACTAGGTTAGTTGGTGAGATCCTGTCATACTAGGCTCTATTTGATAGACAACAGTTACTTTTTCTGGGAAAGCAGATAATGATTATTTTCCTTTTTGTAAAATTTATTCAAATTCTCCCTTTTTGGTTTGTAAGCATCTTCTGCTTTGTTTACCTTTATATTTAAGCATATTTAAGTTGTGTGAATGAGGTTTTGTTTCTTACAGCATTTTATTTTCTGTGTGCATGGATCACCCTTTGTTTGGCAGTTTTGTAAACAATCTTGAAATCCATATTTCTATAATGGAGTGATTACTACTATTACTGATTAGCAATCAGAAACATTAGTAGAAAGGAAATAAACATCCACGACTTTATTCTTTCTACAATTATATCTTATGTTACCAAAGAAAACTCTATTCTTATGATTTTTACTTTGATTCCGACAAACCAGTTATTTGTGTTAATCAAATAGTATTAAGCTTAATGAAGGCGCGCTAACCCCAATAGGGTACGCAACTGTTTATTTATAGAACAACGAAACCACATAAGAAGATATGGCGTGTCCAACCACACCGGATAATAATAATAATAATAATAATAATAATAATAAAGCTAATAAAATTATAATAAAGTTAACACCCATTCTCAAGCTGGTGCATATATATCTAAATGCTCAGTTTGTTACATATGCATCGAACCCGAGGACCTAGAATAGACTTAGTAAAGATATCTGCTAACTGCTCTCCAGTACGAACCGCACCGAACACGATCACACCGTTCTGATACCCATGCCGAATAAAATGGTAGTCCACTTCGATATGTTTAGTACGCTCGTGGAACACCAAATTCGTGGCAATATACACTGTAGATTTATTATCACACTAAAGTTTCGTTGGGTCATTGCAGGGATCACCCAACTCACTAAGCAATTGACGAAGCTACAAAATCTCAAATGTGGCAAAGGCCATGGCTCGGTATTCTGCTTCTGCACTTGACCTCGAAACCGCGTCCTGCTTCTTGCTCTTCCAATAGATAAGATTGCCACCAATAAATATAGAAAATCCAGATGTGGACCGCCGATCAATGGGGCATCCTGCCCAGTCAGCATCAGAATACCCTTCCATCATAGAGTGACCGTGATCACTAAAGTGCAACCCCTTACTGGGATTACTGTGGATATATCATAGAATTCTAACAACGGCATTCCAATGTGGAACCCGAGGTGCAGCCATGAATTGGCTCACCACACTCACAAGAAAGGTTATGTCTGGTCTTGTCATTGTTGTCAGATAATTTAACTTTCCAACCATTCTCCTATGTCTGTCGGGATGAGGAAAAACCTCAGCTTTATTAGGGAGAAGTTTAACACTTGGGTTCATAGGTGACTCGACCTCCTTTACGTGCAAAAGCCCTGCGTCAGCAAGAATATCCAGCACATACTTCATCTGGGAGATAAAGATACCCTTCTTACCTCATGCCACCTCGACTCTAAGAAAGTATTTCAATTCTCCCAAGTCTTTAGTTTGGAACTGAGATTTTAAAAATTGCTTCAATGCAGAAATATCCACTGCATCATCACCTGTGATAACAATATTATCAATGTAAACAATCAATAGAATACAACGGATGAGCATTTATAGAACACTGTATGATCTTTGCCGGACTGTAGAAGACCAAACTGGTGCATAACCATGCTAAAGCAACCAAACCACGCACGTGGAGACTGCTTTAAGCTATAAAGGGATCGATGGAGACAACAGGCCAGCTGCGACCCCCCCTGAGCAACAAAACCAGGAGGTTGCTTTATGTAAACTTTCTCTTGCAAATCGCCATGAAAAAATACATTTTTCACGTCAAGTTGGTACAGAGGGCAATGACGAGTAGCAGCTAGAGACATAAACAGGCGAATAGATGCCATCTTGGCGAAGGGAGAGAAGGTCTCAAAATAGTCAACCCCATATGTCTGAGAATACCCCTTGGCAACTAGACGGGTCTTCAAGCGGGCAAGAGAACCATCAGGATTGACCTTGACCGTAAAGACCCATTTGCAACTAAGAGCCTGCTTGCCTTCCGGAAGATAAACGCCGTCAGCCAGGGTCAGCTAAGGCCTCGGGAATAGTACGAGGAATAGTGGCCTGATCGAGAGTGGTGGTACAAATCTGTAAGGAGACTGAGAGGCCCTTGTAGGAGGTAGTATAGAGAAGATGATCCATGCAAGTGCGATAAGATTTTCGAATAGCAATAGGAGTATCACGAGCAGGGGAAGGAACACTTACCGTGGGAAGAGGATTCGCAGACGAGGAGATTGACTCAGTAGAGGAAAGTTCCAAGGAAGCTGAAGGAGTGGAAGGAGAAGGTGGAGAGGACCCCTCAGTAGGAGGAACACCTGTAGAAGAGGACAAAGGCAAGCAAGACACTAAAAAATCAAGATGTTCAAGATCAGACCGCCCACTCCCTGACACAGCTGAATCTGATGCAGAAAAGAAAGGAGTAGATTCCACAAAGGCAACATCCCGGGACACAAAGAACTTGTGGAGAGATGGACAAAAACAGCGATACCCCTTCTGAGTCTTCGAATAACTAAGAAAGATGCATTTAACAGCCTGAGCATCCAATTTCGTTCGCTGAGAATGAGTGTCATGAACATAACAAAGGCAGCCAAAAATTCTCAAGGGTAGAGAAAAAAGGCTTGTTGCAGGAAAGAGGACCTCTATCGGAATTTTACCACTAAGGACCTGAGATGGGAGACGGTTAATTAAGTAGTAAGCAGTTAACACGGTATGTTCCTAGAATTGCTTGGGCACGTGCATTTGAAACAAGAGAGCACGAGCAGTCTCCATAATATGGCGGTTCTTGCGCTCAGCGACACCATTCTGATGTGGGATAGTGGGACAAGAAGTCTGATGAACATACCATTAGTTGAAAAAAAAAGTCTTCAGCTGGGTGGCGAGATACTCGCCACCATTATCACTGCGCAAATATTTAACCTGAGCCTGAAATTAAATTTTTACTTCCATACAAAATGAGAAAAAAATAGATGCTAATTCAGATTTATGTGGCATAAGATATAAGAAAGTCACACGAGAATAATCACCCACAAATATGACATAATAACAAAAACCAGAAACAAACTCTACTGAACATGACCCCCAAACATTTGAATGAACCAAAGAAAAAGGAGCCGAAGCTCGTTTATTGACCTGAGATAATAAAGGCACACGCAGGTGCTTTGCTAACCGACACGACTCACTCAATATGAGAAATAGAGCAAAAATTAGGACAGACTATGTAAACTGGATATAGATGGATGCCCCAGACGGTAATGAGTCTCAAAACTAAGAGAGAGAACTACTGAGCAGGCCGTAGCAACCACCACCTCCACCAAGTAAAGCCCACCAGAAACTCGACCTCTACTGATAATCTTCATCGTCGTAATATCATGAAAAACACA
Source organism: Heliamphora exappendiculata (assembly GCA_034768845.1). Classification (NCBI taxonomy): domain Eukaryota; kingdom Viridiplantae; phylum Streptophyta; class Magnoliopsida; order Ericales; family Sarraceniaceae; genus Heliamphora; species Heliamphora exappendiculata. Next base: position 8,431,727 of record JAOTRH010000001.1, read on the forward strand.
GCCATCAGGATAAAAAATCACACAACAATTGAGATCATTAGTGAGCTGATTGACAGATAATAAGTTAAATGGATTTTCAGGAGTATGTAAGACATTAAATAGGGTTAAGGAGGGTGTGGGAGTAGCGACTCTACGTCCCTTAACCGGTAAGGAAGTTCCATTAGCTACAAGAACACCACGATGGCTAGGAGTCACCTGATAGTCATATAATATACCTGCTGAACCAGCCATATAATAGGAGGCACCTGAATCAATCACCCAAGCAGATGGAGTAGTCGCCAGACATGCACTAGGATTACCTGTGAAGGTAGCGGTAGTAAGAGCAGGAAGACTAGGGCTAGTAACTTGAGACAGAACATACTGCTCATATTCAGCTGGGGTAATCTCTACGAGGTGCTTCTGAGAAGAGGAAGATGAGTCTGCCTGAGAGTACTCAGCAGTAACATTAGCACTGGGGACGGTCTTCCATGTAGTTTATAACACTGACTGCGAATATGGCCCTGGATTCCACAGTAGTGGCAAGAGCGAGTCTCACGAGCTCTCTCACCTGTTCGATCTCCATCACGGACCCTACCACGGCCACGATCACGACCACGAGTTCCATTGCCTCCTCGAGAAGCAACAAGGGCAGACTGTTCATTAGTTTCAGAGAAAGGCCGAGTGTCGTCACGGTGCATCGGACGACTCACCTGACGGAAAGTCTCAGATAATGTAGGAATATCTGTCGCAGCAAGAATCTGGGAACGAGCTGTGTCATATTCAGGATCCAAACTGGATAAGAAGCACACGACAAGAATCTGCATCTGCTGTTCCCGAAACTTACTAATGGAACTGGTAAATGGAAGAAGCCGATCAAACTCGTTGGCAAGCACTTTAAATTCCATAAAGTGCTTCTGAATAGGACGACTAGCCTGTTGCGAGTGGAAGAAGCCTCGCATCACATCATAAAGGCGCGATAAGTCATTTATAGAGGAATAAATATCCTCCACAGCCCTCCAGATTTCTTTTACCGTATCGGCACTGGCAACTAAAATCTTGACACTGCGGTCCATGGAATTCATAATTTGACTGAAGAGACAAGTATCGTCTCGTATCCAAGTATGATAAATAGGAAAAATAGGATTAGGGACATCATCAAATAAGTGGGAATTCAATTCCATGCCTTGCAAAGATTTCAACACATTCTTCCGCCACAAGGGATAAGCAGAAGCACTGTCAAGCTTCTCATCGACAAGCCGAGTAGAAGAAGAGAATACCTCAGTTCTCATTGGTCGCCCGGTATCCATCAGAGACTCAGCAGTCTCAGAAGTTCGGGTAGTAGACCTGTCGCCCTCCAATGACATTCTTGTTCAAAAACCAGATAATCTACAACCAGATAACCCTCACTGCATCAACAAAGATTGGACAACACATAATTTGTTGTTGAATAGAAAGCAGGCTATTGCACGGATGAATAAAGTGATGCTGTGAGGGAGACGGAAAAACAGAACTGTGTTCCGGTAACTGTTCCGGCGATCGGCGATTGTTTTGGTGATTGTTCCGGTTTTTTGCAATTTTTTCGGCGACTTTTCTAGGGTTCCGGTGACTGTTGAAATGGTCGGAGACTGTTTTTGGGGTTCAATCGGTGACTGTGGCGATGGTTTAGTGGGGTTTTGGTGGGTTTCGGCAACTGTTTGGGTGGCGGCAACTGGTTTCGGTGACGTCAGGGTCTGTCGGCGACTATAGTGAACTGGTTTGGGGTTGTTGGCGCTAGAGGTGGTAGTTTTGGTGGGTTTTGGCACCAGGAATGGATTGGTGTGTGGGTTTCGGCGCTATAAGTAGTGGTTTGGTGGGTTTCGGTGCCTGTCGGCGGCAGTTGGAGACTGAGTTATGGGTTTCGGCGACTGTTGGAGGCTGGTCTGGTGGATTTCGGCGCTGAAGATGATGGTGTTGGTGGGTGGCGGTGTTGGAGGATGAGATTTGGGTGGTCGGCAGCTAGGGTTAGGGTTCAAGGAGGAGCTATTGGCGGTGATAGCTCTGTTACTATGTTAATCAAATAGTATTAAGTTTAATGAAGGCGCGTTAACCCCAATAGGATACGCAACTGTTTATTGACAGAACAACAAAACCACATAATAAGATATGGTGTACCAAACCACACCGGATAATAATAATAATAATAATAATAATAAAGCTAATATAATTATAATAAAGCTAACAATTTGTTTACTACATATAAAGTAATTGATCTCAATACTCTACTTGATTGAATTTTGCTTCAAAGGAAAGAAAGCATGGAGCTGAAATAACTCACTCGAAACATTTTTAAAAGTATTGCGTGGTATGATTAGATCGAATAAGTCCTTTTGGATTAAATATTCGGCTGCCTGTGAATAAAACAGGTCTTGCGGTTGGAGTTTAAGAATATGGTAGTCTGGGCTGATGAAGACAAAGACCTATTACTATTTGGGATAGGCTTGACCTTTAACTCATTTAGGACTGGGTATCATCTGACTAGAGCAACCACTTTATTATTTCAAATTGTTAACTGATTTAAAAATACTGCGCTTGTTATCATCATATGATAGTTACCAACAAAAAGAGAGAGTGAGACTTCACAAGATGTTGCAGCTTGTTCTGTACCTCACATTTTTAGTTATTATAAAAAATGGAAAACAGACATCTGATGTATATAAATACCTTTTAGTTCCTAATTACTATGGCTTTTTCTTTGGCCCAATGTTCTTTAAATAATTTAAAATTTATATGCTCGATTTTGGTCAAGTAGTTTACAAGATTCTGATGGCTCTCCTTCGGTCAAAAATTTGTTTTGATCTTGCTGATGTTGATTAAAGTGAACCAATTCAAAAGTTATGATTTATTCTTCATGAATCTTTCGATAGTCTTTGTCATTGATTAGAAGCTTTTAATCAATAGGGTGTTTTGTTATTTGATACATAGGCTTGGGGGAGTGCAATGAGGTATGCTATAAGGACCCTGTTTTAAAGGACCAGCAGTGGAGTTCTTATATTGACCGTTCTCCTGGTGCTGCCAGTTACTCAGAGGTTTTATAATCCTTCAACTATGTTTTCTTGTACTATTTGCATTGCACTGGACTTTGGAATGTGGATGCAAATCGGCCAACTGTCGTGGCCGTATCGAGGACTTCGATCAGCTGCCCGAGGCGCTGCAACGACACCTGATCGCCGAAGTCGGCGTGCTGCCGTTCATCACGCGTGAACTCGCGGGCAGGCTCGGCTGATGCTGCTGGTTCCGCACTACGTCGATCGCAGCGCCATCGAA
>JAOTRH010000001.1:8438934-8472229 GCA_034768845.1 Heliamphora exappendiculata
AACTATACTTTGGCTCTAATCAACAACATTAGTTTTTTAATTTCTTGACTAAAAATATTAAAAAATTAATGTTACCCATTTAGTAAAAAAATAAAAAAGTTAAAAACCAAAAAATACAATAATATTTTTCTATTATTAAAACACAAATTCTTAGAATATTCTATTTAAACTCTCATCACTTTTAAAATATAATTATATCTCACAATCATAACTTATTTATTATCACTGCTAACTATATATAATTGTTAATATCAAATATATAAAAAAAAATAAAAGTATTCATTTTGAACAAAAAATAAAAAAATTAATTTTTTATCTAAATAATTAACTTGAAAAATATAATTTGAAAACTAAATTACCTAACAATTTATTCTGAAGTCAATTTAATTTTTTAATTAAAAATATAAAAAAATAGAAAGTAATAATTTTTTAACTGACAAGCTATGTATATCATTGACGACAATACCCTTCGCATATCCCTTGCGTCGCACACTTCAGGGAGAGCGTCGGAAGAGCGCCCAAAACACAAATTTTAAATCCAAGATACCTAACGGCTACTACTCACCGAGAAAACCATAAACGATTCGTCATCTCTCTCTCTCTCTCTCTCTCTCTCTACTCTTAGACACCCCTCTTATCATCACACTCCATTTTCATACTTTTGAATTATCCATGGCTTCGTCGACAGCAGACGCAGATCGTACCACACCTAGTTCATGCTCAAATCCGACTCGAAAAGTCCGAATTGTAGCCAGAATCCGTGGTTTTACAGATCAAGAATATGAATCTTTGAATGAAGATTCAGAGCATTGGATCTCCGTGCGAAATCCAGACGAAGATGTTTCATCTGAAAAGGTGAAGATTTCCTTCGGAAACACATCGACCAGGTATTTTTATTCTTGTGTCGTAGAATTATTGTTGAATTAATAATTGAAGAGAGTTAGTTGTATACACTTTTGCGATCAGAGAGAAATGAGAAATCCTCATAACCTCAATTTTGATTTTTTGTATGACATTTTTGGTTTAGGCGTCGAAAAGTCACAGGTTCTTGATTGTCGTCGATTACATATGACTGATTTCAATTGTGTGGGTATTTGTGCTTGTGTTTGAAGTTAATTGTTCCCGCTTCATGATTTTATAAGGTTTCCGTTTTCTATTTAAAAATTTGTGATTGTTTCTTCAAGTTCTTTGCACTGAGATAGATAATACTCAGTTTTGTCTTCTCTTGTTTGCTTGAATTTTATAAAAATTGAATAATTTCTTGTTTCGTAGTCACAGAGACGTGTACGAAGTGGATTACTGCTATGAACAAAAAGAAGACAATGGCCTGATATTTTCAAGGGAGATAAAACCTCATATTTCAAGGGTTTTCGATGGTCAAAACGTTTCGATTATTGCATATGGAGCCAGAGGCAGTGGGAAAACCTACACAATTCAGGTGAGATTATTTATTTATATACTTGTTTCTTGAGTTACTTTTGATATTTATCGGTATTTTCCTCAAGAATCGTGGTTTGGTTTAATCTTTATCATTTCTTGAACCCAAGGGTACCGAGGAGAAACAAGGATTGGCAGCACTAGCAATTGCTGAAGTTCTCTCAATGGCTGAGGACATTGAAAAGTCAGTTGCTGTATCTTTCTATGAGTTGATTCAGGACCATGTTTATGACCTCCTGGACCCTACACGGCCGGAAGTTCAAATATTGGAAGATGCCAATGGGAAAATTAAGCTTAAAGGGCTCTCTCAGGCAAGTTATTTGGTATCTTTAATATTCTTTTCTTTTCTTTTCTTTTTTATAGTACCTTTTTTTAACAATTTGACAACACTTGCACTATTGAGGTATTTTTGTATTGTCTATTGTGCAATATTACTTATTTCACTTCTCCTTTATAGGTCGTGGTGAAATCAGCTTCTGAATTTCACAAGTTATACTTCAACGAGTGTACTTCGCGTCGAGCCATGCAAAAAGTGCCATCTGAGCTGCCAAGAAGAAGCCACAAGGGTTTGATAATACGCATTCTATGTAACAATCAACGCTCAAATACTAAGCTTCTGGGCAAGATAAATTTTGTTGATTTAGCAGGTTCTTAATTCCTAAACTTGTAACAAAATCCTAATAGTATGTTCACGTATTGTTTATATATACATATATGTAATTTGTTATTGTTAGCATTCTTATCAGGCTACAAGGATGCCAGAAGAAAGAGTTTTGAAAGCCTCAATCATGTTGAGAGTAGTCGAGTCAACAAGTCTTTGTATGCCTTACTGAATGTTGTGTATGCCTTAAATGCCAACGAAACCCATGTGCCATACCGGGAAAGCAAACTAACTCGCATGTTACAAGATTCTTTCGGAGGAACAAATCATGTGTTGATATTGACCTGCTTGGTGAGGCTTTTGACATTTAACTTAATGAGGCTTTCTAGTTTGTAGAATTTGTTTCTTATAACTGTAGTTAAAATTTCTTAAATGTAGAATCCATTGTTTTGCCAAGACACAATCAACACAACAAGTTTAGCTTCTAGATCATGCCAAGGAATCGATCGAGTTTTTACAAACTCCGTGAAGATAAGTAAAATTTCAGCTAAACCAAGGGTACTTCATTCATTAAAGAAAGGAAAACTTGGTACTCCATCTGCTACTGTGAAGAAACCAACTAGCTCCAGAGCATATTTCTCTGAAAAAAACAGCAATTGCCTGGGAAAGGGAAGGTATTGAGTTATCATTTTTATCGTATACTTTAATCCAAACTCTATCGTTCTTTACATATCTAGTGACATTTGCTTCTTTCCACTTGAAGGAAGATCTTTGATGAAGGAAATCAGTTGTCAAGTTCTAAACAGGTGACCGTCTATCATTTCTGACTCGATAAAAATTTTCACTTGCATGTTGTTTTTTCTCCCTTTTTTGTTTCTCAAGGAGCGGGTAGAGAGCCTCATAGAATATACAATGTTTATATTAATCAAACACTTGTACATAATTTTACCATCACTCAAGGAGTAGGATGCTTATATAAATGGATGATAGAAGATCTTTAAGGGGTGTGGTAAGAGAACTACCAACTAAAGATGGCAAGAGAGAATTCCAAGTGTAGAGTACCATGAAGTGTAAACGAGTAAAGCGGGTAGAGAGCCTCATAGAATATACAATGTTTATATTAATCAAACACTTGTACATAATTTTATCATCACTCAAGGCACTTTACTCGTTTACACTTCGTGGTACTCTACACTTGGAATTCTCTCTTGCCATCTTTAGTTGATAGTTCTCTTACCACACCTTAAAGATCTTCTATCATCCATTTATATAAGCATCCTACTCCTTAATGGATGGTCAAGATTTTTTTGATCAAAAAACTATTATCAAACTATCAGAATATTCATAGAAGATATCTATGATATTGTTCGCCCTCTTTATCATATTCTAGAGTTCTCTACCATACTTTAGTACATAACAGCATCTTTTACACTTTTTTAGAATACTCAGAACCTTCCAAATATCTCTGGACTTCTCTAGACTCTTCAATTAGCATTGTCATAGGACTACATACCAGATTAGTCGATTTGAATTAGAATTTTCAAGTCATCTACCGTTGACATCCGCCGCAGGGTAAACTGCTGCCCACAGGTCCCGTGACTAATTCTACCATATTGCAGTTGAAATTTTGTGTCAAGTGAAAACCTCCTAACCCATTTAGAGTGACATTTCTACTACATACGTTTTCGTGGACATTTTTGATAGGCTTTAACTGCTAGGATACGATTGAACCTTTCTTTACCTTGTATAATCGTATGTCCTTGGGTTTGGGGAACATCAGCTATTTATTTATGGCTTTCCTATGACAATGCTAATTGTGAAATCTAATGTAGGAAAAATCCCCATCAAACATAGCTTCGGTTATGCAGTCAAGGTTCCTATCAGATATCAGTTCAGCCATTGTACCATGTTTACAAGAAGAGGTATGTGCGGTTGATGCTTAAAAAGTTCTCTACGAATCTGTGCTAATATTTAGTTGAGGATTTATAGAATCATTCTTCACTGGAGACACATATATCAAATGCTTTTTCTGCTACGATACCTAAATCTGAGGAATGAGCAATTTTGTTTCAGTTGGGGATCATGAAGATTTAAAGAGCTTGATTATGTAATAGTATTTAGTTGATGATTGATGGATTCATCCTCTAATGGAAAATATCATTTCGTATGCTTTTTAGCTACGCTAGTTAAAAATTATATTTGAGTGGTCTTGTTTTAATTACATGATGAGGACTTGAAAGAGCTCAATGAATGTAACCAATATCTGAATGCAGGAAACTTCATTACTAAATGCTCCCAAGGACACAAAACCTGAAGAAGAAAAGGTAATAAAACATCCTGATAGAATCTTGATAACATTACAATAGTTTAACCTCACATATTAACTTCACCAAGACACCATCTGGTACCAAGGCTAGATGTTATTTTTTGTAAAGGCAACTTCAATGTTGTTTCTTTCCAGATCATGGCAATGTTATATACTTACTAGGGTGATTCGTTTTTTCAGGATTTTTTGCTGTACAGTGAAAGCAATCCTTCAGAAGTTATTGGTACAGTTGATAAGAACATCAAAGCTTCAACTTATTTGGAATATGGTAGGCATATGCTAACCCTAAAAGCTCAATTCTAAGAATGCAGATGGGATTTTGTTATTGTTTTCACTTTCTTTTACTTTGATTTGTAGGTGATAACACGGAAAAAGAGAACAAAAGTTTGCCAATAAGTGAAGGTCAATCTCCACCACTAAGTGCAAGATTGCGAGAGTTATCAAACAACTTGAAGTCTCTATATTCTTCATCTCCAATACAGATAAAGATAACAGGCGAGACTGTTACTCCATCTAGTGGACTAGTGGTTTCTGCTGATATTGTGGAACCAAAAACCCCCGTCACTGGACAAGATTTAAGAGTCAAAGATAAGTGGGAGATTGCAAATTGCCATTCAGAGACATTCAGTGCACGCAGTTCAGGATTGAAGGTTAAAAATTTCTTCCATATTTCCTATATAAATCCTATGTTATTCATTCCGTCACATTGCAAAACTTATATTGTTTCTTGCAGCAATCCCTTGTTCAGGAGTATCTTAGGTTTCTAAACACTGCTAGCAAGTGAGTAAATTCTTCCTTTTATTTTCTTTTAATTTTTCATAACTGATTACTTTTAAATCACAGGTTATTGTTTATACAGATGATATTGCATTTATTTACCCAAGTGTTTTTGAACGTTCAAGTAATAGGAACCTTTTAAGTACTCTCTTCTTTTATATTTATTCCCTATTCAAAAGATTTTACTTTGATAATATACTGACCACTTGAAAATATTATGGACTGCACAAAATACATCAAGAAGAAAGCACACATTTTTTTATGTAAAGAATAAGCATACAAAGAAGTCAATCCAGACTAGGCACTGCTTCTATAAATTGCTTTTTCTTTTTCTTTTTTATTTGCAAAACTATCATAGTTGGTTATAGCTACAATTATTTGGAGTTCAATTTAATGGAAAAAGTTTGAAGTAACTAATTTTAGCATCAGAAAACCATGGAGTTGTAATTGATTAGGGAAAAAAAGCACCATTGTCAAATTTTTGTAGTAGTTTGCTTAAGATATACGCGATTTTTATCTCATTTTTCTGTCCCTTTTCATGAACTAAAACTAATTTTCTTTTCTTGTAACTTACAGGGAAGACTTGAAAGGAGTACGGGTATGCACCATTTTCAAGAAACCTACTATTAATGTAGTTCTACTTCCTGGTCCCATTATATCATACTAAATCTCAGTTCGGTGATCGATGTTTGTATAGGGTATTGGAGAAAAGAGAGCTACGTATATACTTGAACTTCGTGAAGAATCACCTGAACCATTCAAGGACGTAAGTAGGTTTTACAATATAAGATGTTTGAGGTATCTTAAGAGAGAGAATACTTTGACCATCAAGATTTCTCACCATTTTCATAAAGATATATGAATTATTCAAATTTAGTTTTCTAGAACCCGTAATTGATGTAGCCTTTTTCAACGTTGCAGCTTGATGATTTGAAGGACATTGGCCTTTCAGCAAAGCAGGTATAATTATTTCATTTTAACTTCTATCCATCTATTTGTCTTTGAAGCTCTTTAACTTCTGTAATGTCGCTTCTTTCTTATGGTTAAAATCAAATTATCTTCTGAGGTTTTTATCAACATTGAATTTGGTGGAATTTATTTTTGCTGTTGATGTTTCACAGATCAAGGGCATGATGAAGAAGGTAGCAGGAGAACTTTTTTAGTTAGAGCAGGGGAGGCAGGGCTTTAAATCTGGTATTATGAACAGTGTTGATATTGGCAACATCAAGTTGCTATGGATTGTCAAGGGCATGACTCTCCTTATTTTTTATACATGTGATCTTTCTTTCAATGCAACCTCTTCTGTGTTATTTTTGTGTTTTACAATCAATGTGTGCTATGTGTACCCAAATTCGCTTGAAAAGACAGACTTTAACTCTTTTTCCTATGATTAAAAATGAATGAAACGCAGCATCTATTTTAAGCAGAACCAGGGGAAGACTAACCGGCCAGCACAGGGGGGGGTCAATGGAGGAGAGGGTGAATCTTAATTTTCAGTAATCCTGGCTGTGTAGGATTGCAGTGTTCTTGAGAATTATGCCAAAAGAAAATAAACATTAATAATGAAAAACACTTGCCAAGCATTACATAAGAAAATAATTATTCAAGAACAAACAAATTTTACTGAGGCAGGGGGGAAAAGATTTTAAGATGTTAGACACTGTAATGAAGCAAAGCTTGCATCTCAGGTAGCATCCGTTTAAAATTTCGAACTCTAGGGTTTGTACTATTAGGAGGAGGGTTGTTTACCTTGAGAGCTCGCCAGGGCCAACAAATGTGCCTCACCTTGCGGCGATTCCTCTCTCTGCTTTCCGCTTCTTCTAATTGTCTTGTTAGCTCCTCAATCCTCTCATGAAGTCCTGCAGCTCGGCTGTCAGCCAACTGGAGAGACCTCTCTGCTGCTTCCTGGGCAGCGATTGCAGCAGCGGCTAGTTCCTCTTTCAGCTTCAATTTTCCATTTGATATGTCCAAAGCAGCCTTTGTTTTCTCCAGCTCTTGTTTCAATATTGAAACCTAATTGAGTATCAATGTTTTAGCATTTGACATTTAACATCCATAGAATTTTAAGGGGAGAAAATAACAATAATGATAATTATATATATATAGATAGATAGATAGATAGATAGATAGATGGATGGATGGATGGATGGAGAGAGAGAGAGAGTGAGAGCAAAAGGTGATTGACAGTAATTTCATTTCGGAAAACAGCAATGCTATGTACCCAGAAACAAAACCCAGAAAAGTGCCCAGAATGTGATTTGGTGGATAGATAAGATTTACTTGGAGTGTGTTCCCATCCTATTAAATATGAATCTTAACCATCCAAATCACATTCTGTGTGCTTTTCTGAGTTTTGTTTCTGGATACATAGCATTGCTGTTTTCCAGACTCAAAGAGAATGAGAGAGTTTTAATTCTACATCAATTTTTTTCAATTTTTTCCTTTCCTTTTTCTTTTCCCTCCACAAGTCCAAGATCCAAATGCAGCATAAAGAAGCATAAATGAAGTTCTTCCACGGAACATTTTCTAGCAGGGGAATTTGCTGAATCAAGAGTGGTTATGCAGCCAAATGTCATATTTCTGTAAATGCTAGTAGAATAAAATAATTTTCTCATAGACAATCTACTTCCATTGCTATATCTAAAGATGTGAAACCAGGTTGGTCACCCACATACTTTATTAGTAGAATTTCAGTATGATAACAATCAACTGATTGGTCACTAAAATCATAAATGTTTAAAAATTATCAACTTAAGAACATAGACATGGTAAACTGTTTTAAGCATAGGAAGAAAGAAAAACAAAGGAAAAGAGTAAGCTTCAAATAAATTGGTATTAACAATCAAATAAAGGCATGCAATAACTGAGCAACAAACTCTTACAACTTTGTCACGATCTTCAACAACATTCTTTCCAGCCTCCACTTCTAACTCACAAGCTTCTCTCCATCTAGCAACCTCTTCTTCGGTTTCTTTTATTTCCATCAGGAGTTCCTCAATCTTTTCGACACCACACAAGAATATGTATGGATGAGGAATTATAAATGGCAGGCGAAGGAATGCACATAAAATACAGTCATATAACTATGCAAAACTAAACACTTACATTTTGAGCTAACATGGTCTCTCTATCCTCCAGCTCTTTTATGTACAAAGCATTTTCTGCAATTTTCTGAGCTTGTTTCTCCGTAAGACTCTGTAAGCGCTCAGTATCTGACCTGTGATGGAATAGTTAACCAAGAATTGTCACTAACCCCTCCCCCCCATCCACACACACAAATATATAAGATGGTTTTTCTTCCGCATTTTATAAATTTTTGTATTTTGGCATAGGAGTTGATGTGTGCATTTGCAATGGGGATGGTGCGATGGGTAGGGGCAGGAAACAACATCCCAAAAGAATATGACACCGTACTTTCCAATTTCTATTGCACGTCATTACATTTTTTTGACACATATCACATGTCATTTACTAGATTGCAAAAGGGCCAATGAAGCAGAGATTCCTTTACATGTCCTTTTTGAAAACACGTTTTCTACAATATTTTCATGAGATGAAAAACCATATAATGTTCAATCCAGTAGTCAATAAGATGGTACGCAGCTGTCAACTTCTTTTTCCAGTTGGTTATAACTGTTGCCAATAACAGCATAGTCAGAAGGGCTCGTAATGCCATACTCCATTTAGGACAACAAAAGACTCAATTCCCCTAATATCGTATAGAATAATTGGATCTTGTCTTTTAATTGAGAGTTCAACTAATTACTCTAAAAGATCTAACCAAAACATATTATCTTTCAATATGTCCACAGTCAACCAAACCTTGCAAAAATTGAAAGCACGTTTTCTACAATATTTTCATGAGATGAAAAACCATATAATGTTCAATCCAATGGTCAATAAGATGGTACGCAGCTGTCAACTTCTTTTTCCAGTTGGCTATCACTGTTGCCAAGAACAGCATAATCATAAGACCTTGTAATGCCATACTCTACTTAGGACAACAAAAGGATCAATTCCCCTAAGGAATAATTGGATCTTATCTTTCAATTGAAAATTCAACTAATTACTCTAAAAGATCTAATCAAAACATATTATTTTTCAATATGTCCAATGTCAACCAAACCTTGCAAAAAAAAAAAAGATCTACAATTGTGCAGACATCAAGGTCCGATGATTATGCATGTGAATCCCAATTATGTGAAATATTAATTTAACATATTTATTTATTCTTTAGATTTTGGAATTTGTTATTTAGAATTTATTTCAAGAGATAGGATTAATTAATCTTTCTTTCCTCTTTACTCTTTTGTTATAGTACGGGGATGGGGTTAGTTGATATTTCTTTCATATTTATCCTTTTGTTATCTTAAAGGCATATTTACGCATATTTAAGGACTCATAAGCTTGTATTTTGAGATGATTGGATAAATGAATAAGTTTATTTTCTTTGAATTGATGTGAATTTCAGTTTATCCGTAGGTACGAATTCTTAAGTTCCTTTAGGTGCAAATTCCTACAGGATCATTCGCGATCATCCTGCATTATTCAAAACAGCAATGGGACTTGAAGTCATTCTCAAAATAGTTTTTTGTTTAAAGCAGATATATTAGTCACAAAGTTCTTTAGCCCTGTTTTATACATATCACAGAAAACAAGCTTTCCAGTAGCAGATACAAGGGATGGACAGAGGTAAGGACCTCAGCTCCCTCAAAACGCCTAAGATTCTTCTCATTCTGTGTAACAGGTTGGGTGATGTGGGATGGATTCTTGACAAGTACTTATTAAACTGAGTTATCAGATTGTGATGAAGAAAAGGTTGTCAACTTGTACAATTAGGGCTACAATTAAAGTAATTGTGGTTCTTCCCTAATGGCATCAACTATATGTATAACTGATCATTCACAAAGACATTGTTCCTGGCAATTGTAATGACATCTTGAATGGGATAAAAAATAAGGCACAGCCAATAATCTAATCTACAGTTAACAAAATGCTTGCTACTGATGACTGTTGCGCTACAGCTGGAGAGGCGGCTAGGTGTTCAGAATCTTCAGTCAGCTGGCTAATTAAGTCCTTTGATCAATGCATAGTTTTGATTTCACATGCGAATATTCAAGGCAAGGAAATTGCTAAGATTCTGTATATGGCTTGAAGATGAGCACAGATGGGTAAGAGTTTATTTGAGCGATTCGATCAGAATCAAAGTACAATTTTCCTATCTTCTATTTTTTCCTGTAACAATAAATACTGATGAATTAGCCAATGGCTAAAAAGGTTGACTATTGGATTAGCAAATCATTGAGAGCTTCTCTTTATTCTTCCTTGTGGATTCAAGGAAACCTAGAGCTCAGTGGATTGTAGGTAACCCTAGTGGATTCTGGGGAGACTTTGGCGTCTACTTCCTACTTCGTGTTCTGTATCATCGGTGTTTAGACTGAGTAATGGTACAGCGTGCTGCCTGCAATCTCCAGTGAGAGCTTCAAGTAATTATACCTGATTCATACTCCCAAGTTTTGTACAATGCCTTGGCCCTTCACTTTTATTTTCCTATTAATGAGTTTTTTTTTTCTTCTGATTTGCATCCGTATTATAAAACTACTTGTGGTTACCAAAAAACAGAGGTGGCTTTTTCCTCTTTCTTCACTCTCCACAACTTTCTATGATTCAATCTAAATTTTAAAAATATCGAATCAACATTTTGCATGGCTATTTAAATTGAAATGTAGAACTTTTAAATTATTTAGAAACTGATTACTAGGGCAAAAAATATCTGAATGATGTCCAATTTTCCACTTTTAAAATGAAAACTTGAAGGCATTTATGAAAAAAGAAATATTAGAGAGAGATAGAGAGATTTCTTGTGGAAGTAACACCCAATAGAAGTATATCTAATTGTAACTATTTTTTTTTTTTACACAAATCTAAATACACTCAAGCTATCTGATATCAAAAGATTATTTTGATAAACTCAACATTAAGGTAAGAAGGAACAAAACCTCATTTTGCCTAACAACCCAACAATTTCTGGAAATGTCACTAGAGCTTTCAAATTGACATTTCAATATACTGTCAATACAATTTTTTTTTAAATTCAGAATGAAAATATTATGCTTGATGGTTTCGTAACACTGGCGCATATCATGAGCTAAATGGATGTATTAGTTTACATTTTCCAGTTTATTTTATTTGTTTGTGTATTCTTATCATGCCTTTGCGTGTAGAAAAGTTCTATCTAAAATCTTTTAAAAGCTTCACACTTTTAGAGCCATTGCCATTGCTTAAGAAAAAGAATTCTCTTTCCCAACTCTCCAACGCAATGTATTAATGCCCTGTTTGGGCGAAATGTCACGAATTTTGCATCTTTTTATCTTTTCTGAACTTTTTTCAACTTTTGACTAAATTTTTTTACTTTTCTGAATCGTCTCAATGAGATAAACTCAAAAAGTAAGAATTTTTGATAAAAATTTGAAAAAAATACACTAAAGACTAAAATAAGCAACATCAAATTTGGCTTATTGCTTATTTTAGCTTATTTTGTTTTTCCTAAATTTTTTTTATATTTTAATAAAAAAAATTTACATTTTCGGCTCGTCTCAATGAGAGAAGTCTAAAAGTATAATAGTTTGACTAAATGATGAAAAAAATTCACTAAAAATAAAAATATACAACATCAAATGAGCAAATAAGCAATTATTCCAAATAGGGATGTAAGATCAGGCAAAAATAAAAAAATGCCGAGGAAAGAAAAGAGAAAAAACACTCATTGCTCCATACTTCATGATCTAAGAAACATAAGATGATTCTAAATTATGCACATTAGACCCCAAATCCCATGACAAATCCATAATACCTAGAAACACAGAGAAACTACAGAAAAGAAAATATAAAGTAATTCAATTTGATGATAAATACCTAGATTCCTCCAAAGACCTCCTCAATTGGGTGATTTCAAGTCTTAAATTTTTCATTATCCTCTCTACAGTTGAGGCCTGGCAAGAACAATTACAGAAATAAATCCAAAGCTTTTCCATTGCAAGATGATTAGGTATTGACATAATAACACATTGACAATTATTGATTATACTTATTGGCATAGTATGTTCCAATGAATCGAGTCCCAACTCCCTATAATAAATTTGTAACAAAGTCCAAAGGTTTTTATTATGATGCTCTGCTCATATTTTGATTTGGAAAACACAATCACCCACAAATTATGTATAACAAAAAGTATGACTGCCTCCAAATCGGGAGAGGAAGATTGGATGCACTAATTAGAAGCAAGCACATTGTAAAGCCTATGTGCCTGCAGCTGAAACTTCCAAGATGGCCATCATTGGTAAAATGATTTTGTAGAATGAGAAAGAACTGTCCTCACGAGTGTTTAACAGTTTAAGATTGATAACTACATTTGAAATCAACCACCAAGAAGTGGTGCTACATTGACATATAGATGCTTTTTAAGTCTTCCTGTGCAAGTATGTGTTAGCAAGTTTGCCTCTAAAGTAAGAAGGTTTGGGGATTGAGCTGCAATCTTGTCTTGGTAAGTTATTCAGTATTAAAACTCAATCCTCACAGAGGGTAAGAGGTGGAATTTTCTATTCTACAGGGGATGGGGATGATGGCTAAACACAACTGGTTCACAAAGTTCGGCCCTCATTTGGGTCAGCTAGCAGTATGTATTTGATCACACGCATGCACACACGCGCACACAGAGAAAGGACTAGTTCAAATTTTGGAATGTAAAGAATGAGAAGCAGATTATTACCAGGCTTACAACCTCCTCTTCACATTCACTGCCATCTGACTTACTACCATTGTTAGCACCCGAATTGTCTGGTGTTGGTTCATTGGTTCCAGTCCCCATCATAAATCCAAACCCCACCTTCTGTAACCCTCTTTCTGCAATTTGCAAGATGGCCACCCTCTTCTGTTCATTGTTCCCTTTAAGCTTATTCAAACTCTTCTCCACTGCCTCTTTTTCCACCAAAGCAATCCTAAGCAAGCTGTTGATGTCACGATTCTCCTCCGTCAAACTCACCACACTACTCTCCAACTCCCTCTTCTCCTTCTTCCTCATCTCTTGATACTCGCTCAACTTCACCTCTGCAACGCTTGCAAGCTTCGAAATCGCCTTTACTTCCCCCCAAAACACTCTCAATTCTTCATCTGATTCTGTTTCTCCTATCATTTCTTCATCTTGATCAACAACGCCTTCTACTTTGTCTTCATCCATACTCTCAATTGCTCTCATCAAAAACTCCTTTACCGATTGAAGGATCACCGAATGCTCCGACAAAAACCTATTCCTCACACTCTTCTCATCCAATAACTCCCGAATTCTCTCTCTAGAACCGTGGAGCTCGCTCCTAATTCCTTCATTTTCCTTCATTTCCTCATCAATCCTCTTCTGTAACTCATCCTCGCGCACTCCTGATGAAACTTTGAGTTCGTGAAGCTCATCACGAAGAGCATCTCTCCCCCTGGAGACTTCATCAAGGGCCTTCAGGAGCTCCGTGTTGTGCTTCAGAGCTTCGTCCTTTTGCTGCTCGAGTAGGACCAGGCTCTCTTCCGTGACCGCATATTTCGCTTGAAGGTCGTGATAAGAGCGGCGAAGAGTTTCGAGATCGGCGATGAGAGAATCATTTTTTACCTGCAATTCGAGAAGGTCGTCGGAGATTTTGTGGTCGTCGATTGGGAGATCTTCTCCGTCGTCTATCTGAGAATCGGAAGAAGATGAAGTTTCGGTGGCGTCCATGATCCGGAAAGCATTTGAAGTTCAGATATTGTCATGATCGAGAATTGACAGAGAGAAGGAACGGTGGCGAGAGAGAAAAAGTCCAACCACCAGTCAGAATGAAACGAGGGAAAGACGTTTAGGTTGAAATGTAGGAAATGAGTTTTGGCGCGGAAACTCCTTCTATTTCACTAATAATTTCTGTTTAACGGAGATTATCTGAACTAAAAGATATTTTTTTGTTTTTTATAAAAAAAAGTCACTTTTTAAAACAAAATTACTTAGAACTTCACTTATTTATTCTTTAAAAAATGTTGTTTGGAATGTGAATATATCTTTAAAGTTATTTATAATGTGATTATATTTTTTTACCATGTTAAAATGTCAGTCAAATTTTTTTTACTTTTTTTTTATTTTCAAAATTGTTTAGAACAACAATTCTTCTTGTTTAGTTTTTAAAAAGAAATAGACTTTTTATGTTTGAAGACATTAGTTATTAGTTATCTCAATGGACTTTAAACTTACACTTGTGTGATAAGTTTTGGTGCACTAAAGAGTGCACTAAACTTGCACCTAAACTTGTACTAAAAAACCAATGTTTAAAAAAAACACAAATAGAGTAAAGAAACTACTCTATTTTTTTAGCAAGAGTGTTATTAGTGTTAATAGGATGAGTGGAGAAGGGAAGGGACGTGAAACTACTTAATGGCTGTTTGGGCGAATTTGCTTATTAGTAAATAAGTTAAATAAGTTAAATAAGTTAAATTTTATTTAAGTTGGTCTGTTGGGATAAATTTGTTTATTTGGCTACTCAAACGAGTTTATTTGGTTTATAAGCCAACTTATTTGTTTATTTAATTATTCAAACGGACTTATTTGCTTATTTAGCTACCAAAACAAGTTTATTTGTTTATTTGTTTGTTTTTTACTTATTTAGTTACTCAAACGACGTAACTTATTTTTTAACTTATAAGTCCATAAGTAAATAAGTAATTTTGTCCAAACATGGCCAATGTACATTTGTAATTAGGGCCTCATTTGGCAATCTTTATTTCTTTGTCATTAGAACCCTTATTTCTTGCTTTTTACATAAACATACTTATTATTATTCTTTTATTTTATCACTTTATATATACATACGTTTATATATATAGTATTAAGAAAAATACATAAAAAAGAAAAATGCATAATCTCAATGCTTAAAACCTGATACTATTTGATAAGTGTGTGTGTGTATATATATATATATATATATATATAAATTAATGTATCAATTGTTGATGATAGTGTTATAATTATTGCATAACTTTTCTACCAGATTTTCAATCGATTCTATAAGTGAGTGTAATTTTATTAATGTTTCGATGTACAATGCTCATCTCAACGTGAATTTTGTTGGTTTTTAAGATATTAATATATGATTATTTTTGTTTAAATCATCACATTTTGAATATTAGTTGATGAGTTCTTAAATATTCTATGCACGGTTTTATTATTTTTAAATTTTATTGTTTACATATATATTTTATATTATAATAAGTTTAATAAAAATAATTAAAAGTAAGATAATTTTGGCTGCAATCCTAATTTATATAATTATAAGAGAATTAGTCGCATCTAATAAATTTTAATAAATTTAATTCTAATTCAATACATTATTCTCAAAACACCTCTAATATTATCTTAACATAGTTTTTTCCAGCCATGCCGCTACTTTCTATTCTTCAGCGACGGCCACTCATTTGGCGTCAACTCCGGTAACTCTTTATTTTTCCGGCGATCTTCATTTTTCTCCGGTGCCGTTCTCTTCTTCCTTTTTCGGTAAATTTATCAATTTAACATTCTAAAAATTTATCGATTTAATATTCTAAAAATTTATTATTGTTCAACAAATTTTATCGGTTTAACTACAAATTTTATCACTTTAACAAAATTTCTCATAGCGTTTATCAGTTTAAATGATAAATTTATCACTTTAACATAAATTTATCAGTTTAACTTATAAAAAAGTTATCACTTTAACAGAATTCTTCATAGTATTTCTCAATTTAAGTAAGAAATTTATCACTTTAACATAAATTTCAGTTTAACTTCTAATAAATTTATCACTTTAACAAATCATACGATTAATGCAACAGATCAGATCTGGTGATCTGATGGTTGACGGTGGCGACGAGGAGAAGGAGCGACGACAGAGGTGGCAAGGAGGAGAAGGATGAAGCATGGTGGTAGTGCAATGAAATCTAGAACATATTTGATAAGGGGAGGAGGGAAGGAGCGGTGGAGAAGGAAGAGTGGCAGCGACATCCATTGATGCAGATTAAAGGAGGAGCGTCGACAGTGTCAGTAGTTTAGATCCAAATGGAAGAAAAAGGAAAAAGAAACGACGATACCTCGTTTGTGCGAAAACAAATCTGTCAATAGTGGCGTCAACAGTGGTGGTTGATGGCATTGGTGAGGAGGAGGAGGAGGAGAAACGCTGGCGAGGCCAAGGAGTTGAAGACGGCAGTTAGGATTTGTTGCAAATAATTGAGGAAATAAGAGTTTTTGAAGGTGACTTGCAAAAAGGGGTATATTTATCCTATTATAAACAAAATTTTTAAAAATATGATTAAAATTTTAAAAAAATAGTAATATGACTAATTCTTCTATCACTTTTAAAAATATAATTAATTACTAATTAACTCTTAAAAGTATTGCAAGACTTTGACTAAAATAACTCAAATAAATGTCAGATAAAATTAACTAAAATTTTGCAATATTCATTATTATTTCCTAAAAATATTTTTATTTAGTGGGTTAAAAAAATTAAATTAATATCGGTACACAGAGAGAAAGCAAAAAAAGTCATAATTTTGGTGGGTTTTTTGTGCAGCGCCTAGACTTTTTTTTTCTTTCTCTCTTTTTTTTGTCTCTCTCTTTATCCTAACCCCCATTTTCCTCTCGTTTTGGTGGTTTTAATGATTTTTATTAAAGCAATAACAAAAATTTAATAATTGAATTATGGTTTTAATGATTTTTATTAAAACAATAACAAAAATTTAATAATTGAATTAATTTAATGCAAAAATTAAACTTGAGAAAAGGTGAGTGATATTTTAAAAATCATAAGAAAAGTGATTAATATTTTTATGAACCTTAAGAAAGATTAGTGCAATTTACTCGTATATTTAGTATGCCTTGCAAATTACTTCACGTAATAAATGATAATCTTAACACAGAATCTTAATAAATATAAAAACATATTAGACAAGTCATGCATGGGTATCTATTTTGATTAATTTTGAATTCAAATGTGTTAATTTTAATAATTTGAGTAGTTTGTATTGCAAAATCAATACAACTGTCAAGTATTTTTTATTAATTTTTACAGTTTGGTTAGATTAATACAATGGTAGATTTGCTTACATAAAAATTATTCAATTATTATAGTCAAATATTTTAAATTAAATTATTCATTAATTTTATTTATTTTATTTTTTCTAGTGGTTATTCAGATAGTTAATAGATAAATATTTTAAAATTTAATTTTACTTAAAAATTTAATAACATCTAAAATACTTTATATTGACATATTAAATATTGTAAGATTTGATTTTTATAATACTCATTAATTTAAATACTTCGGATTAGTATTCATCAATACATATTTTTAATAAAAATTAATAATATTAAAAATGACAATATATTAATCTAATGAACGGTGTATAATAGGTCAAAAGTATATAAATATTCACACAATGTGTATAGATATTTATGAAAATAATAAATTTCACTTTTAAAAATATATTAATATTAAAAAAAATTATTTTCACTAATTTATTATCTGCCGTCATATGAGTAGTAATTAGCAATAAATATTTTAAAATATACTTGTAAAATTATATAATTTTACGTGCCGATTTCTTTTGATCCGTCTGGCTAATTATATTTAGACACGTGCACTTTGGGCTTTTAATTCTTAGAGGCTTTTATTTGAAGTTAGGAATTGAAAGGTCCATTTGAACTAACAACTATTTGGGAATTAAGGAAGGAAAAAGGAAGGAAAAATTACTCATGCCATGAAAAAAAAGAAAATAAATATAAAAGGGTAAATTACACTTACCTCATATGAAATTTTTGACAAAAATAGAAATATTTTTTTATAATTTTTAAAATGTCACTAACTTCTCATTAAATTTAATATTTGCATCAAATTAGTCTAACTGTTAAAATTTTCATTATTATTTAACAAAAATTATCAAAATCATCGTCCCCCTAAACCCATCGTCACCTAAAACTACCGTCCCAAGCCCACCAAAAACCACCACCAGAACAGAGAAAGAGGGACAGAGAGAGAGAGCGGAGAGAGGAGAGAGAGCGAGAGAGCATAGGGAGAGAGAGTGGGGGCATAGGGAGAAAAAGAGAGATGAAAGAAAGATGATTTCTGAAATGTCATTAATCTCTATGCTCTCTGCCCTCTTTCTTTTTTTCTCTCTCTTCTCTCTTGCTTTCTCTCATCTCTCTGCTCTCTCTCTCCATCCCTTTTTCTCTGTTTTGGCGGTGGTTTTCGGTGGCGGTAAATTTGGGGCGGCAGTGATTTTGAAATAGTTTTGGTAATTTTCGTTAAGTAGTAACGAAAAATTTAACTGTTGAATTAATTTAATATAAAAATTAAACTTAATAGAAAGTTAGTGATATTTTAAAAATTACTAGAGAGATTTTTATTTTTGTTAAAAATCTTAGAGGAGATCAGTGTAATTTATCTCTAAAAAATATTTTTTTTGATAGGAAAGTGTTAGGAATTCAAATGTCCAATTGAACAAACAGCCCATTTGGCGAAGGGGAGAAAAGTAAATTAAAATTTTTATTTTAAGATGAGAGTCTTTAGTGCGTTTATTTTGAAAGTTAATATTAATATTAAAAAATAAGAAAGTGATTTTTCCCCTATCTAAATCTTTTTATTTAAAGAAATTCAAAAAATAATTTTGAGAGATAAGTAGATATCTTTACTCCCTTCTATTTATTTTCTTTTTGATTATTCAAATAAATAATTTGAGTGAAAACAATTACTTATCACTCTAGTATTTCATTTCCAAATAAATCCTTCAAAAAGAGTTGTAATTGTCACAAACCTTTTGGCCTTGTTTTAATTTTGAAAATTTTGTTTATTTTTGTAAATCGTGATTTTTTTTAATCTGTCGATTCAAAATTTTTATTTTTTTAAATCATCTTCGTGAGGTGAATTGAAAAGATAAATCTCTATGATCAAAATGTAAAAAAGATTCATCAAAGTCTAAAGATGAAAGAAATAACATAAAATTTAATTTATTTTGCTTTTTTATTTGTATTTTTATAACTTTTAAAAAAATATTTTAATAACAAAGGAGAATAATTTTAAAAATATAATAATTTAACTAAATAATAAAAAATAATTAAAATTAAAATAAATAAAATAAAATAAAACAAATGGGCAATTGTTGGAAAGAAACCTTTGCTTGTTTAGAAAGAAAAGGAAACTGTGGAGAGAAAAAGAGTGAAAGAGAAAGAGAGCGAAAAGTTCAGTATGCCATGGTAGCCTTTTCTCTTCCCTTTCTAGCCTCATCACAAACTCACATGCAATCTTCCTTTTTCAAAAAGTAGTAGATGCAACTAATCCCATTATTCCCTCCCAGTAAACGACTTCACCAAAAGTCGGTTAATCTCAATTCACCCATTGATCAGCCGCACCATGATCTCGATTAAGCAATCAATCTCCAAAACCCCCAATCAATCATTCGCCTTTGACAAGAACTAGGGTTTCGATCACATCGAATCCAGGCACATGATCATAGAATTTGAATAACGAATTTGAAGTTGTTAGTGTATGAATCTATGTGGATACGAAGGCTTGATCTTTTGATTTTTTTTTGGTAGCGCGGAGTTGATGATGGGGGGAGGTGAGGGAGAGATTGAGGTTTGTGATGTCGATAACACAATATTCGTGGCGGTGGGAAAGAATGTGAAGGAAAACAAATCAACGCTGTTTTGGGCATTGCAGAGATTTGCTGGGAAGAAGATACGTCTTCTTCATGTTCATGAGCCGGCACATTCAATCACACTCGGTAAGTTTGTGATTTCAATTAAATGACTTACACAAACTTGTATATTGATTTGGACCAAATTCAAGGAATTGTTTTTGGGACCCATATAACGGGAGGTTCATTAGAAGTTTCTTTATTCATAGATTTTTGGATTGGTTTGGGTAAATCTATACTTTCATGGGATTTAAAGTTTCCAATTTGAATGGTACTGTGTTACAGATGGAAATTTACACTACTAATGTCGATGGAATATTGGCTCTGAGATAGATATCACGTCATTTAATGTTTGCATTCTACTTGTGTAATTTATTTTGATGCCAAAAAATTAATTCCGTAAGGAGAAATACTGAGTCTATGTATGCCGTGTCACTCACATAGGCCGGGCAAAGTCAACACAACCATGAAATCTTGTGTAATTTATTATGGAGATGAGGTAGGTGTTGATCACATAGGATGAAAGTAATTGGACTGAATGCCGTCAATGTTTTTAGAAAATGTATAACAGGATATGGCATAACTTGCCAAGTGCTGTGATCTTGCATGCTTAAAATGGAAATAAACGATCATAATTTGTTAGTTATTTAAGACACCTGTCAGTTTGATTGCATTTGAATGAGCGAAGTAAAAAGAAATGTATTACAGTTTTGGGGGAAAACATGTGTAATGTGAAGCAATTTTCCAAGTTTTTCTGGTGCTACGGCTTTTGATGGAATAAAGCAGACAAAGATTTTAATTCTGAGTCTTCCCCTTAAGCTTTCTGTTGGATCTATCTTATTGTTATTGGTACACCTTATTTTGATGGCTCTAGTCTTGCATTTCAAAAAAAAAAAAAAAAGACTTTGATGCTTTCTTTGCTTATATGCAGTAGATGGAAAGTTCTCAGGGAACATACTAAAACACCAGGCAGTGGCCTGGCGGGAACTTGACCGGAAAAGGATGCACAATCTTCTAAATCAATACGTTCTCATTCTAGCCCAAGCAGGGGTATTGTTCTTCTCACTTTCTTCCTCCAAACTGGCTTTGCTGCTGGAGCATACTGCAATGTTATTAACCAAAATATAAAGAACTTAGGTACTTACCTAATTTTTTCATAGTTTAAAATTCATTAAACCTTTTAGTTTTTCTATTTATACAAGGGCTAGTCAACCGAAGTGCATATTGAAACTACTAAATAATTATGTAGCCATTTTTTCAAAGGATTTATGGTCCACCATTTCAGGTGCAGGCAGGTAAAGTGTCCTTGGAAAATGACAATGTTGAGAAAGGAATTGTGCAAATTATTGCTCAGCATAATATCAGATGGTTTGTCATGGGAGCAGCAGCAGATAAGCACTATACCAGGTATGAAACGCCCACTATAATTACTCAGCATAACATCTTATACTTTAGAGTAAAAAGCAGAAGATAAATATGCACACAGGCATATCCCAGTTGATTACTAAAGGATCAAAATCACTTTAGTTAATAGAGGAGGTATGAGGGACATGGCTTCTTCAAATCATAAGTTTAAGATGTCAAAATGTAGCCCCGGGATGTTAATATACTGGCAATATCTTCGGTTTAGATTGCTACCATATTAACTTGCACAGGTTGTGGTAAATTTTAAGGCTCTTCCTGGGAAATCCCAGTTATTAATGCTTACTTGCTACTTTTAAAACAAGAACTGAGCAACTTTGTTCAGTTTTACATGTTCCAAGCTACTAAAACTCATCAAGTTTATATATTTGCAGGCAACTGTCAGAGCTCAGGTCCAAGAAAGCAACTTTTGTGTGCCAGCAAGCACCAGTTTCCTGTAATATTTGGTTTGTTTGCAATGGATGCCTCATCTACACAAGGTATTTGGTCATTTTAAATGTACAAGCCTGTGTCTGTGTGTGTATATTTGAAACTTAAACAGCCTTGTGTTCTTTTGCTTGGCCTGCAGTATAACAGATAAATGGTAAAAAGGGGGAGTATACGTATGTGTCTCTGTGTATGGATATTTGAAACTTAAACATCCTCGTGTTCTTTTGCTTGACCTACAGTTGTAACAGATAAATGGTAAAAAGTATTCTTGCGGTTGTCCTCAATTAGTTGGGACTTGGGAATTGAGGCATTTTAGTTGTTAGAGCAACTCCAACATGCTTTCTAAAAAAAGCTTGTTAGCCATTTTTGCTAGCCATTATCCTATGAAGGTCCAGTAGGCTTGCTAAAGGGCTTTGTATTTTAGCTATTCTCTTCTTAGCTAGATAAATTTAGCTAGCCTCCATGGCTCTTCAAATTATACAAAGAGCTATATATAGATAATTATTGAAAGTTTTAGTGGATAGTTAAAATAGATAGTAGTGTTGGAGTACATACTACATACATAAAAAAACGAATAGATAAAATCGAGAATGTACTTTTTCTCTACTTTTGGCTTGCAAAAATAGCTAGTTGGAGGAGAAAAGCGCATGCCCCAATTTTTTGGGGTATAGGGTATGCGCTTATGATATTTTGTGGTCGAAATTATGAATGCTTTTTTTGTTAAATTTACAAAATATTTGAAATGTCAAATCCAAAGTTGTGGGTTAAGAATTATGTAGTTTTTATGATTAAATTTATGAATTTTTGTAGTTGTTAATTTATGAATTTGTGTGATTTTTAAATCATAAATGTGTGGTTTGTTTATGAATCTGTCTGGTAAAATTTATGAAATGCATGCCATACACCTTCAAAATAAGGTGTGTACTGAAACTTTTCTCTTGTTGGAGATGCTCCATTTGGGACACGGGGGATACCAAAGACCATCTTTATCAAATTGATCTTTATCTTCTTCATGGTTCCCAGTCATCTACATGCAATTAGCTAAAACAAACAAAACCAAGCTAAGCCTTTTTCCCAATCAATTGAGATCGGGCATATGAAATTTTCTAACCAGTCTGTCTTGTCAAGGACTATAAGTTCAATTAGATTTAATAAACTCATATCTTTGCTTGCTACAACATTCCATGTCAATTTAGGTCTTTCCCTCGTAGTATTTTCTTTAATTGTATTCTTATCACTCTTATTTACTATTGCTTTTGTTGGCTGTTGATTTACATTGTATATGTCCACGGTATCTTAGTCTTATTTTTCTTACTTTATCTTCAATTGGTGCTACTCATGCCATTTACAAATGTTTTCATTGTAGTCTTATTTTTTCTACTTTATCATACATCTACCTCAATATTCTTGAATATTGTTCATGCAATGTCATTGTAATTGATAATTCAAGTGTTTATACTGCGGTTGATTTATATTTTTATTTTTATAAATATACATAAAAATATATCGTTGCAGTTGATCTAATTGTAATAACAACTGCAAATACTTGTCTTATTGATGTATCCTTTTGTTACTCCCTTTCTCTTTAAAACTTACCAATATATATATTTCTAGTCAGCTTATCATAAGTCTTTTCTAAGTTTGTAAAAATCATAGGTTGATTTTTCTTTTTCTCTCTGCACTTTTCTACTGATCTCAGTAGATAATTGCTTCCATAGTTGACTCACCTGACTTAAATCCAACTTGATTTTTCGACACTATTGCCAATACTATGGGACAATGCTCAATCGTTCTTTTTAGGAATCTGCACATTATAACAGTGAGGTCCCAAGTCGGGTACTCACCTGTATAACAGTGAGACAACAAATTCGCTGACAACTCGGTCGGTTATCGATACAAACTGGCTAATAACCATTACTATACGCAGATGATCTGTAAATTATATTTATTTTGATGGGTTAAACGAGGATGTCCGGCGAGGAAGATGATCACCGCTCTCATGTGCTTCGTTCACCTGATTCTTGCAAAACAGATCTTCGGCCGTCAGCCTGAGGGTGGGGCTCCGACTCCCAAGTTAACTCTAAAATGAAATAGAAAACTCTCTGTGTTGAAAATGTCAGTCCCTATTCTCTAACGTGAGGATCTCGTATATATACAAAAAGTCTCCATAGATATAAAAAGAGAGAGAGAGGGATGCAGAGAGAGATGACCTGGTGTGTTGTCCCATCCACTGTCAGTGGATGGGATGGGGGATGGTGTGTAATGATGGGTTTGGATATGGGAACGGATTTCCTGTCAGGGGAGGATTCACTCCTCTACAATAGTTCCTAGCTTCTGTATGTTTCTTTAGAAGGAAGTGGAAGCTGCACGTGCCTCGATCTTTTGTCGTGAAGACTAATCAATTGTATTGCTTTGAATGCTTGACCGAGCCAGGACTTTAGAGCATGCTTGGGCGAGCCTGGGCTTTGAGTGCCTAGTCGGGGTAGGACTTTGATGATTTGGAGCTGGACTTGGCACCTAGGCTAGGCTAGGATTTTCGATGGGCTATTCTAATCCCTGAGATTATTCTAATCTCTTGCATAGGCTAGGCTAGGGCTTTCTGCTGAAGACCAAGAGCTGGGCTCTACACCTAGGCTAGTTAGGGTTTTTCGACTAAAAACCGAGAGTTGGGTTCGGCACCTAGGTTAGGCTAGGGTTTTTTCACTGAAAACCGAGAGCTGGGCCCGACACCTAGGCTAAGCTATGGTTTTTTGCTGAAAACCGAGAGCTGGGCTCGGCGCCTAGGCTAGGTTAGGGTTTTTTCACTGAAAATCGAAAGCTGGGCTCGGCACCTAGGCTAGGCTAGGGTTTTTTGCTGATGGTCAGTAGGGCTGAAAGATGAATCCAACTGTAGCGTCGATAGCTTCGAATTTGGTGTCGAGAAGATAAATCCAAATTTATGACATGAAAAGACAAGCTCAACAATAGTGTCGGGAAGATAAATTCAGCTATTTCCCATATTGAGCATAAAAATCTAGAACTGTTTTATGAACCAATGCGCTCGGTTTGAATCCCATCTCCACAATGTTTTTCTACTGAAAATCGAGAGCTGGGCTCGACACCTAGGCTAGGCTAGGCTAGGGTTTTTTGCTGATGGTTAGTAGGGCCGAGAGACGAATACAACTGTAGTGTCGATAGCTTCCAATTTGGTGTCGAGAAGATAAATCCAAATTTGTGAGCTGAAAAGATAGGCTCAGCAAGAGTGTCGGGAAGATAAATTCAGCTATTTCCCATATTGAGCATAAAAATCTAGAACTGTTTTCTGAACCAATGCGCTCGGTTCGAATCCCATCTCCACAATGTGGCCGTGTAAAGTGAAGGTAAAAACACTGCGACAGGGATGCTTCCTCGCCCGCTCAACCGAGAAGCAATTCCCGTGCTCCAAGATTAATAAATTGAGCTGCTATGATAAACGAATTTGAGTTGCTGAGCCGACTAAAAAGGTGCCATGATGAGAGGTGCCTATCGAGCTCTGAGCTCCAGTGTCGAGACGTCGTGGTACTACTGCTTGTTTTAAGATAGAAGATATTGTAGAGGGAGAATGAGAGGCGATGCATAGACCACCAGAACCGAGCCCAACCCCTATTTAACCTCATCCTCAAGACTTCTATGGAACAGATTACAATATCAGCAAGGGAACTCCGGATTGGAAGCTGTGTATCCCTACTTACACCAAAAAGGGCTTATTGACAAGCAAAAGGGACGAGCAGCTCATTTCTTTGTTGAACAAGGGATAGCTGCTTCAGATAAGTCTGGACAGAACTCCAATGGAGGTTACGCTAAAGCAGGCTGACCTAGTGGAGCACCAAGCAGATACTTGATATACTAACTCCTACACTTCGCTTATTATTGACCTATGGCCGAGGCAGATGCGGTGGCATTGGCATGTATGAGGAACTGCCGCTATTTATTTTTTTGATCTTGGAGTGGTCCACTGAGCTGAATTATTTGAGAGGCCAAGCAAAACAACTGTGAACCGAGCTGGGGAGAAGGGCCGAGCTTCAAACCGAACTATATCGACAAAACTTCTATATTCGTTATTGATATCAAGATTCGATCAGAGATGAAAAAGGAAGATGGCGTTGATCTTTCGAGCCAGATAAGCCGAACATTGCACACCAACAGTTAGGTTTGGTGACGAATTGTCGAGCTCCGACCTTAAATGCCAAGATGAGCAATAGTTGTCGAAGTGCCGAAAGGTGGACGATCAACAACTGCATGAACAGCCGAGAAGCGAGCAGACCCAAAGCTCCAAATGCAGTACTAATCCCCTGGACAACGAAAACCTCTCCTAAGGGCTTGGTCACTATAAGCTTGACAGTAGAGAGAGGAGCAGAACCAATTTTGGGTGTGATTGTATGTGCAAATCCTGAGTGCCGAGCTCCAGTGCCGAGCCATGCAAGCACCGTTGAAATGCAATGTGCCGCCGAGCTATCTCACATTGCCGAGCCGACGTTTAGACTATGGTGTACTGATCATAACGCGCCCAACAGACCGAGCTGAGAATCGATCCGAGAATCGAGCTGAGTTGGTGCCAAGATGCTACCAGTGGGATATCCAGTGATGAGGATGAGTGAAGGATTGATTATGGAAAGAGCTGGGCCCACCAAATCCTTGAAATCAAGAACTCTGTCAATGGGATGTGACCATTAAGTGCCAAGGTTGCACATCAAACGCCGAGAAGCCGAGAATCCTGCGGTATTGACTGAATGACTGAGCACCGAACAAGCTGGGTTGATGCCTATCATGCGAGCATCGCCGAACTGGGGTGATGCATGGCCGAGTTGTCGAACCCAGATGGACTGCCCTGATGTTGAGATGTGTTTAGATGATACCAAATAGTCACTCGGTGCCAAAGTTATGGTGACTGGACTTTTGAGGTGTACTCCATGAGAGATGGGAAAGGTTCCGTCTAGGAGGTTGATCATTTGCGGTTGAAAAATAGAAGTGCCGAGCTTCTTCACGAGTTGCCGAACTAGGCAATGTTGAACCGGTAATTGCTTGTGCTGGATGGCAAGATCCAGACCTGGGGGTGAACTCGTGTCGAGTTGATGACTAAGGCGCCGAGCTGGTGTTGCCATGATCTTGAAATCGAGTTGCCGCCAAGATGTCAATAGATTGCTTAGGATTTAGTGCAATGGTGAAAGAGTGTATGGGATTGCCTCCTTGGTGTTCCTAATTATCCTTCATGCTGGTATGAGTTTGAGACTGCTTACCAGAATTCAACCAAAGAAGCTGAAGAAGATCAGCTCTCCCCATTATCGTCATTATATCCACTGGTTGTGGCATTTTCCAAGAATGGCTTTGTGACTCTGGGTTCAGTGTGCCGAGCTCCATTTTTTTTAGAGAGAGAAAGAGACAAAGAGGGAAATTTTTTGGAACTCGTTTTGAAGTCCTCCTCTAAAAAGCTTTGTCTTCTCTCGCTTTGCCGAGTTTATCCGAGTTGTTTGAATCGTCGAGAAGAATAGGGATGGCGCGTCAAGCCAAATCGCCAAGTTATTTTGTAAGGTACCAAGCTAGTTTATTGCAGTAGAAGGAAAATGCAAAATAATGCAAACTGGGTCCTTGATTTTGGGAGATAGCAAAAGGAGTCGGCGGATGATCAAGAGAGGGCTCGGTAGCCGAGCTGAGGTTGTTGAGAGACCTAATTTATTCACCACTAGACATGCTCCCATGGGGCAAACCAGAAGGGCCGATATGAGGTGCTGAGATGTGTTGTCGGACAAGTCGAACAAAGAGATTGGCCGATGTGCGGCGAGATGCCGAGGTGTAGGTCTCAGCTAAGAACCGAACATCCAAATCGATTGAGGACCGAGCATGAACAATGTCAATTCAGCGCAGTGAACTGAGACAGTGAGCCGAGAGCATGGTGCCGAACTCGATGTAGAGATGCCCCTGTGAGGTGCTGACCATTAAGTGTCGAACATGTAACACCGCTGAGTGCCGAACTTCTAAGATGAACTCAGATGCTTCAAATAGTCGCGGATGCGCTGAGTTGTGGACAGGCTAACCATATGAGCGGCCGAACTGATTTGATCTTGACCACGCCTACCTGATTCGGGGGTGAACTACCTATGCCATGAATGTTCAGGATGCCGTGATGGTAGCAGTCAATACGGTTGAGGAGAGGGAAACCGAGATTGAAGAAGCCGAGGCGAGACGCGAGTCACCAAAGAGACGCGAGACACCAAAGGAACCCCCCATCACCATATTCATCCTTTCCCTCAAGGAGTTCCCATGAAGCCGGGGAGTGTTTAGAAAGTGAGGAAATGACACCCTCCGTGTGAGAAAAGAGATATGGTGTTGGTGATTGACCTTACAAATCTCTTAAAGAGAGAAAAATCCAAAGTTAATTTTAGGTCTAGCCCCAGCTTCTCACAACAGCTTAGAAGGAGATTATGAAATCCAGCTTTCAATGGGATTCAAGAGAGCGAATATCAGATTTGAGTGTATATTCTTTTTCTCCTGGCTGTAGATGAGGAACCGAGCTGTGTTATAGCACACGTGATTTTCAGAAGCTATACCACGTTCGGGTTTTTCTTTACAAAAGATGCTTTTATTTGGATGCTTCTGGATCCATTTATGATTTTAGAGAAACCCCCATCTTTTAGTCAGGTATCGAGAAAAAGACAAAAACTATATAATAGCCAAAAGATGGAAAGAGCTTTCCTGGGTCTTTCTGGAGTTGAATACTCAAATTCTCGAATTCGTTGCTGAGACATTGTTGAGCTATTCTTCCCGTCAAACTCTGTCGTTCCCACATATGGCGCTAAATGTATGGGGCTGATCCGTAAATTATATTTATTTTGATGGGTTGAACGAGGATGTTCGACGAGAAAGATGATCACCGCTCTCATGTGCTCCGCTCACCTGATTCCTGCAAAATAAACCTCCGGCCGGCAGCTAGAGGGAGGGGATCCGACGCCCAAGTTTGTTCCAGAATGAAATAGAAAACTCTGTGTTCAAAATGTCGGTCCCCATTCTCTAACGTGAGGATTTCGTATATATACACAAAGTCTCCAGAGAGAGAGAGAGAGATCACCTGGTGTGTTGTCCCATCCACTGTCAGTGGATGGGACTGGGGGTGGTGTGTAATGATGGGTTTGGATATGGGAACAGATCTCTTGTCATGGGAGGATTCACTCCTCCACAATTACGTAAGTCAGATTTTTAACAAACCGGACCGGTTCGCTCAAACACCAGACATAAGGAACAAAAGATATCATACTTCTAAAAGTTCAGTCCAAGATGTAGCCACGTGAGCAGCCAGGCACCGTTTCCTTTACCACTCAATGCTAAGTAGTGTGTGCCTTATATATAGAACTGAATACGATATTTGGTCTCTTCTGTATCCGATGTGGGACGAGTACCCTCTTTTGCCATAAGAAAGTAATTTCTAGTTATAAAGACTTGGCACCTTAGTCATGCTCTTTATTTTTCGATGTTGGAGAATAACACATATAAGAAATTGATGCTATAAAAATTTAAAATTAACCATTCCATGGTAGGGGTTATTTTTATTTTTGTTAATATTTAACCATAGAAAACCAAAATATATTTTTATATTTGTACAATGTTTATCAAAATATGTTAAATTAATATTAAAATAGTCTAAACAAATGTATTATTGAGTTTTCAAAGTGGTGTTGGTGATTTTAAAAAAATTCACGATTACGATAACTGATTCCCAATACGTATCATCCAATACTCCTAATACCGTTATACTGTGATCATTACTGTTACATATCCCGACACCGCTGTTTAAAACCATGTTTGACATGCTAACAATTCTATGTTGATAATCTTATTGATTTTTCTAGTTTTTATTCTATTCAATAGTTGGTCTACATTTAGCCCAGGAAGCTGTTCTAATATACTCTATATGTAAGCTAATCAGTGTGAAGTCAATCAACTTATAGCTTTCCTCAACTATCTATTTTGATATAGAGTGTATTTAAATTCAGTAACAGTTAAAACTCACCTAGAAGAACACCACATGCACGTCGAAATGGGCCTTTTATCACAAAATGCATTAGCACATCATAGCTTTAATTGAGTTGGAGTCATTACACACTTTTCTACCACATCAGATTATGATCTTTCAGCACAACTGAGTACCAGAAAACCATTTTTTGGTCATCTTATATCTTTTATTTGTTAATCTTCAAACTCTTTGGTTTCTTTCTCAAAGACTTTGGGAGCTTTCTAAGACAGAATGTTTTGTTAATCGTTCAAGCATCACAATTTCATTTCACGGGATCATTTCAGTCAGCTCAGAACAAAAATATTTTGAAAATTTGATGGAAACAAAAAAAAAAAAAAGAAACATAAGGAAATGTTTGAGAACATGGTATAAAGTGTATTTTTATATATTTTCAAGGATAACAAGTCAACAAATGAACATCTTTGAAGTCTATATGGTCATTTTAGAGTACTTGACCATAGAAAATTACACTAGAATTAGATTAATATGCATACCAAATATTTAGAAAGTTAATAGAATGTCAAATGTTTCATTGCCACATAAAACCATGTAAAGATTAAAAGAAAAAAAATTCTAGTATAGTGATTAAAAGGAAATAAATAAATACTGATGACAATTTGTATAAGAGAGTAGTTTGCGATAACAAATAAAGATAATTGGTGATTTAATCATGCATGTTTTAATAAATGTAAGATTTTCTTTTTCTCAAATCTCTCTCTCTCTCTCTCTCTCATCAAAAAGGGACAAATAGAAATGCCTTTAAGCAACTCATTGTTTGGAAGCATCTCGTAGTGTTTCGGCCTGTTTCAGTCTGTTTGATCGTTTGGGTAAGGCCACTTATTTCACTAAGCTGGACTTAGGCTCCGGGTACTGTCTGAATAGCGTCTGGAGATGAGCTACTGGGTGTTTCGGTCTGTTTCAGTATGTTTGAGCAATAACATTGGAATCTCAATATTCCACTAATGTTTTGTATCGGTTATCTAGAAAATAGAATTGTTTTGGTTGTTTTGGTGGAAATGAAATGAAATTTTGTTCCTTACAATCAGTTTGTGGACTTAATCTTGTGCATTCCTCATCTCCAATTTTTACTTCATTGAATATTTATAGTAAGATTAGTTTCAGTTTTCCACTTTTGATTGTTCTGTTGTCATCTTACAGTAAGCTACTGTCATGTGTTTTTTTGGTAAGTTGATTTATTACCAATAAAGAAGATATTATGATAAAGCTCAGTACACAGCCCTGGCTAGTCATGCCACACACATTCCTCAATACAAGGACAAACCACCTAGGCATAAAAATAAACCCCTTGTGGCCCAAGAACATCACTGCTATTCTTAAAGGGGCACATTGACAAATCCAGAGAGCATGAAAACATCAAACTTATCTGGAGATTTGTTCTCGCAGTGATAAATACTATGCATTCTGTTGAAACTGGAGAGAAATCTCAATCGAGTCTCATTAATCTTGACTGTTTTGCATTTTGAAGAGCAAGGGATGGCAACCTGATCTCCCATGTGGAAAGCATCATGACATTCCCTTCTTCACTGAGTAACAGTGGCACAAAACTACTGCGGAGTCATGTAGATGCAGATGAAGATGTCGATGAACTGGAGGGAATATCAAGGCAGTTTGCATCTCAGGTTTTGGTGCAGTCAAATAAGTCAACAGGCAAAGTGGTTGGTACTTTAGAACCAAACTCCTTGTCGATCGATAAGATGAAAGGTGATGGTTCACCTTTATCCTCACTCCTCCAAGGCCATCTTGATCATCCATCATCTGTTGTTTTCCTGGTATATAACACCATTTTATATCACATCACCCTTCAGTTAATCATAATAGAACCGTCCATACTTGTACTGACTGAGCGCTTGAGTCTACATGAATAAGAAAATTGTGCACTAATTGAAACTTTCCTTTACAAATGAGTTGAAGGAGACCAATCAAACTCCCTCAAGAAAATTATCCAAGCCTTTTCAATTAAAACATTTTGGTTAGTATGTAATATTCATGAAATTCCTAGGAAGGAAAATCCAATGGAGAAGCGACGTCTGAGATTTGTGATAAATTAGAGCATGCCATGATAGATGATAATAATCCAAGACAGAAAACATTTGAAGAGTCAGTGACGCGATGGAGAGCCGAAGAAGATGCCATGGAAGCTGTAAGCGAGGTAAATTTTCCTTTATGAAATCTTCTTCTCTCTCTCTTCCCCACCCCCCCAAAAAAAATGAAAAAGCGGCTGTTGCTGCGGCATGATGATAATTTGAATTTATGAAAGGCAATCTTGCCTTGTAACAGACACTGTAAATAGTGGCATTTTGCATTTTTCTTATGCAAGTGCCCTGTTACTGTAACTTGTCACAGGCTGAAGCTTTAGAAAGTTCGTGCATGAAGAACGCAAAGGAAAGAAAAGAAATGGAAGAAGTTTTGGCCAGACAAAAAGAAGAACTAGAAAGGATGAAGAATCAGCATGATCAGTGCACAAAAGAACTCCAGATGGTCCGTGACCAAAATCCAGTGCTAGAGAGCCAGCTCATGGAGTCTCGTTCTGTGGAGGAGGAGTTGGAGGAGAAGATTATTCAAGCAGTAAAGCTTTTGATGATTTTTAGGGAAAAACGGGATAAGCTACAGATAGAGCATGACAAAACAATTAGACAAATTAATGGACTAAAGAAATTGGTAAAACAGGATGCTGCAGATTTATGCAAGCTGCAGTTTTTTGCATTCTCATTCTGGGAGATCAATGAGGCGACTCAGGATTTCAACCCATCCTGGAAAATTGGAGATGGGAGATATGGGAGTGTCTACAAGGGATTTCTTTGTCATCTGAAAGTTGCTATTAAGATGCTTCCCTCCCATTGCTCTCAAGGCCAAGTGGAATTCGAACATGAGGTAAATACAAAAAATCTCAACACTAATCCATCTATGTACGAATGCATGCTTTATCATTATGCAAGAAAAGGAATTGATACCTATTTGTGTACTAGTGGCTAAAGATCCTAATAGGATGGAGAATGAAAGTCTTCGTTTCCCCCCGCTTTATTTTAATGTGGAACTGCAACCATTTAGAGGTATGCAGACTTGGTTAAATAGATTTGAAGCCTATTGCAGTAGCATCAACGTATATCTTCCTCTGACTATTGTTGGAGATTGAATCAAGTTTCAGCAGGATTGGGCTATTAAATGTAATTGTGTTTTTGGAGTTATTTTGTATATTAGGAATTTCATATTTTCAGTGTTTGATTGGATTCCTTTGGTTTCTTAATTTGATTTGGGCTTTAGTGTTTGAGTATGTTAAAGCATGTATGAGTAAATATTCTAATGAAAGATACACCATTAGTCCATCTTTAATCAATATTCCATTGTTCTCATATTAGTGATTAGTTGTTAGATATCCTGCCCAAGTGATCATACTACTAGTTGGGCTTATTTATCAGGTGATAGCAAATAGTTAGCTCGTTTTCCCCTATAAACTGCACCGTGGGTGCCACTTTGCCGCCAATACCTAGCAAGAAGAAAGATTCTTCCTTTTTCTTTTGTCACTTGT
>JAOTRH010000001.1:8472329-8486178 GCA_034768845.1 Heliamphora exappendiculata
AAAGCAACTACATGAATAAAGGTGATGTAAGAAATAACTAATTTACGAATATTTCGACCATACATGCATATAAAAAGGTGGTGTTAACTTAATGTTTTTTCACATATGGCATCTGATTGCTAGCTTCAAGATAAGTGCAAAATAAGAATATCAAATAACTAGTGTTATCTTTGCTAGTTGACGGAGCATTGATTTTACACCAAACCAATAATTTATAATCCTATATGCAAACGAAATTTCCACTGTCCGATATAGTTGTTGCAGGACAAACAAAAAGGAGGAAAGGCAATTATGAATGGAGGGATTTATACCTTTTCTGAGCAGCTTCTTCCTCCTCCACAAGCAACTTCTGGCATCTCAAAGCTTCAGCATCCTTGTCAGCAACCCATGCTTTGACCTGAGCATCAAAGAATACTATTATGTTGAGAGAGAAAAATGAAACAGGGGGGAAAAAAGGAAAGAAAAAAACCTATGCAGACAAGGAGTTAAGGGAAGAAATAAAGCATAGTTAAAGACATGGCCCAGCCAAGCCACCCAAGGGCTAGTAAATCATTTATAATACAGCCACTGTTTAAGTGTTCCATCAATATTGCACATCCATACGTGTGCTCGCGTTACATCCAAACACATATATGTGCATGTGCACACACCTACACATCCATGTTTAATTGTTTGAATGAGGGTCTATCACCAAGTGTCTCATTGTGTGTGCGTGACCTAGATGGAAGCAGGGAGACACTACATAGATACACCCCAAAAGGCAGTAATTCTACACAATTACTTGCTTTACATATACAAACCACCAAAAAATGATATAAGAAAAATATGTATACCAGTTTCTGTTCAACAAGGAAGCTGGTGCAAGCAACTAAGTTCTTCATCTCCAGTCCAATTTTCCCAGCTTCCCCATCAAAAACATATTTCTGCATTGATTCAGCGGTGCCAGCACACAAGAATGTTCTCTCACTTGCATCATCAAGGATGCCAAATAGTTCCTTAGACGATACAGGAAGCCTGGAAGGTCTACCTTGGATAATTTCCTGTAAATAGTGCGTCCTTATTGTTATGTAAACAGTGTAAATGCACATACCAATGAGCAAAATGACAATGAAAACTTTTTTAAAAAATAAAAACAAAGCAAACAAAAAATAATAATACTTTTCTTTTCTTTTCTTTTCTTTTGGACGGGGACGGGGACCAGGGGGGAAGCAAACCAAGCCTTACCAGAAGTGCAGACCCAGCCCTTACATATGCTTGTGGGAGTGTACAATATCCTGGTTTACGTATAAATGATGTCAGCGCCCTTATGATTGAAGAACCAGGAACTTCCTAAAAGGTAGAGTTATATTCAGAACATTATTCAGAAACAAGGCAACAAATGGATAATTAGCATAAAGCTTTTAAAGAAGAAATGGAAGAATAAATAGTGCAGACACTAACGGACTCTCACTACGTGCACGTCCATGTAGGTGTGGGCGAGGGGGAATGTGTTTTCATACTTCATAATGTTTCGGAAACATCCTTTAGATAAGGCGTGTATTTCTTTCTACAAAAAAATAAACAGAGCTAGAGGCCTAGAATAATTACAATTACGAAATTGTGCTTCAAATTCTAAATTAGAGGACCAACCTATGTCCCCCACTCTAGATTAAAACTCTTATACTCCGGTCACTAATTTCCCATATACATACATAACATATATATATATATATATATATATAAGAGAGTAATAAGCATGTAACCTCAACATAGTGTTTGCACTATGTTTAAAAATTAGATAAATAGAAATATTCCAACTTTGCTTAAGATCACAACTAAGAAGAGTCATTGGTTGAGAGAGAACTCATACTGATGAGTATTTTACTCCAAGAGAAATTGAATAAAAAATTGGTCGAAAAAAAGGGACTGGATCTCCTGCACGAATTATTTTGGAAGATCCAAAACCAAAGATAGTGGTGTTTGATAGCAAAAAACATAATGGAGGCCATCAATCAAAAGAGATTGATGCAAAGTCTGCCTAAAATTCAACGCAAATAAAACTATTGTAACACCCATAAAGGAGTCCTTCCCCATCCAGGGACAATGTTAACCTAATCCGAATTCAGTAGTTTCAATGGAACTCACAACAGTAGAAAAAATGCACTTCTAGAATGCGTAATATCTGTGTTTTACAACTTCTATACGAAAAATGTTAGCCAACACAATTCACTCAACAGATTTCCAACATGTTGACATATAGAAGAACATATCATTGCAACTCAAAGAGGTTTGCAACCAGACAAACACAAAGGAGTAGATAAGGACCATGATATTACCTCCAAAGTCACATCCATAAATGAAACAATTTCCTTAGCCTCTTCCAAAGAGAGCTGCACGCAACACAAAGATATGAGCTCCATATCAATGGTGGAAAGGCTTTCATAACTAGAAAAATAGTTACCTTATCCCAAAATGCTCCCAATAAATCCCTACTTTTGTGAGATTCCTATAAAATGTAAGCCATATCAATTATGGCAGAGGGAGATGTAATTATCAAATAGAATTTCAAAAAAGGAAAGGGAACTGGCAATTAGGTTGCGCAAATGGAGACTTAATTAAATATCAGCATGGATAAAAAAGAACTATAAAACAGACTCTAAGAATAAATTGAAGACACAATAAAAAATAATAAATAAAGTCACATAGCAAGAAGGCAACCTTATCAACATTCATAGAACGGCGGCGATGCACACGTATATGTCGTCGATAGTTGATTGGGGAACAAAATTCCCAGGAACACTTGTCACACTTCTGCATCTGAACCTTCAATGGAGACAGCAATGGCCAACCTGGAAGATCTGCTAACAGAAATAGGTGGTCATGAATCAAAACACTTGGTTTCAAATTTCAATATTAAGCCCGGCCTATTGCTAACTACAACCCTAAACATCCCCAAATACATGCATACAATACTACACACACACTTTTCAGGCTCAACATAGGATTTAGCAGACCTGAGCAAGCCTCAGTGGTTTTGAGCAACTCAACATGTCCAGAGGCATTATTTGTTCCTTTATGGAGTTTCCACCAATTGTCAAATGGTGAACACATTCCTTAGCCTCATTAACCACAGAGGCACAGATGTAAATGAACTCAGCCCATTTCAATGCAATCTAGAGAATGCTCCCTCCCTTCTATTGTGTTCCTACGCTTTGGACTGCCAGAAAATTTTATATTACCTTGCTGATCTAAGGCATGAAGTAATTGAATCCACTGCACTGGACCCTCCCCTGTCCTTGAGAAAGAAAGAAGAGGCTCTTTCCCTATTGCTTGTCTGATGAAAGTGTCGAGGGAATCATTTCCCTCCTCTGATTTCATTGTGTCTGAAGTGCTACTGGCCCTTAATTTTGTAATTGGCATCTATGCTTTGAGAACCACTGGCTAGTAAAATGGCACAGAAAATTAACATAATTACTAAGAAAATACAAAACATAAGGCTACCAAGCATGGAAGATGATCAATAGAGCATATAAGATCACAATAAAAAGAAACATGGGAAAAAAAGCTACTTGAGGTAACTTTCAAGAAAAGCCCAGATTCCATTGAATTTTCCAAAAAGCTTTCCTAGGAATTCTTTGTCCATACCAGTTGATTGTAAAATATGACGGCATAAAATAGATTCACCAATTGGCCATTACAAGAACATGAAAGGAAAATGGTGACTCAAAAGTCAAACTTCAAACCACGTCCCATAAACATTTAGAGGCATTTGGGTGATGCAGAATTAATAACCTATTAGCAGCTGGATAATCCAGTGGATCATTGTTTATTACAATGCGATGAAAAGGACAACAACTACAGACCACAAGAGATAGATATCATGAAATGCAAGATATAATGATTATGCAGAAGAACATAATTAGCATCTCTCCAATTGTCTTAAGAACCTGTCATAGCTATCACTCCACTTGTCTTAAGAACCTGTCTAACTAAGTTTAATAACACAAAAACATTCATCTTGGTTATTTAGCTGAAATCTCACCACAGGATTTATACATTTTCCGAAGGCAAACTTTGTATCTTGCAGGCACATATAATAAGGTGTCTATATCCTCTATCTCAACTAAAGCAATTGCGATTATGTGATTTCAAATACACCCAGTTGAATATAGCAAGTAAAGAACTTGAAACAAATAACTTGAACTGCAAATTCCAAACCAAACTTTAAATCCTGCATACCTAAACAGACAGCAGATCCAGTTTTTCTTAATTGAAAAAGAAAGCGGTAGAAGGAAAAAGGCGAGCGCACATTCAACAGCTCTTACACAAGAAACTAATAAATAAATAGATAAAAGACCAGAAAAAAGAATATAGCCAACTTTCATACACAACAATTCTAATAAATTATTCCAAATCCAACAAGTTTTGCAAAGTAACGAAAGTAAACAAACAAACACTGAATAAAGAGTAGCATAACATGAAAAATCATGTAAAAGATCATTCGAAACCAATCAAATAAGGAAAAATGAAGCAAACACTAAGCAGATCAAAAATCAAAAATCAAAATACAGGATTATCGGATCAAAACAAAAATTACAAACCTAAAAATAAATGAAAATGCGAGAAGTTGAAAAGCAAACGACACGAAAATAGAGTGAGCTTGCTAGGGTTTGAGGTCGCGTGATCCGTGATCAACTTGTGATCCAACTGTGCGTGGAAAGAAGAGCAGGAGAGAACGCGAAATAGTTCACGTACCAGTGTGGGGGAGGATTTGGGGGATCACCCGCGATCGGAGAGATTCGCAGTCGCCAGAAAAGAATCGAGGGGTCGTATCGTTATGGAGAATGTATATGTATATTCATATATATATATATATATAGCTCGTAACATACGAGAAGCGGTCGGCGAAGAAGAGAGAGGAAGGGAGAGAATTGAAGGGAGTGAGAAAAATGAGAGAAAATATATAGAGGCAAAAATAAAACCCTTCTCATAAGTAAGGCCTCGTTTGCCAACTGGTGTTAAGTTTGGTTTTTTTATCTTTTTCTTAAAGTTAAAAATTGATTTAAACTTCGTTTTTTTAACTTTGATTTTTTATCTTCTTGTTTATTAGCTTCTTCTTTTTTTATGTATATAAATTTTATATTTTTAAAATTTATTCATCAGAACCTATTAAACAATATATATATATTAAATATAAAATTATATAATTATAAATTTAAAAAATTATAATTTCTTTCTAATTTTAAATTTTGTCTTTTTATTTTTTTTTATCTTCTGACTTAAAATAACGTTAAGTTAAAAAAATTTAATTTATTATTTTTTAACTTAAAATTATTTGTATGATTTACTAAACAAATTTTTTATTTATTTAACTTAAAAACGTCTCCAGCTAAAGGCCTCAATTTTCGATTTTGTTTCATTATTTG
Organism: Heliamphora exappendiculata; assembly: GCA_034768845.1. Taxonomy (NCBI): domain Eukaryota; kingdom Viridiplantae; phylum Streptophyta; class Magnoliopsida; order Ericales; family Sarraceniaceae; genus Heliamphora; species Heliamphora exappendiculata. Next base: position 8,477,735 of record JAOTRH010000001.1, read on the forward strand.
GTTTTATTAGGATTCGTGAGGCACGTTATGTTATGTATGTATGTGCAATTGTTTATTTTTTATAATAAAAATATTGTTAAATAAGAAAAAGAATTATAAATTTTGAAAGAAAAATATAAAACGGTTACACAAAATTAAATAAAAATCTAAAAATTTTAAATATAAAAATATTGAATAAAGAAAAAGTACTAGATTTTTGAAAAGTTAAAATTGGTAACAATTACAAAACTCTTATAGTGGTTACAAAAATTATACAGCAATTACAAATTACTTTATATTATAGTATAGATAATAAAAAATCAATCTATATCTAACTATGGTAATGGGACAAAATAGAGCAGAGATGTAATGTATAAAAAAAATTAATAAATAAGGATAAAATAAAAATATAAAATATATATGTGAAAGTAAAAAATAAGTATATTATTTGTGTGTTTTAGTTTATTATATTATTAAAAAATAACTTTTATATGTGTGCTTATATATAAAAATTATTATTTTGTTAATGTAATTAGGGTAGGGCAAGGGAAAATAGAATTGAATTATAAATATCATTTTTTTTTATTTTTTATTTGAGGTAAAAATAACTTACATAAAATTGAGCAAAAAATGCAAAGGCTAGAAATAGACAAAAATAAATAAATTGACCATCCCTACGCCCGATCTACAAACCACTTGTACCCCCTGAGTAAATGTTTGGATACGTCTAGTGTTAAGGTTCGATTGCTAATTAATTTAAAAATTATTTTTTTATTTTTTTATTTTTTTAATTAAAAAATTAAATTTAATTTAATTTAAAGTAAATTATTTGATAATTTAATATTTAAGTTAAATTTTTTAAAATTAATTATTTAGGTAAAAAATTAATTTTTTTATTTTTTATTCAAAATGAATAATTTTACCGTTCTATATATTTGATATTAATAATTATGTATTCATTTTAGCAACCTAACTTTAAGCCTATTTTTTTTACTTTAAGTGACTTTAAGTTAAAAAGTCAAAAATTCGTTTGGTTAGCAAAACAATCACTACAAAAGCCCAATTAAAAATTATTATAAAAAAAGTTAAAAAATCAAAAAACTAATAAAATAAAAATTGAGAATTAAAAAATGAGATTTTTTGACTTTTTGGGCTTTAAGCCAAATAGTTCAAAAAATCAATTTTAAGCCGGTTTGCCAAACGAGAGTTATATATAGTCGGTAGTGGTAGTAAACAAGTTATGAATAAAGGGTATTATTGTATTTTAAAAATAATTAGAGTTTAAATAGAATATTATAGAAATTTATGTTTTGATTTAATTTTTTTATTTTATAACTTTTTGATTTTTTTGTCAAACAAGCAATTTTAACTTTTTAGCATTTTTAGTCAAAACAATTAAAAAAATAACTAAATTGCCAATCAAGCCCTTAGACTTCTGCTGAAAAAAAAACAGTGAGAGAAAAATAAATTAAAATAAAAAAATTTCTAATAATTCTGTTTTGTTAATTGACAAAAGGGTCCATTCCGCAATTTTAGCTTGACTTTTTATTAACAATGCAAAAAAATCAATATAATCTGTTTAGCAAAAAGTAAAAAAATTAAAATATTAAAAAATTAAATTAAAATATGAATTCTTAAAATATTTTATTTAAACTGTAATCACTTTTAAATATAATAATATTACTTATCCATAACTTATTTACTACCATTACCAATTACATATAATTATTAATATCAATATAATAATTTGACTAAATAATTAAAAAATTATTAAAAATAAATAAAATAAAATAAATTATCATTTATTGAGTTTTTGAGATATTTTACAAAAAGAATAAATATTTTGGCTCGTCTCGATAAAAAAATAAAAAAAATTAATAATTTGACCCAATCATAAAATATTAAACAAATTTTAAAAACTAATAACATAAAATAAACACCGGTCATTATCCCAAACAAGGTAGTACTTATAAAAATTAGTGCTATAAATTTTTCACATATACAGTCTTTATTTTTAATTGTAAATATTTTTCCTATTATAGTGTGTAATCACCATTTATTTATTATAAATAATAAAAATTATTTTGTGAAATTATAAATAATTAATAGTTGTAATATTAATATAGTTCTAACTTTTGTATTTGTAAATAATTTTTCTATTAATTCATAATATTCATGACTTTTTTTTGTATATTAATCAACAATGTACAAGTTTTAATACTAGCCCTATATTATAACAGTACGTTCTTTATTGTTTATGAGATTCATTTTTTCATTTTCCATTTTGTTCTTTATATATTCTTTAAATTTTTTTTTAATTTTTCGATATTGTTTTATTTTAATTTTAAAATTATAATATTTTAAATTTTTAACACATATCTTGCTTGCTTTAACTTACTTTAGTTTGCTCTTTATTATTCTTGAAGTATGTTCATTTTTGGCATGTTATACACGTTTTATCTTTATATTTTTTTAATCTAATTTTATAATTTAGATATTGTGAATTTCTAGCCATGCCTTGCTTGTTCTAGTTTATTTTTTTAATATTCATGGAATGGGTTATTTTTTTGACATGATCTGTCATTTGTATCATTTTTATATTATTTCATTTAAAAAATTTTAATTGGAGTATTTTGAATTACTAACTCATGTCTTGTTTGATTTATTTATAAAATCAAGTACTTCTAAACGTATGCACAATTTTATTAAAAATAATTATAAAAATAATTAAAATTAGGATAAATTATACTTATACCCTATGTATTTAAAGATAATAATATTGACATTCTATTTATTCTTTGAAATATCACTATATTTTTTTATATTTTTATTTTTATAATACTTAGATTCAAAATTTAATTTTCGTTAACTTTTCAAACAGAAACATTTTTATATTCATTATTATCGTTAAATATTATCATAACTACATTGTTCATTTATGATTTAAATGATTCAAATACATTTAAGTCGTACTTTAATTGACCAAATTAAAGATAAAATTAAATGACATATCTTATAAAGAGTATTATTTTTTTCTGGTTTGAGTACAAGAAATAATTAAAAAAGTTATATGTCTATTACATAGTTAATCTCAAAAAATGCAAAATATACAATATTTAGAAATATATGATATTAATAATTTTCTCTCTACTAGTTTTTATAAATTTATTTATTTTGTTAAATTATTTATTACTAATATGATCAATTAAACACGACATTAAATGTTATTTTAACACAAAAGCATTTACGCGTTTATTTGGCTATTAATTTTAAGTTGGCTTAAAATCAACTTTTAAATTTTTGACTTAAAGCCTAAAAAATCAAAAGCCTCATTTTTTAATTTCTAACTTTTAGCCTATTTGTTTTTTGATTTTTTAGCTTTTCTCATAACAAATTTTAATTTTACCCTTTTACATATAAAATTATAAAAATTCTAACCAAACAAACACAACCCAGCTCATTTAGGTTGAATGGCAACTATAAAATTTTACATTGTGTTTAATTGGCTTTTTTGGTGGCTTAAAAGTCACTATTTTTTCGACCAAACAAATTTATTAGCTTTTGGCTTAAATGGGGTGTTTGAAAATACTATTGCTAGTAGCTTTTAACTTCCTATTATTAATTTTAGTTATAAGTTATAATTTTTTCCAAACACTCATAACTTTTGCTACAACTTATAACTATTTTTTCTTATATTTTGATTACAAATTATAATTTTTACCGAGCACTCATAATTTTTGTTACAAATTACAATATACAAGCTACTAACAGTAATTTTGCCCAACACTACCAAAGTGACTTAAAGTCAAAAAACTTGCTTAAAGCCAAACTGCCAAATGAACTAATATAACAAGATGGATATCTTAATGTGAATCTATATAATTGTTAAAAATTCAACCCTTGCAATGATATAATCTTGCATTTTCTTATATTCTCTCTTTATCTCTCATATTTTTCTATTTAAAAGAGTAAAATAACATCAGTTCACATTACTTTTTCTTTTACTAATTTAATAAAAAATAATTTTATTTTTATTTTTATTATTTTTTTACTTATTTTTTTTACTTTCACAATTTAACAAAATTAATAAAATTATATTTTTAATGAAGTTCTTTTAGGCATAAGTCATAACTAGTTTTACCTGGGGTACGATGCTTGACTAGGGTGGGTGTGGAATCCCAGGACAAGACCGCCCCCTTGGAGGCAAGCAAAGTCGTCACCTAAAGTTTCAATTTTTTTGCTAAAATTTGAGAGTTTATTTAAATTTAAATTCAGTATAAATATATTCATATTTCGTGTTAATGATCTTTTATGGATTTCAAATGGTAGTTAATGTTATTTGTGTTTTTTTAGTCTTAAGCTCAAGTGTGTTTACTTAAATTTTGTTATTAAAAAAATTAAATTATAATAATTTTAATATTATTTTAAGTCACCTAGAATTCTAAACAATTTTAAATCAATTCAAAAATTGAAAATACTAAATAATACAAAAGAAAATAAAAAATTAATAGTTACTATTAAAATATGCTTAAACCTTAACTTTCTAAGCCTAAAATATTACTTTTGTTTTTACCAATTCTAGTCAAACAAAAAATAAAAGAAACTATAAAAATTATTCAACAAGCTCTGTTTTGGGAGGACGACGAAAAATATTTTATTGTTAAAAATCTTATAATACATAAGTTAAAAACTTGATGTATAAGTAATATTATGTTATATTTAATCTTTTTTCATAAATTAAATTTTGTTGCAATATGATTACAAATATATCTTCTCTATTCAAATTTTTATAATTAGTTTGAAAATTTTATCTAAAATTTATTGGGGCTCGATATTACAAACTTGCTTTAGACCTCAAAATTCTTAGAACTAAACATGTGTTTAGACTAGTTTTTTAAGTGACTTTTACATTTTTTGTAAAAAAGTAGATGTCAAATCATGTATAAAAAGTAAAAAAAAAATTTTTTTAAAACATAATAAGTCAAATTAATTAAAATTTTTTTTATTTTTAAATTAAAAAATCACAAAAATAAACTAGCCCAAACACATGCTAACTCTGCCCAAGAGCTAAAATTCAAAACCAAAATTTATATAACATTATCTAAGTAATATCACCGTGACGATATTACTTTACCAAATTAATCTACAAAAAGATAGAGCACAAATGTGATAAATTTCATATGAACTTTATTTGTATTCAATGATTGTAATTGAGTAACATTATTTAACCTTCATTTAAATTAAAGGGTTTGGAGAAAAAATTTTAAAAAAATTTTAAAAAAATTAGTTGTAACGTTGTTTGAATTATTTTTTAAACAGAGAAAATAAAGTAGATGAAAAATAAGTAGAGGAAAATGATGAACCACTTTTAAGAGGTATTCTATCCCTTCAAAATAAAGAAAATGCGGATAAAAAATAAAAAGATAGATACAATTATTTTTATAATGTCAAATATAGCCTTTTATGTTTATATTAAAAATAATAATTTAAGTTAATATAAAAATATTATAAAAATAAATAAGTATTAAATACTTTATTTTTCTTTATTAATTATTATCAAACAGACAAAATAAAGAAAACAATACTATCTTTTCTATCTTGAATAAAAAAACAAGACCAGAGATAGTTTCCATATTACCCTTTTCTTTCTCTTCTAACTAGCACTTTCATTCTCTCTCGACATTCAATTCAAACGAAGTCTTTGGATTCAGTGTGAAAATCTTAAATACAGGGTATGTACGTGAATATGAATTGTATTATTGTATAGGCTGAACGCACTAAATAATTTTAATAATGTTTCAATAATGTTACAGTGACTAAATTATTTTATCAAATTAATTTACTAATCCACATCTTAGTTCATAGAATCATATGTTTTCTACCCAGTACGTATAAAAAAGACACGGAAAAAATAAAAAAGAACAAGAACAAGAAGAACAAGTTTCAGGATCTTTGTTGCCACTCCTGAATTGCATAGTAAAGGGCATAATTGGGGAGCAGATCGCAGTGATCGAGCTCAAGGTTTGTCATCGGTGATGTATTGTGGCCGCTATTCAACCACCCTCTTATCGCGTCTGCTTCGTATGTAAAACCATCGGCTGCTATGTGTGGATCTTTCATGACTTCCTGCATATTTTTCAATCCAACAGCAAAGATAATAAAAACAAGTTTTGAAGGAAAAAAAAAATGAAATACCAGTGCAGCATAAATCATGGTTATGCACAATGGCAGATTCATGAATTCAACGCAGTACGAGTACGACCCCATGCACAAGGAGAATTTTTTTTCACGACGAGTAAATACAAAATCTAAGCATCTACTAGTACGTACCAAAGTTTACAATGCATATTTTTACAAAAGTACCTAAAATTTAGATGGTTACAACAACTTAAAAGTATGTTTTTTACAATTGATTGCGACGGGTTTTAGTTCGAAAAGTATGGAAAAAAAGAGAAGGCTGAACGAAGAGAGAAAAATGAAATTCGAAAAGGCAAAGTCAGTTTCGTTCTTTTAAGTAAATAACTAAATATACATAAAGGGTTTGGCGTAATTATATAGGGTCCAAACAAAATAATAGAAGAAAAATACAAAAAATGTAAGTGTACTAAATGTATTTTTACATTTTCAGTAGGACATAAACTCATATTGAGGATTCCAGACTTCCCGGATACAATAGTAAGAGAAAAAAATATAAAAATATAAAAATAATAGTGTTATGTTATCTTTGCCCCTGAATGATGTGTAGCAAAAATATAAGAGTAATAGTGAGATTTCAAACTTTTCTGTGGGAACATAGACCCACTGAGCCTTAATTGGCTCCTCCTGTGGTTATGCATAGGGGTCCAAGCGTTCAATAAATGACGTCGTCTCGTAATATGTCATATGTGCAGCAATATCAATGTGGAATTCATGATTGGAAAAGAAACAACGATGAATGATTCTAAGCTGCAATCCAAGTGCTTTTCGAATCGGACAACGAATGATTATCACCTGAAAAATGGGGCAGACAAAATGAGAGGGGATTCGGCGAGGCCCCTTGGAGTCTTGGTTCGATGTGCATAATTCCTTCATCAGCTCAATCTTGGCCCACAAATCTGACACAAGGTTTGGCCGATTCTCCCGCTTATGATCACAGCACCTCAATGCCAAGCGAGCTAAAGTTTTCGCTTGCTCAAGTGGCCACTCCCCAGCTCCAAGGTCCAGCACTGAACTAAAATTATCCCTTTCTAGCGCACATTTCACATGCTTTACTATCCCCAAGGCTGGTTTTCCAGTTAAAAGCCGTAAGAGTACGATTCCGTAAGAGTACACATCAGATTCCACAGAAAGCTCCCCAGTCTCAAGAAATTCTGGGTCGACATAAATGGAGGCCTCCAAATCGGTTTTATTAGATAATGTGGTCGTATAAGTAGGGTTCTCGTTGTGGGGAATCAAACGATAGATGCACAAGTCAATAAGTTTGCTGACAAAGTTGGAATCAAGAAGTATATTCGTGGGTTTTAAATTCCCGTGAATGATAAAAGGTTTGCTGGAGTGGAGGAAGACTAGGACCGAGCATATCTCGCTGGCAATTTTTGCTCGCGTTTGCCATGAAAGAGGGGGAGTTTTGCCCTTGCAGGCAAGTTGATCTTCGAGGCTGCCATTACCAACGTATTCATAAATAAGTGACCTGGACTCTGGACAGGTTCCAATCAAGGTTACAATGTTTGGATGCCTCACCTTACTTAAAGCCCATGCCTGTATTCAAACCAACAGAGGTTCAGTCAACAAAATTGATGAAGGTGTTGGGTGTAATTGAAATTATAAACTTTAAGATTATGAAAAGATGCGATTATGACTTAAAACAGAAGTTATAAACATTTGTTAAAATTGTAAACTTATAGTTTTAAGTGGTAAAATTTGTGTTTGTTGTTTTAGAATCAAAAGCAACAAGCAAAAAAGCTATAAGCACACCTATTTGAATTTTTTTTAATTTTTTGTTGATCGATAAGTTAAAATCTGAAAAATAAGCTCGAACAAACACCCTTGATATCTTTGCTAAAGGAAAAAGCAAACTATCCAGGATTTTTGTTTTCTTTTGTATTAATATCATCAGAACATGACTGTTGAATCAGAGCTAATATGATATCAAGCAGATCTCATACCAGGGCCTAAAATCAGTAAGATACAGTACGTTTAGATGATCAAACTACCTAGGCAGACTAAGCTACAGTTTGAAGAAAAATGCCTATCGTAAAAATATCAAACTAACTAGTCTGACTAATATAGCTTCAAGAAAAAATGCTTTATCAAAAAAATTTGAATACCAACATTTCTTCCCTGAAAATTATTTCATGCTTAGAGACTGTTCTTATAGACTTGTGATAATTGCATCCTTCAATCCTTAAACTACATCCTCAATAGCCTGGAAAGATCTCCAGAAATAAAAATGAACTTTTGAGATATCAAGAAAAATCTAACCATAG
>JAOTRH010000001.1:8493108-8513423 GCA_034768845.1 Heliamphora exappendiculata
CCCCCCCCCCCCCCCCCCCCAATGTTGCATTCGCCTTTCACAAGGAGCAAGAGGCAATTATAGGGTCATAAACAAGTTGAGTTTAACTTTATCAAGTGTGTGGTTTTGGTACAAGATCTTATGAATCAATTTTGAATACAAACAAGTGTCAATGTAACACATAAAATACGATTATTTTGCATTTCGAGAGAGTTGAAAATAAAATTTGTAAAAAAAATCACATAAGTAGAGTTTTCCTGTTCAATATCTTAGACACCATTAGTGTAATTTGACTTAACGAACTTGAATCAAGCAGCTCTTAACGAACTTGAATCCAGCCAATTAGGCGTTGTGCTCGAGTAATTCAAATATTTTGTAATAACCAAACTCGAAAAATTAATTACTTTAAAATATTGATCAAACTTGACTTGTTCACAGGAGACGAACAAAAATCAAACTTGAATACATCAATTCATTTTAGAACATGTTAGGAGTTAGGGTTCAAACGTAGGAGTTTGACAATTTGAATATATTTATTTATTTTTAGTTATATATCACATAGAGTCCATTAGCAATTACAACTTTATTTGGGCTTAAACATTTCAAAGTACAAGTATTATGTACTATGGTACAAGTGGTAAAAGCACATGTGATCACCACTTGATAAACTTCCATGCAAATGCATAGAAGTCTTCTGTAGCTTGGATATCTAGATAGCTAGTTGGAATTCGTGCAAAATTGTGAAATTCTGGTACACCAATTTAAGTAGGGGTGGAATTCTTTATTCCGAAATATTCATGTCATTGTTTCTAATGCATTGTAAGCTATTGAATAATTAAAAATCTTGAGACACGAAAATCTCGTGAAGATATAATTTAATAATTTACAGTGCATTAAAATAAAAGGACATGAATATTTCGAGACAGAAATCTAATCCATTCAAGTATTCAAAGTTTATGTTACAAGCTCGGTAGTGAAGTTTAGATTCGGTGGAGCTCGAGCAAGAAATAAAGACCAAAAGTATTCATGATTTGGCTGAGTTCTTACAAAATGATTTGGTCTAGCAAAAACATCATGAACTTCTCGAGCAGTTTTGAGCGCTTGATGCGGTGGATTAACTTAGAAGAAGAATTTGGGCATTGCCATAGCCCAAGGAGTTCTATTTGCTCGAGCAATAGATTTCGCAGTAGACTTATTTTACAAGTATTTGTGTGGTGAACTAGCCGCTTGTCTAGCTCCCATTATAAATAGGTGGCCTCACATAACTTATAATGGAAAAATTAAAGGAGAAACATTGATGTAACACATACACTGTTAAAGAACAACTACCTCGAGTCTTTGAAGCTCAAAACAAAGATCATTGTTGAATACCATTAGTGGATTCCTAAAATTAAGGTATGGAGTATCATGGATTCAATATTATGATAATCGAGCAAATGAATGGTGAATGTAAATTTGGAAGGTTCAACTTAAGCCGTCTAGAATGTAGATTTAATGATAGCCTCGTGTAACCGATTATTAATATAACACTTAGTTTATACTATTATATGAATTTTATCCAAGTTGACATTTTTCACGTAAAAATCACGAGTGCCTTATTCTTGTTCGTGATTGTTTATATTAATCATTGGCAATTGTGTTGATCTAGAATAATCAACTTCTGAAATTACCTAAATATGCTGCAGCTTTGAGTCCATAACATGGAATCACAAACTTGATCATGTTAAACAGAAATCTATTTATTCAGAATGAGCAAGTTCACAAGTATTTAAGAACCAACATTCCAAAACCAACGCCAAGGAAGGTTGCAATTGAAATTCCACATATGCCCACCAGAATTCCAGGAACAACCAAAGTGCTCCAACCCTTGGCCGTTGCCATTCCACACGCCGTTGTCGGCCCTCCAATGTTAGCATTTGAGGCCAAAAGTAAGAGCTTTAGGTCCAATCGAAGCAATTTTCCCAATCTGAGGATTATGGCAAGATGCACAGTCACTTGAACAAAAGCAAACATGAAAACATTTGGAGCTGTTAAGATCACATTCCTTATGCTCCCACTAGCTCCCACCACGGCAAAGAATACCTGTCGTCATCAATAACGGCACAAAAAAATGCTGGTCGAGACAATCAACTCCGAAGAAAAGGAAGATAATGAATCAACTATGGAGAAAGGTTATGTTAAATCTATAAATCAATAACATCGAAGAGTTTTATTCTATTCTGATTAGGAAGTCAATCAATATTGCATAACGATGAACAACTGGATATATTTGGCTAAAACTAAAGCTCCATTTGTTTCAGCAAAAAAAATTTAAAAAAAATTTCTTTGGAAAAACGTTTTCTACAAAAAAATATTTTTTTGAAAAACATCTTTTGTGAAAAAAAAAAAATTTGTGTTCGATTGCAATTATATAAATCATGGTGGTAGTAGTTATACCAGTGTTGGTATGAATGATGGAGGGGGGGCAGAAGTACGTACCGGTGTCAGTATGGCTGATGGTGAGTGGTAGTGGTGGTAGTGCTGGTGGTGGGGGAGTGGCGGCAGCAATGGCAGTGGCGGAGGATTGATGGTAGTGGGGTAGTGGGAGGTGGTGGCGGTGGTTGGGGTGGTGTAGTGGTGCTGGGGTAATGGTAGTGTGGTGGTACCGATATATCTCATTAAGTTCAGAAAACGTTTTCCAACTTTAAAAAATGAAAAATGTTTTATGCCAAAATTAGCTTATTTTTTGTTGACCAGAAAAGCATTTTCTGTTGAATTTTGATTTTGTCATACCCACACTAGAAAAAAAAAATTGTCAAATCAATCGATTGTAAATGTAAAAGCAAAATGAGTTCCATCAATAATCAACTAAATTGCAGATATTTCAATTTACCTGCATCAAGACCATAGCAATAGCATCACCAGCAGAAGCAAGATATCCAAAATGTCTCGGAAAGACAGTTGCTAGAAAGACAACGATTGCTGTTATTCCTGGAAGATCACCTCCTTTGATCCCAAATAATTTGGTGAGCCTAGTGGCAGTTTTGCAAATAGCAAAGGAAGCAGTGATTGCTGCAGCAGTTTGCAGAACAGGAAGCTTGCTACCAGAATCAGACTCCACATATGTAGTAGCACCTGCAATTCAGATCCGACAAATGTCAAATATCACAATTAAAAACCGTGTTTTTTTTGTGTTAAAATTATTGATCTAACAACTGCAAGCAGTGACGTACGTATTTTATATAGAAGACTTGATTTCAGCATTTGCAAGGTTTTCCTGAGAAAATGAAAATAAATAGCGAAAACTACGGGTTCTTGTATTGATATCAACATAACATACAAAGGTATCCAAAATATCAGAAGGCATTCCACAGCAAATAATTTATGATTTTTCTTTTTCTTTTTTCTATGTGAAAGTTACTTGCCCATGTCTCAGAAAGCATCCAAGAACAAGGGAGGAACAGAGCCACTGATCATTATACTGGCTCAATTTTTAGCAAGAGTACCACTTACCACTGGTTGATGCTAAAGCTTCAGAAGGTATTTTTGAGGCTAATGCGAACAACACCACAAAGTATATGGCAGAAATAACATTGTCAGCAGCTACACCTGCTGCCAAAACCGAAGGAGAGACACCAAGAGCCTCTGAAATTGCAATGAAATTAACAGCTGCGGAAAAACAGAAACAAAAACTTGGTCATCTGCTGGAAATGAGAAAACCAATGCATCGTGAGAAACATTCCCAAGGGAAATGGAATGCCAAAATGGGATATGGGAAAAGTGGCATTAAACAAATGCTAAACATCCTAGTTCTACGGAGTAAAAAATACCTAAAGTAAATACTGAAGACATCTGCACAACAAAAATAGATGCATGCTATAGGTGATTTGCTAGGATGCCCCAAAGTAAACATTGGGGCATGGCCAAGCCAAAAGAATTGGAAGTTCATGTTTGAACCTTTCCTTCATACGCAATGTAAAAGTTCAGGTGCATACCAAAGTCAGTTCTTCCAGCTCAAGTGAGAATCAGCCTCTCTCTCTCTCTCTCTCTCTCTCTCTCTCTCTATATATATATATATTTGTTTAAGGAAAAAAGTTTTTAGTGATTTTTCTGGACGACATGTAGACCGGAAAACTAATATAACATGGTACTTCTAGAGATGAATGAAGACAGCTCTTGGCAGCACAAATCCCAACCAAGAATCAATTATGTTAGTCTGTTTTTGTGAACAAATTTTTGGAATTTATTTCAAAACAGATTCTTTATATAAAAAAAATTAATATGTTCGATTTGTGTTTTTTGTAACTTTTAGTTTTAGTTTTTTGAAATATTCAAAGAAATAATGATTATGTTGAATCTAATGGACTTATTGGCCATTGCAACATCATTTGTCAGAAGATTTTGTAAGCTGAGAAATTAAACGAAACAATAGTTTAAAGCAAACACGCTCAACGAACTCGCTCTAAAAATGAACTGAACATATAGTTTCCAGATAAACCCCCTATTGTTACACTTTTTATATTCAACAACCAACAAGTCCCTCCCAAGAACTATCCAAAGCAACTTGGTGCCATGCCACATACTAAGAACCCAAGCTGGACAATTTCAACCACATCACCAATAAGATAATTGTTGACATGTCCGGGAGAGTTAAAGCACTCGACTTAGCTCATGAGTCACGGGATATAGAAGTAAGTGAGAGTTAGCAACTTAGGGCAAGACGAGCATAGCAGTAATGACCAGAAAACAATGGCACTTATTGCTAACAATTACTATTATTAAAAGACAACACCTCAATTGGTGTATATTAATGGATGAAGCTAACTCACATTTTCATTATTCCCAAATTGCCCCATTACAATTTATATTTGGGAAAATTCCACGAACTCCCCTTATACTACGAGCACGTATCACTTTATTCCCCTGAACTAAAGAAGTATATAAATAAATTCCTTAATTATTCGATGGTATCACTCTAACCCTCTCCGTTATTATTCTATCAAATAAACGTACAAATAGACCTCCTTAACTATTTGATAGTATCACTTTAACCCCTTAATTTAGGGGGATAAAGTGATACAATTTCATAATTTAAGGGGTGTTTGTGCAATATTCCGTTAACTTAAAAGACAGAAGAGGTTGAAGTGATACCATCGAATAGTTAAATGGTCTATTTGTATGCTTCTTTAGTTTAGGAGGATAAAGTGATACACGCTCATAATATAAAGGATATTCGTGTAATTTTTCATTTATATTTTTACAAATATTGTAATGCCAAATTACCCACCTGTAATGGTAATAAAGGAAAAAAAAACCACGTTCTGGTAGTTTTCATTAACCACCCTTGGCAGTTACTTTCCCTTATCTGTAACCCTCTGCTATATTTTCAAACACCATTCATTCCTCTATTTTCAAGCACCATCTACGATTGCCAATGTCTTTCTTCCTATCCCAATTGAATATCAAAATGGGGTAAGACCAAGCACACTTGCAGAAAAAAACGATTGGGCATGTATTTCTACATATATGAAACTCATTGTGTATAGATATATAGATTATGGGTTTGTATGGAATCGTCTTTGTCGATTGGTAGCGACCGAGTTAGGGAGGTAAGTCAGTCTGAGCTGACCCAGGTGCTGGGTTTGGTGGCGTCGACAGCGGTGGATTTGTGGGTTTCGGATGAGGGTTGGTGGGCAGAAGATTGGATAGAGGCGGGAATGGGTGGTGATGGCTTTGTGGCAGCGGTAATGTCGGAGGGTGGAGTTTGGGGGTAGAGAGAGAAGCGAGAGTGAGAGCGAAGAAGGCATCACTCCTTGCCAAACCATTTGTTACTGATTTTTTGGGTAGGCATCCCTCTCCCTCTTCTGCAGAGAAAATGGCAGGAAGACATTAAAGCATATCAGCCAAATGAAATTGATCAGGTTTACTTCCCTACTTTCATGCTAATTTATTACTATTATAAAACCTAACACCTCATTTGGTGTATCCTTCGAAGGATACACTAAATGTCCACATGGTGTTAAAGGGCTAAATGTTAAAGAGCTTCGACAGTTTTTCATTTTTCGTTCATTTTTCGATTGTTACGTTGAATTGTATAGTAATATGTAGGGAGGGTGAGTTTTATATTTTTTGTCCTAATAACTTATGGAGAAGAAATTAAAATAAATGTAAACAACCGTTTTGTACTTGATTAATATTAGAATTTAAATTAATGTAAGTCAGCTTTAAATATTTTTCACATTAAAGTGAAGTGTTTACTTTATTATATAATAATATAAATAAATATAAATATACTCTATAAAATAATATAAATACACACACATATATAGGCAAGTGTTCATCGTCGTTAATTTCACCTGTATTTGAAGTATTTGAAGTATTTGAAGAATTTCTGTTAAATGTATGTGAAAAGCTCTTTATATTGTTTTTGAATTTATGTTGATAGAAATGTAAATTTTATAAAACTAATACATTTGAAATATTTGAATAAATTGATAGCAATGTAAATTACGAGTTTTATTTTTTGTGTGTAAATTATCGTATAGTTTTTTTAACATAATTCGAGTTGCACATGTATCGTGTATGCCCCGAGCGCTAATTTATAATAAATGAGAAGAGCTTTTTATATAAGTTAAACCAGTAAAAATCAAAAAAAGACTGCTGGCATGTACTACGTGATTTTCTCCCTTGATTCGACTTATGCAAGGTTTGACATCTATTTCCTTACATTTATCATGAGTAATTGTAATACGTCAACATTCCCATAATAAGTATTTTAAGGTGCAAAAATAATTAAGCTCCTTTCTATCCTAAGATGGTCAATTCGCAGAGACGGCTCAAACCAATTTAAGATCTATGGCAAGAAATAGAATAGAGGCCTTTTGTATATTTGTATATTGTAATTTAAATTAAAATATATATTCCTTGCTTTTGAGGTGCAAGATTATTAATTAAATGTTTATATTCACATTTTACTAATATATCATTGTCATTTAATATTATTCATAAACTAGTTAAGCATTCCAGTGACGCAGTTTAGATAATATTTTATTAATTTTAGTTATATATATATATTGTAATTTAAATTAAAATATTTATTTCTTGCTTTTGAGAGCAAGATTAAGCAACATATATTGTACGTAAAATCTCATTCATATATTTGAGAAAGAATATTATTATTTTACATAATTAATACATCAATTGGATTACTTTTATTTGCAAAACCTTTTTTTGAGAAAAAAAATCTAAACCATTTATATAAGAAAAACCATCATATTCTAGATAACGTTATTTTTCCAAACTATTATCGTCTAATGATTTAATTTTTTACATTAAATAAAGAAATAAAAATGTTTTTGCATGAATAAAATTGTACAAAAACTTGTCACGTGGTCAAGCCTTTACAAAAGACGGTGTACAAGATCGTAAGTTTGACTCACTCGCTTCCTAGGCCATTGGCTTCCTTTGAACCAAATAAGCAAATTGTTCAAACTTATTTTGAATTGAAAAAATAACTTATTGCTAACACTTTTAATGCGATATTCCCAAATTAATATCGATCAAATGCATATTTTCAAGGAAAAAAGTGTTGAAATAAAAAAATAGCAAAAAGAATATGAATTGAATAGAAAAAGTGGTTACAATCACCTAATGAAAAAATCTAAATTAAAATAATAGCATTAAAAAAATGAGACCCCTACTATAATGGAAGACCTAGGCAAGCACCTAAGTTGCCTAGGGGTTGAGCCGGCTATGGGTTAAGGTGGGACCAACTTCCTAAGGGTGGTTCGGCCAAACAAGTTTGACGATCTTAACTATAGCTTCTAATTCACTTATCTTTCTGGTGGTCCTAAGTGGATCCTTAGGTCCTGCTCCCTACTTGAGATTAACGTGTCTTGGAGCTAGTACCCTTGGCAGGCTGGCGGCGCGTGTAGTGAAGTAGCGGATATGAGCACTGTTCTTGTGTTGGTTACCCACAATAATCAATTAGCGAATAGCCAAAAAATATCAAAATCATCATCCATACTGTAGTAATATAATTTCAATTACTGTTTTGCAATGTCAGTAGATGCATTCGCTTTATTCCCTTAGATTTGTTAGGAGAACTTTAGCCAAGGCAACAAGATGCAACATTTAAGAAATTACCTCCACCAATATAACTACCCATAAGTGCAGCAGCTATTTTCCAACTATCATGACCAAGTGATCGCATGGGCACCATCAGGAAAGCCACCAAGGTTCCTACTATTGTTGCAACTGTCACAATAAAATAATTGAGTTATGAAGAATCGTAATTAAGTTTACAAAGCAAGAAAACATAATTTCGTTCTTTGCTTTCAAGCAGCTTGTCACATATAAAATTCATCCAAGTAGCTACCAAGATTATTCAAACATTTATATTCAATGGCAGTAATTAGCAAAAAAGCAAGATGTGGTATAAAAAAGTGTTAAAGTCACCAATTGTCTCACAAGCGCAAGTTATTAGGAAATGGGCCCAATAATGTATATCAAGTTATTTAACACTTCCCCTCACGTGCGCGATCCTGTCTTGCACATACAGAGACGAACAAACTAAACAGGTATACTAACACACAGAGTGCACAATAACAAATATAACGGAGAAACACGTCACGAGATTTGAACCCAATATCTCATTGAACTAAAACTCTAATACCATGTTAAGTTGCCAATTGTCCCAGAAATTTAAGCTGTTAGAAAATGTGACCCACAATATATATCAAGCTATTTAACAAAAAGTATTGCCAACAACTAGATACATGAGAGGCAAACCTAAGGAAATGGTGGAAGGACTGTAAAATGGTTAATTTCTCAGGCCTCGGGCTGTTTATTGAAGAGGTCCAAGACGAGGCCACTAATCAATAGAGAAGCACCAATTCTGTGGTAAATAAAAACTTTCATCATCAAGATCTGGTTCCATTGGAGAACAAAGGACTTAAACCCAACTCATCTCGTTATAATATCAACCACCACAACTGTGGAACCATCCATTTGCTTAAAAATGTAAAATCCAAACATCATGTTGCAAATTGCGCACTGGAATATAGGGAAACAAAGGAGTATAGTTGAGATATTGACCAATCGCATGAACATAGAGTTACTTACTAGATTCAGAAGTAAACTAGTCATTCACTTTCTGCTCCTCCAGTAAAACCCATGAACTTAAGCACTGCTTTGAATCAGAATCTATGCAACTATTGTCAACTGATCAGCTAACCTATGATGAATGTCAAGACAATGTTAGTTTAGAGGAAATGATAAATGTTATGCAATATGTTTAGTAACTTAAAGCGGATTTTGTATAGCATTGAGGTTGCAGTTCATCTTCAATTTTGACCGTGTTTTCTAGGATGTCAAAGTTTGGAAACTTTGAATCTCTTGATATGTAATCCCAATATGCTAAGCTCCTCCTAACAATCGGGTCTGAGAGAAGTAAATAGGTAAGCAACCTTCCCCCCACAACTTTATGGAGATGCTAAATCCAGTGTCTCAAACCCGTGCCACAAAGCTAGCAGAGGATGGCTTAATAATGTTATTGTGAAAACTCTTCAGGACTACAGAATATGTTCTAAAAATATCTGTTTTCATGCAAGACATGATGTTACTCCTTTCAACGATATTCCAACCATGCAATTTCCCCAAAGAATAGGCAGTGCACTTTACGTTCTCTTGAGGACCTACATGTTTTTACATCCAAACCTGCTCTCCTCTACCACTTTGCAACCATAGTTTATGAGGCCATATAATTCAAGAACATCTTTACATTTCACATCACTTTCCGGAATAAAACCCTTTAATCGGGCAAGGCATAATATGAATATGTGATGATGTCTTGCTCCATCAGGGCCTTGGCAGAGATGGACACAGGATTTTAACTTGAGGGGCGAATGATCTTTTTAAACAATTTAAGAGACATTAGATTTTTTAAATAAAAAGAAAAACTGGGGGGAGAGGAACCTATAATTTTGATATATTAGAGTCTAAGTCTAATACTACTATAACAATACTATTAAAAGAAATCCGGAAACTTACGGGGCGGCTGCCCCCACTAGCCACCCAATTGGTCTGTCTATGGGCCTTGACAAGCAAGTCGTTGCCATAGTTGTTAGAATCCACCACTCATAGTCCATTCTCCCAATTACACCACTAATGTTCCACAAGCCTTTTTCCACTCTTTCTTTCATTAAAAGAAACGGAAATTTTTTAGTATAAGGTGGTAGCTTTTGTCTATGATAGCGAATCATGAAGAAAATCAACTCATTTATCCTAGGATAACACTTTGCAAAGTTGAGTTGATTTTTTTAATATAGCAGTGCATAATTGATTAGCTGCCTGAGGCAGATATAATGCAAACAGAGAACCCCGGTTCTATTGCAAAAATTTTGCATTGTCATAAATGCCGATCCCCTGTCAAAGCGCCATGGGCAGCATTTTTTTTTTCTCCACAAGCATAATTAAGAAACAACTAACCCCATGATAATCAAAAGCAAGACATTCAATCGCCAATACCTATCGGGTCAATATCATAATTCTCCACCAAAAAAACATCGCCAAATAAAGTTTTATAATAATTAAAAATAAAATGGATTGCAAATAGGATAAGAATGACCTGATCCAATCAAGAATGCCAAGAGCAGTGTCCCAGTCGAACTCATCACCTGCCTCATGTCAGCTCTAAACAACAGCAGCGGAACAATTAATGGTAGCAGATATTCCATTACGACTGAATATGCCGGCGCTTCATAAGGAATAATCCCAAGATTACTCGCACCAAGCCCAACCAAAGTGCTTACCAGGGCTGCACTCACCATGCCCCCAATCTTCGTCTTCTCAGACCTTTAATTACAGAATCATACATCAACAAATTTTAATTTTACCACTTTGTCACCAAGAAAATGGAGGAATTTAGAGATGAGAAGAAGAGAAAAAGAGATTTTTGATAATTTTCAGGAAGTTCTATAGTTTTGGGTGTATGGGTTTGACACCCAATGTTGGTTTGTTTTGTGTTCTTTGGTTTCTCTCTTTGTGAGACACGTGAGCTTTTATGATTTTTTATCCAACCTAGTCTCTCTGATGGCAAATTATTAGTTACTTTGTGAGTATCATCTACATGGTACTTATAACAAATAGAGATGATTACAACTCACACTAGTGGGTGACCTCTTGTTTTCTACCCACTTAATAAAAGAGAGGCAACATGTTGTTACCGTAAAGTTTATGTCACGATATTAGGACCCTGATAGGCAATTTAGCTTTTTAGCTAAAAATATATAAAAAAAAAACCAACCTTACCCATTTGGCAGAAAAATAAAAAAAAAAGTTAAAAAATCAAAAAGTCAAATTAAAACACAAACTTTTAGAATATTCAAATCAAACTTCCACCACTTTTAAAATTCAATAATACTCCTTATTCATAACTTATTTACTACCACTACCAATTACATATAATTATTAACATCAAATATATAAAAAAGTAAAATTATCAATTTTAAATAAAAAGCAAAAAACTAATTTTTTATCCAAACAACCAGATGCAAAAAATTAGCTTAAAAACTAAATTACTAAAAAATTTATTTTGAACTCAATTTAATTTTTTAACTAAAAATACAAAAAAGCAAAAAATTATCTTTTAAGATATTAACAATTGGGGCTTAGGAGTACCAAGTGAAATTTACACATGTTACTATAACACATGGTACTATAACTCTCTCTAGTTGTGAGAGTTATTTGCGTAGGGTAGAGTGTGTTTCTGATTTAAACCGTAAAATCTCTTCTCTTTTTTTTTGGTATAATTAATATTAGTGACTTAGTTACCAAAACAATGGAGGAAGCACAGAGAAAATTCGTTCCCATATCGATAATAGAAAGAGGAAAAAACAATGAACTAGCACCGAATTAACCATTGAATTGCAGATAAAGATTCGATGCGTAGTGATGAGAGAGTGAGAAATTACCAGAGACCAAAAGCGCCGATGGAGAAGAGAGCTGTCCAGATTCCCCAATGGTCCTGCGGAGAGATAAGAGGGAAGTTCAAATGAGATCTAACCGTTAGACAGCGCTTAGAATTTGAGTTTTTGGGGAAATCTTGAGGCGGCGGGAAGAAGGTTGTGGTTGTGGAATGGAATGGTGGTTTGGGTTGTAAGGATTTGGCGGTTGAGAATAGAGAGACTTTATTATGGCGGGAAGAGAGGGTTGATAGTTTAAGAAGTAACGGAAAAGGCGAAGGAGAGAGGGGGTGGCTGGTGACGACGACGCTGACCACGCCATTAATGGCTGCAATTCTCAGCGACATGCTCATGTATTTCAGAGAGAGTACGCTTTTTGCCTTTTGTCTACTCGTAGCGTCCTATGAATCTGGGGATAAGGAACGGCGTTTTTTTTTAATTGAGAGAAGAAGCGCAGCGGGAAAGAGGATAAAAAACAAAGAAATAATAAGAAATAAGGAGACTCGAATTGCGGTGAAAAAAAATATTTATGAGAAGGCATAAAATTACTAAGTTGTCAAGGTTCCTCAAGAATGCTATATTTGATGTACCTAATTAATATATATTGTTTATGTATCTATAATTTTAAAAATTAATTTTATATTAAAAATTAATCATAAAATATTGTTATAATTCTATATTAAATAAATATGTATCATGTATTTATTAAATAAACGTAACACGTTAACAAATTAACCTAATATTTTTCATTTATACAATAATTTTTTTAGATTTTAAAGCTAATGCTGACATGGCCATAAGCTTTTAATGGCATAATGGCTCGCTTGTCAATAAAACCCCCAAATTACAAAAGATTCCATTTCTATAAAAAGAGTTTTTAATTCTTAGCTTTTATTGGAAAAAATTTCATTAGTGGTTGTAAAGTACAATACAAAAGATCTTTTAGATGCACGTATGCATTGGTATTTGGTGGCTATGAAACACCATGTTAGTATATGCATGTAATGTATCATGTTATGTGTATTATATATATTTATAATTTTATAAAATAGTTTTACATTAAGAATATCAATTATGAAATGTCAATATAATCTCATATTAAAAAAACACATATTATATGAGTATTAAATAAGCATATCATTTCAATATGTTGATGAAGTATTCACTACATATTAAATAATTTTTCTCTAAAGTAAGTGCTATTTTGTTCACTCAATTGACAACGTAAATGAATAATACTTATTCTTCTATTAATTTAAATTAGGAAGCCTCGTTATTTATTTAGTAATAGAATTCATACTTCGTATCAGTATATGAGTGAATAATATTTACACATCTTATTGTAGACAACAACAATGCTTAAATTAGTGTTAAAAATGTAAAAATCTAAAACGGACTTAAGTGATAATGAATTGCATTGTTTATATAATACTCGTTAGGCAGCATGAATTATGATATCATTTATATTGAGATTTTGGTTGATAATGTATATCTCGCTAATTAGGTGGTTTAGAATGTAGTTTGTTGGAATATGCAACTTGCTAATTTTGAGAGCAAGAGGAACATTTAATCTTGTGCATGTCAACCAATTGACTGATCTCAGTCTATTGTGAAAAATAATCGATTTCTGCATATTATGCCAAACGAGCACACTACTCGATCTATTTCGATTCGCTAATTAAGAATGTACTTATTTTAATAGAATATTTATCTTATATGGTATTTTTTTTCTCTCAAACTAATTAGCTCTCTTCTTTCTTTTCATTTAAAATTTAATTTTTTTCTCCTTGTTTTGAGGTTTTTCTATTTTTGTTTATTTAAACTTCAACCTTTGTCTTTATCTTTTATTAAAATATATCTTTAATATATTTATGCACATCTACAATTTGAAAAATATAGTTGATTTTATATATTTTAAAATTATATATATATATATATTGGTACTTTTTGTTGATATTGAAAGTGAGTCTAACAAAAAGCATTTGTGATTTTAGGAGTTTGCTGTAAGACAGCTGTATTTTAACTACATTGTTATTTTTAAGAATTAAAAATTATATTTAAAATTAATTTTATAATTAAATTATATCAAAATAAAAGAAATTTTTTTTAGATAAAGAATCTCCTGTCGATTCACCCATGTTTATTGTTCTACTTGTGGTACTTATTGTTGGGTAAAAGAACACCAATTAAATAAATTGTTACAAACAATTTGTGGTGTAAAGTAGAAATTGAAAAACAAAACTGTGGCAGAAATTAAAACTACGAAAACAGAAATGCTTACATCTAAAACAGAATATCACACAGCAATTGTACAGAAACTGCAGAAAATCAAAAGAACAGAAACAAAAAAAACTTGAAAATACCGAATTTGAAGAACATGTAATAGGAGTATAATTGATTGGGGCTCGTGTTTGACACGATCTCTTTAAAATAAATCCGCCCTTACACATGTGCTTCAAATTGAACAGCCTATGCCCTCAGGATACAACGATCAGTAAGAATTAAAAGCAGCACCATAATCTAATTCTTTAGCGAACCGAAACAATGTTTAAACTCTTTTTTTGAATGTCAGGAGGGGAGGAGATTGAGAAATCAGTATTCGAAATGGGCAGAGTAATAGCCTTTAAGTAGGCTTCAATGGTGACGGTTCGGTCTGACCCGAATAGACACGAACCAGATTCAGCTTGGTGGTTGGACCGCGACTTCCAACGGTTAGAAACAATAAGAAAATGGTAACCGAAAAATTAAAAATTTAATTAACTAAATTTTTTGAAATTAAAATTTTAATTAAATAAATTTTTCCCAAAAAAATAAAGGTTGACCTGGCCCGCAACTCGCGACCACGAATTCGGGGTCAACTCGAGCTCAACACGCCGTTACCGGCACGGCCGGCGGCAACAATGTTTGTAGGGTTTGGATCCAACCCACCCTTGAATAGGTTCTTCATTTTTTACAACATTGGGTAACCCTTAGGCCAAGGTTGGCATATATAAACCACCAAAAAATCCTTCTCTAAACCAATGTAGAATTGAGCATAAATTATCAATTTTTGTCAACTTTAATAGCATACTTTGAGAGTTAATTTTTCATTCACCCATTAATGGTTTTAAATGCTATAAAATCTATGATTATTCTACTCATGAAAATAAACATATTGAAATTTAAAATTATCAAAAAAAATTAATTTTATTTAAAATTATTTAACTTCAAAATTAACTAAAAATCATATTTCACCAAGTTTAAAATTCACTTAAATTCCAACACTTATTCAGCATTCTCAAAATACTAATTAATAATATTACATGATATTTTCGTTCAATTATGTAATAAAAAATAATATGAATGACTTACCTTCATTAATTAAGTTGCAGACAAAGGCAACATTCTTTGGCCTCCTTTGTTTGTTTAACCGATTAGTCTGGATTGAATTGGACTAAAAAATTTATTGAAATATAGTCTTTTTTTTTTTTTTTTTTTGCTAAAAATTAATGCAACTCAATCCACTTATTTGTTTTCTGACTAAAAATCATTGCAATACAATCCATTTGTTTGCTTAAACGACTAATCATTTGATAAGTTCATCATTTGATAAGTTCAGCAGTATATAAAGTATTAAATGGAGGATAATTAATAGCATATGAATTGTAGTATTGAAGGAGATTAAATTGTCTGACGTTTGTATTATTTATTACTTTATATAATAGTTAAAAATAATTTTACCTCATGATTCAATTATAAATTTTACAATTCAACCCTACCATATAGCTAATACAATCTAATTCAACCCTATAATTAATACAATTCAATTTCACTATACAATTAATACAAACCAATCCTATCATTTATCCAATCTGAAAATGAAATGAGGCTTTAGTATGTATTCAATTAGTATTCAATTATTTTATTTATCAAGAACAACACAATATATTACCTGATATTTTAAAAATAACTAATAATTTTTTTACAATGGGTCATACAAATTGCCAAAATTTATTTTAACACTCGGAGAGGAATGTTTCCTCCTCCGCGTGTGAATTTCTCGAGTAATTATTTAATATTTTTGAAACATCACGTGGCATTGCATACGTTGCGTACCAATTTATAATCTAACGATTCATTTAATGTGTATTAAATATTATTATTTAATAAAAATATCACGTGGCATTAGCTACGTAGTACCCTAAAACAAAATTTTCCTGCGACCCGTTGTTATGTAATTATTTAATGCTCTGATATCATCACTCTCAAATAAATGATGGGCTCTGGTACAAATTTGACGGAAGACTGAAGACTGAAGACCAACTGTTAGTTTTACATGAACCTGAGAGCTGTCAATCCAAAACCAATGCCTATAAAAGTAGCGATGGAAATGCCAAAGATGCCGGCAAGAATTGCCGGAACAACCAAAGAAGCCCATCCTTTGGCCGTGGCCATCCCACAAGCAGTTGTAGGGCCTCCGACATTGGCATTCGATGCCAAAAGCAATAGCCTCAGTTCGAGTCCAAACAGCTTTCCCAACCCAAGGATCACGGCAAGATGAACACCGATCTGGACAAGAGCGAACATGAATATACTAGGGGCTGTTTGGATGACATTCCATATGTTCCCACTGGCGCCCACCACGGTGAAAAATACCTGTCGGTCAAAAACAACCCACAGCCAACAAATCAGCTCAAATACATAAACATAAACAAAGGGGGGGCTTCTAGCTTCTATATCTAAATAACTTCAATCTCGTTTTCAAATTCAATATTCTAGTGTAGTTCTCTTTTCGTTAAGTAAGAACATGGTAATTTCTTTCCTTTGTTTGGCTCGACGCCAATCTCATCTGTCAGGAGATGCTTCTCAAAAGAACAGGTGTGTAAGCTATGAACTTAGATCCACCGTTTACCAAAAGGTAACTAAGAATACAAAGCTTTTGTAAAGGCACTGACTATTACTAAGCAGTTCTCATCACAAGCCGACCACAAGCACCCCATGTTTCATCTCCAAGCATGGGCGTTATGAGTTGGTTACCATTTCGGAACAACATTTGCTCATTTTAATTGCTTAAAAGAAACAAAATTAGAATAAGAAACAAAATACTAATGGTGGCAATTACGTAAAGTATGAGCAATTATTCAATGCTATTAGAGTAATGCTCTGCTCAAATTACTAGACAACACATCTTTACATGTTGGGTAAAACACCAACAAAAAAGTGAACTACACCAAATACAATAATAGTTGTGAAGTTGGAACACCAACTGGACTTGCTACAAGAGTATTGAATAACTGCTCTTAAAATAGATGCCAGTAAGAACAAAAACTCTCTGTCTCTATCTGTTGTAAATGCTCATCTTTCCCCAACTGCTCATATTCTACTTCAGAAAGTGAGAATGCCATGTGATGCACAATTCAGATACAAATTGTAGACAGAACCCTAGGTTCTCAATTTAAGGATCCTTAAGAGAGTTATTATCCAGCAACACAAACAAGAAACTCTTCGTGTTCAGAAGGAAACTAATGGGAACAAAATGTTTAATGTTACATCATACGGTAATGCGACTAATGTGACCTCATATTAAATCAGCACTATGTAATGATGGGTTGGAGCGAAGTCAGATGAATTTTCACAAGCAACTAACTTGCCTGCATCAAAATCAGAGCCATAGCCTCACCAGAAGGCGCAAGGTGACCAACTGGCCCTGGAAATGCAGTTGCCAGAATCACAACGATTGCTGTAATGGCTGGAAGGCTACCGCCTTGAATTCCAAAATATTTTGTAAATGAAGTACCCATCTTGCAGATAGCAAAGGATACAGCTATGGCTATGGCAGTTTGCAGTACTGGAAGCTTGTTGCTAGGTTCCAACTCCATATTTGATCCAACATCTGTTCTATTCCAGATAAGGCTACATATTATGGTGAGATATTACAATAGCAGACGGATGCAATTGAATGCATATTTAGCACTTCCAAAATAAACAAACTAATGAATAAAGAGAGCTCTACACACCATTTGCAGATGTCGAAGGCTCCGGAGGTATTTTTGAAGCCAGTGCAAATAATGTCGTAAAATACACGGCGCAGATAACATTATCTGCAGCTAGTCCTGCAGCTAAAACTGAAGGAGAGACGCTGAGAGCTTCAGAAATGGCAACATAATTGACAGCTGCAAAAAATAGGAATAGAAACTTCATCAAGTGATGGTGCAGAATATGGAAAACAAAATGCCAATGGTAAAAGAATATCATGACAACTCTCAACATCTTTTGAAACAAAGGAAAGGAAAAATGAAAAGCAGTCTAACCATTTTCCAAATGGAAAATATCCAAACTTTTTAAGTTAGCATATTAGATTATAGAATGTAAATCTGAGTAAACAAGATATCGGCAAGTGAAAACGAGGGTTTGTAAGTAATCTTACAAATCACCAAGACTTTTAAATGTTCTTTAAAAACTTGTCGGACTTTAAAACTATATCAATAGTTCAAACCACAAGAAAAATGAAGTCAGCTATTTATTATAAATTCAACATAGATGCATGTACTGTTTATAATGAAAGGGATGTAGAATAAAGAAGATAAGCAGCATTCCTTGCCAACACTCATCTCCAAAACTAATGACAACATTTAACGGGGACATCTTCTTTCACACATTCAAACCAGAGTACTTAAAGAAATTAGGCAAGTGGTGATAATTCAAAGCTCTTAGTTACCCTATAAATTTCCGAACATAATTTCCTCGCTACAAGTGCCTATTCTTTATTTTTATTAAAAAATGGAAAAGAATGAGCAATAGCAAAGGAGGATAGTCTGCACATCAAACAGCACATAAAGACGGCATTTTCCTTTAGGTTGTCATGAAGCAGCTTAATTAGTACAAAGACAAGATCAGGATTGCACAGTGCTGTGGGCAATCATATATCAGCAAAGGGTTCAAGAATCTCATAGAAAAGGTAGCATGCAACTATTACTCGCTACAATTACCTCCACCAATGTGTCTACCCATAAGCGCGGCTGCTATCTTCCAACTATCTTGACCGAGGGATCGCATTGGCACCATGAAAAATGCCACAAAAGTTCCAATGGTTGTCGCAACTGTTATAGTACAACAGAATAATAAGTATTTGGTAAGAAACTAGAGCATGGAAAACACAGTTAACTGCATGATCTTCATATAAACGGCGTGCCCAAGTTTAACATACAAAGTCACATATCCTTGCAAACTTATAGCCACTCATTGCAAATTGAGCGCTCAACTTACACCATAACCAAATGCTGTGTTATGTAATTATCAGGACGGATTAGATCATTGGCACCTTTCATGATTCTTCGTTATCCCCTCATAACTAATAGAGACAGAGGTTTGCACCAAAGGACAAGCAGTGGTAATGGCCTACAAGAAAAGCAACTTAAATTCTAAAAAAGTATTGAAGGAATATGATAGCAGTTATATTGAAACTGCTTCCTTCTCTAGCCACTAAGCAAACTGAACTTAACTTTTTCCCTCTAAATACACACACCAAACCAAAAAGGAAAAAGAAAAGAGGAGAGGCAATCTGCAGGCCTCCAAAGCTAAAAGCCAAAACCAGAAGGCAGTTGTCCAAAAAAAAAGGAACCAAAAGTTATGTCAAAACAGAATGGAAATCCTTCCTTCCAAAGAAAAAGTTTGTCACCCTACCATTAATCCTTAGATCAAATGATATTCATGAAACAACAAAACTTTGACAGATATAGTTGATATCTCATCTCAACAAAAACTTATAGAACAGACAATACTCTTTTCTAGATGGGAATGAAACTGGGAGTTGATATCACCAATGGTATTTATTTAGCATCAAATGCATGACTAGAAATTAAGTGAACATAATTTCGAATGCTAAACCATTGATATATATTTAATTATGCATAGAGAATCCCACACTAAATTCAAGAGAGACATCATAATTTTTTACTGTGTGTGCTTCCACTAGGAAAAATAAGAGAACAAATTTATGTGATTTGGCACAAATAGCCTACATTCACGACAAGGGAATAATCCACTATAGATAATAATTATTACATATGTAAGACAAAAATCTCCCAAACTCGAGCCCTTGATGTTATACCTGCCTTTTTGCTCTCTAATATTTTTTTGCTCACACACCTTTCTCTGTTGCTTTCGACTCGATTTGATGATTTCCTTGCCAATGCTTATCATTTTGCAGATCCTCAAACTCCCTTCTTATATTACTGTTGAGATCTTTTTGTCAACAAACTACAATGCGAAATCTCAGCACCATGAATCTGTTGAAAAAGAAGACCGCAACTCTATTTGGATGTGTTCTCATTCCAACCTGTTGGAATCTGTGAATTTCATTGGCCATTGAAATCCAGATTTCAAATAGCAGATTCAATTACAATTGAATTGGCC
>JAOTRH010000001.1:8515273-8533430 GCA_034768845.1 Heliamphora exappendiculata
ATTGGGTTGGAAATTAGGGATGACATAGGAATGGGGCGGGGCGGGGCGGGGTTAGGTGATTTTTGCTTTTATTGGGTTGGAAATTAGGGATGACAACGGACGAATTTGGGATGGAATTTGTTCTCTTACTCTTATTTTGTTTATTAACGAGATGGAATTGGAGATAAATAATTAAAAAAGTGACAGGGTGAAGTGGGGGGATTTTTTTTGTTGTAAAAGAGATTAATAATAATAATAATATAATAAGATATTAAAATAATAATATTAATCAATAATTAGAATTAAAAATAAAAAAATAAGAAATAAAAGTAAAAAATTAAAAATAAATATAATATTTTTATATTTTAGTCCTATTATATTGTTAAAAAATAAAATTTATACACATGTTTATATATTAAATATATTTAATTTATTTAATCGAGAACGTGACGAGAAAAAATTGGGTGAAAATTGCAAATGTCGTCCCCTATTCGTTACCGAACGAGTTCGGAGAAAATTCGCACAAAATAAGATAAGAAAAATGGGGCGGGATTGCAAATGTCGCCCCCTACTCGTTACCTAACGGGTGCGGAGAAAACATGTACAAAACGGGACAAAAAAAAGCAAAGGCATGGCGAGAACTAGTAAAATTGTCATACCCACTGAAAATGGAGAGAGAAATTCGAAAAACATGTAGGGATTTGGATATATTGGGATGATTTATTAATGTTAAAAAATAATAATAACGAGAGTTAATTATAATATAGTACAAAAAAATAATAGTTGATGAATTATTTGAAATTTAAAATACAAAAAATAATAATAAAGATGATAAAAGACAAATAAATATAATATTTTTATGATTTGCTCTTTTTATATTTTTAAAAATAAATTATATATATATTTTTATACATATAAATGTATTTATTTTATGTAATCGGCAGTCGAGAAGCAAATACTGTCTCCGCTCCACATGTCATCGAAGACCAAAAAGACTCCAAAAAAATAGGATGAGAACATGCGGAGCGGAAAAATTATTATCTCTAATTTGGGCTAATTGATATAATTTTTTTTTATTTGAATTTTTTTTATTTTTTCAAATTATTTTGAAAAGAGAAATAAAAAAATTTATAAATTTTGATAAAATAATTTACTATGGATGAAAATAAACTGCATAAAATCTAATTTATTGTCTTGGTTTATTTTTATTATCTTTTTAAACTTTTTTATAGATTGAATTAAAATTTTTATTTTTTGTTCGTCTTAACGAAGGGAACCCAAAATATATAACAATTTGATTAAATAATAATAAATTTTATTTAAAATATAATAAGTAACTAAGTCATTAATTTCAAATGGGGTTTTAGTTGTTTAAACCGAAGTCCACCATCAAAGAGAATATCATTATCTTTTGAGGAAGTGCACATGTGACCAACAAAAAAAAAATTGTTTGTGCATTAGTGGGATATGTGGTATCTTTGAAGTTACTAGCTTGATGGAAGACGGGCACATAGCAATAGGAGAATAGGTTAAAATATAAAAGATGGCTAGTTGCCACAGGGTTGAGAAATACATGGGCAATGGGGATGGCTGCTACTTCATTGGTCTCTATAAATAACATAAGTGGAATCAAAAGGACCAAACACCCATCAACGTGTCAATTCTAACTTTTACAACTAGTTTATTTTACATATTTTGCCTTTGTATCTTTGGTTTCATACAAAAAAAATTTAAAGTTCAACACTTTATTTTATTGTATCCCAAACCCATCCGAGTATATTTTAATTCTATTTTAATACAATTTTCAAAGTTTTCCTAGTTCATTTTTATTTCAAGTAGTTCTTTTTTTTTTTATTTCCAAAACCCTTAGAGATTTTAGAAATCCTTTTCGTTGAAGTGATTTTGAAAGTATTTTTTCTTTTTCAAATCCTAAGAAATTTTAAAAATTCTTTTCATTAAAGTGATTTTGGGACTGCATAACTTTGTTACTTCAAGCTACACATGGTTGGCTTTGATCCGAAGTCAAATTTGGTACAATATTCAAAAATTTAGACACTTTATAACATACCCGCATTATATCATTACATCCTAAATGCTTTTCAACGTAAAAACATTAATATATAAACAAAAAATGCTGAATAATTTAGCAGAAAATCCAGAGGATGGTGCCAAGTGTGCATTTGATTTTTTTTTAAAAAATTATGTACTTTTAAAATATTATGTAATATATAATTTTTAATAAATAAACAAAATTAATAGGTACCAAGTGAATCGTAGAAAGGCCTTGAGCAATGGATATTTGTTTCCCAAATGCACGAGTTTTTAATATAATGTTGTTGAATATGCTAGTACAAGCTTTTATTAATTTTTATCTCTATGTAAATATTTTTTGAACTTCTTGTAGAATTACTTTTAATGTAAATTCTATTTTTATAAAAATTTTATGAAAATATACTGAGGCCGATTGAGTCCCATTTTTAAATGTTTGCTTAGAGGCCATAATCATCAAGTAACTTTTTGTTTTAGTAATCTTTTTTAGTATTGGTCTAGCATGCTGTACCTTTTAAATATGACAAGAGGCATCCAAAAAGTAACAAATTTAAACACAAGTATGGAAAATATTTTTAAAAAGCAAAACTAAACTATTTGGGAGAAGCTCTCTTCCAAACACCCTCAAAATTCAAAGCCACATAATCAAGTTAAACAAACTGCATATAGTTACAATGTCCAAAATGATTCCAAGTGCATATGACGGCCATGAATTTTGAAGGGACCAACAACTCTCTTCTTATTGTATGGAATTTTTCTTCTTTTTGGGGGTATCTTAGCAGCTTAGTTTATTATAGTTTAACAAACAACAGTAAGTCAACTAACACTTGCAAACATATTAAGGTGGTGTTTGAAATTGTTAAAAATAGTAACTTGTAGATTATATCTTATAACAAAAATTGTAAATATTTAATAAAAATTATAATTTGTAATTGAAATAAATAAAAAAATTAGTATTAAATTTGTCACAAAAGTTCTGAATATTTAGAATAAATTATAATTTGTAATTAAAATTAATAGGAAGAAGCTAAATGCTAGTAGAACTAGCTTTGCCAAACACCTCTAAAACTTTTACCCAAAAAACACTGTAAAATACATTTTCACACACTGTCCTATTTACTTTTAAAAACTGTGCAGTGTCTTTTTCTTTGCACAGTATTTTTCAGTAACAAATTGAGTACACTTCTTAGTGTTGGTAAACCATCAGCTCAAGAGATGGCATCTTCCTGCTTCTGCTTCTTCGAACCACAGCTCTCTTCCTCCAAAGCCTTTAGTTTGTTTTTTATGGCTGCTATTTTAGCACTTCGGCTCATTTGACCCGAGCTACTGACAGCCAGACTTGGCTTGTTTGCCTCGCCGATTGGTTTGCCAGAACTATCAGTTGTTTCCACCGAATTTTTTTCGCTCGCAAGGCGTACAACCAATGGTCGGCCACAAGCCAATTTCCCATTCATCTTCTCCTTGGCCAGTTCAGCTTCCTACATGCTCACTTTAAAAGTGGAAATCAGGAATTGCCAAGAGATGAAAGAGAGCAGTACTGCGCAACTTACCTCTTTGCTGCTAAACTGAATAAAAGCAAACCCACGGGGCTCTCCACGTTTTGGCCCGCGAGTGTGCCACAAGTAGTCCTCGGCTACAATCTTTCCAAATGGAGAGAACATCTTAAGCAAAGTGGCCCTGATAAACGAAGTTTTAATGCAGCAGTAAGTAGAAAACTATAAACTCCCACAGATACGAATGCAAAAGGAAGGTGTCAATTTCATAAGAATTTTCATACTCTGTTATTCTCGGATCAAGGTTGCCAATATAGAGTCTGCATTCACATTTTTCATCAACAAAGCCAATGGGGTCCTGCACCCAGTGATTACAACCTTCAAATTAGAAAATTATAAAAACAAAAAAACAAAGACAAAAACAAAAAACACAACATTAGACCAAGTCATACCTATAATAATCATACAGTTCAAATCCTTGTTTCTAGATTTATACAAGCAAGGATTCCTAACCGCCAGGTAGTCCAGCGGTTTTAAACCGTCACTGGAACCAACTGTAAACTCGGAGTTCTTGTGTTCGACTCCCGTTTAAAGCGCTCTGACTTAATGCTTCGTGGGTGATTGCAAATATCCAGAGATTTACCCACTATAAGAGAGTCCCAAGGGTCCCCCCGCCTTGAGGGGGGTTCCTCTGTTACTCCGCCCTCCCCCACCCGAAAAGAAAAAAAAAAGGCATGGACTCCTTAATTTCAGTATTCGTCCCAGAGAATATACCGATAAGTTGGTTAAATGTCAATTCTAAATGCCCAGACTTGGTAAACACCCTATATCTGGCATGCATAGATGCTATTGGACCAGCTTTGGCATGACACAACATGCTTATTCTGCCATGCTGCACTCTGCAATTTGAGAGGAGTGATGAATCTTATGATGTGTAAAAAAAAGATAATTAACAGGCGAATGCTGAAAATTACCAAATACTTTTTTTTATAAGTAGCCACAAATTACAACTTCTGAGATGATGAACATGCACAGCACACACGACACCCTCTAAAACAAAAGTACCGAGCCAGACTTAAATTCAGCACAACAAGAGCTTATAAAATATCGAAGAAACTAAATGAGTATTTTTTGATTTAATAGGATATGCATGGGAAAAATGTTGCATGAAATCACAATGTTTGGACCTGAAAAATCGGAGTCGGTGAAGTTTATGCCTAGAGGAGGTGAACATGCCAACCCCAGATATTCTTGGATTAATTTTAATAATCACATACTAATACAAACAATCATGCAAATCAATAATAAATAACACAAGAATTTATGTGGGAACCTCATAGAGCTAATTCCTCATGGACAAAAACCACTATCCCAACAACCCAAACAATTCACTATTGAAGAAAGATAAAGAAATTTATGGTGCTAACTAGGGATGAAAAAAAATCAGGTCTCCCCAAACCAACCAAAAAACCAATATTTGATCGGTTTTCTAAACATGTTCGGGTTATTCGGTTGTTTAGTAAAGTTTTTTCCCTTATACCGGTTCGGCCCCGGTGGTGAAATAAGTCAGACCGGAAAATACCGAATAGAATCTAATTGATCTTAGCCATGCACGCATATACTTGTATTTCAACTCTTAGGTCCTCTGGACTCTTCAAAATTCTAATCCTAAGACCAAACGAGTCAAACGGTCCTCTCAGCCTCTCACTCTCTGTCTCTCTCACCGGTCTCGGTGTCGCATGATGCACGCGGTGCACAATGGCGTTGCCGCAGTGCCGCTCAATCGTATCACTCTCTGTCCTTGCCTCTCCCACTCTCCTCTCTGGCTCTCTCTCTTATTTGTCTCTCTCCTATATCCTTCCTCAATTCACTCATGGTTTCATCTTCAATTTATTTTGTTTGTGATTTTGAAGGTTCTATTTCCAGTTCTCTATATCTCTCTCCAATCTCTGTGTTCTCTGCAATTTCTAAAATGACCAAAACCCAGTTTTTGCCTTCATCTTGCTGCATGGGGACGGTTTGATTTCTGCTTTAGGCTTTAGTGTTTATATCGTTTTCATGTGTCATGCCTTGATTACCTGGAGTTCTATTTTGGACAAAATCAGTATTGATTATTGATGCAATTGGTATAATGAAGTGTTTAGAGTTTTTATTTTCTATGTGATGTTTATTTGTGTATTGAAGTTGCTGTTGCTGGATTATTTTCACTGTGTTGTTTATTTTCATCCCTAAGTGACCCAAGTAACATGCTCAAAACCAAAACCGACAAAACCGGTCAAAACCAGTATTTTTAAAATTAGCTCGGTCAGTTCGGTTGTGGAGTAAGAAAACCGGATGATTAGATTTTCTTAACATTGACTGACCAACGTATAAATTATTAATGTGTAGCCCATGAAAAATGTAACACTAACAGAAGATCAAGCTTTGTAAAAACGCCTACCGTGTAAAGATTAACAAATCAGTGGTTGTGCAACAGTGAAAGCCACTCGTTCTAGGGATACTGACAACAAGGTCAAGTTTGGAAGATCGTCACCCGACACATAGTAAAGTTATAAGTTCAGAACTTAAAGTCAAACCCATAAATTTGGACCTATGACATTAAT
This sequence comes from Heliamphora exappendiculata, assembly GCA_034768845.1. Lineage (NCBI taxonomy): Eukaryota > Viridiplantae > Streptophyta > Magnoliopsida > Ericales > Sarraceniaceae > Heliamphora > Heliamphora exappendiculata. The sequence goes on from JAOTRH010000001.1 coordinate 8,521,398, forward strand.
GCACAAACCTCGTGACTGCGCAAGATGCACATAGTCAGCGACTTTTACCTAGCGTAGAACGCAAAGAATCACGTAGCCCTTCCCAAATATCTTTTGTTGCTGCATTTTTTAATTGTTTTTAGTATATTGCAGCATTTTTTATAAATAAGTACTGGGTGGCTTTCAATGTAATCCACAAGCGGCTGAGCTACAACGGAGCTAATATGAAGTAAAGCAGTGATAAGGAACCTCAAACACAGGTCAATCAAGTTCCAAATCTACAGAGGCCTTGCAAGATCATGTGATTCAACAGTTTAGGCTTTTCTCTCTTTTTAAAGTTTTCTCTCTAAGGTAATCCATTGGGGAAGGGAGTTGGTGGCAATAACAAACCTCTAGCCTCTCCCTGAATCTCCTTCTCCCTCTCTTCTCCTAACTCCTTTTCGTTACCTTGATCTCCCTATCCTATTAGTTTTTTCCTCTTTTTCTTTAATTTATGTGTGATTTGCATTTGTTTTGTTTTGTGTGTTTTTTCTCCTTTCATCATCTGTTCTCCACCACTTCTTCTTGTGTAGCTCTTTTAAATCTGAACGTTTATCAGATCGACACAAATAGGACGTCAATAATGCCAAAAATTAAAGTTAGGCAACCACCTCACACCTTCAATAAGTCCTTTTGCAAGAGTTGAATAGAGACTACTATATCATTGTAGCTGGTGTGAAAGAAGGGCAACGATGTGTGGCTCATGGTGATCAGTTTTTTGTCTTTTGCTTATCAAACTCTTTTTTAGTGTGCTTTAATAATGCCTCTCTACGTGGAAGTTTATAATCCTCCCTGCATGGAGGTTTGTAGTCTTTCCTGCATGGAGATCTTGCTCTCTCCATTTGAGAAAGTGTATTTCTGCATTAAATGTACTTCTTAGATAGACTTTATGTTGAATTTGCAATACATTTAAGTTTCTTAACATTTCATTATAAAAAAGATTTTGAATCTACAGGTCTTACACAGAAACTAAATAAATCTCAAACCCCTAATTTTGTCAATAAAGATTCAATGAAAAAAGTGTGCGAGTGTACGAGTATGAATTACAAAAAATCTCTATAGCTAAGAGTAAATACAATGCACGAGCTCAAAAATATAAATTTTTCATATTTTTAGAGGTCTATACACTACTAGAATTATATGCAGTGTCGATCCATGCTCAAATCATCTAACCAAAAAGACTTATAGCAGTCAAGTAGTCACACATGCCAGCATGCTTTTTTGTGAAAACAACACGTGCAAATGATCCCAACTTAATAATGCAAAACCATGTCAACCCTAGATGGAAACAACATGACAACCTAACATGTTAGTGACACAAACTAACTAAATTAGTTGATGGCCGGAAGGTGAGCATTCTTCCTAACCCAAACTTCTGTAACACAAGGCTCAATGCGTGTTGGGACACTTTTGAGGAAAAAGCATTCTCACTATGATTCCTAAACTCTTTTCTTTTTCTTCGATTCCTAAGCTTCCTATTGGCAGTGTAGTTCACAAATCTACCATTGGATTTGCTATTCCAACTCATAAAAAGGGAAGATAACCTATTAGCCACATTTCTCATATGCGGAGACTTGCTTGCTAGGACCTCTGGATGGTGAAAAAAGTCGAGAATCCTCCTACCAAATTGAAACCTATAATAACTCCTCTATGTTCTTGTCCTTGTTCGACCTATGATAATGAGGTCGTATGTTAACCTTTGATCCAACAATAGTGACACACATGAGTAGGTTTTTCAACAAATTTGTTCTCTTTCTAAAGCCCAACTCGTGAAGAACCCTTGTAGTTCTTATTCCTATTTGGACAATAGGTCAAATATGGCCCTTGACATGATAATGATGACATGTAAGAATAGAATTCTCAACCACTCTAGAAGAAGAAAGAAGAGGTGATAAAGGTGGAGGAGTAGATGTAGAAGAAGCTTGACCCATACTTTTGACAAACACAATCTTGAGCTATCTCCATTTCATAACCTAGACCTTGTTTATCATTCGGATGTTTACCCATAGTCAACAAATGATTCGACTTTTTAGTTCCACTTAACATCGATTAAATTCGTTTCTAGTTTCTCCTATTCTAGACTCAACCATATTCAATTTTTCAAAGCAAACATTTCTCTCCTTCTCTACACTCACAAACTTGTCAAAAAATGCAGTCCTATGTTTTTTGAGTTCAACAAGCTTGATGATTTTTTCACCTAAGTGCTCCCTAAGAGTCTCTTTCTTTCTCAAGGTTTTTGTATTTCGTCATCAAATTCATTTTTTCTTTTTTTAATTTTAAATACTCTTAGTACATCTCATAAGCTTCTAGAAGTCTTACTAATTTTATTTATGATTCATGAAGTGAAATGAGAGCAGCCATGTCTGGATAAAGGGAATTAGGTCGTTTACTTTTACTACACAAAAGATTCAAAAATAGGCCTTAAGGGAGAGGGGTCAAATATTTTGATAGACTCTTCATCATCTTTCTCAATTTGATCAATTTTCGTACTAGATTCACCCTCAAACTCTACCTCATTTTCTTTTTCACACTATGCTTTTTAAGGAAAGGGACTTTGGTGACTTAACCGTATAAACTAAAACACTGTAGTTAACAATGCTATCACCTAATGCAAACTACTCATAATGGTTCTCCTCACCATCCCTCTCATCATCGCAAGTAACAACATAATTTTTATTTTTATTTTTCTTGTTATTTCCACACCCAATCCGAACATGACCATAACTACGACATTCATGGCATTGAATATCCTGATTCTTCCTAGGCTTTGTTTGGTGACTCTTTCTTTTATCCCTCCTTGATCTGAACTTTTGATTTGCACTAGTTTTTCTAGATTGAAATCAACTAGACTCATGCTAAGAAATTTTTTAAACTTTTTGGCAAATTGAATTAGATCTTCTTCATCCATATCCTTATTCTTTGGTATTCAACATTATCCTCACAAATAATTTTTAAGGCTATACCTCTACTTGTGCCATTAGTATTCTTTTTGGGATGACAAATGTTGACCTCATAGGTTGGAAGAGACTTGACCAGTACTTCTACCTTGAGGGAATCTAATTCCATACTCTATTCTATGGCAATTGCTTTGTCTCTAAAACGTTTAGGAATAGGCCGAAAAAGAATTCTCACCATCTTTGATTGGCTAATAAACTCACCTAGCTTAAATGTAGTTTCATAATGTCACAAAGTTTAGCACAAAACTCGTCAAATGTTTCTGACTCATTCATTTTGCATTTTTCAAACAGAATGGTGACTGGTGAGTGCTTGTAGTTTTGAGTTTTTTCACAATAAAAATACCCTCATGTGTAACCTTTAAAATATCTCAAGCATCTTTAGTAATATCATATGTGGAAATCCTCCTAAACTCATTCGGGTTGACAGCACAAAAAATTGTATTAAGTGCTCTAGAGATGTAGATTATGTTATCTCGGTTAACTCTATCCCATTCAGTATGAGATATCAATTTAACCTCACTTGTCACTTTATTTTTCACGATAGGTGGTAAGAAACCATATTCAACATACATCTAAACATCAAGGGATTTTAGAAAGGCTCTCACGCAAGCTTTTCAATAGAGAGAATTGCTTCCACAGCAGCAGTCTCACAACATAGCCAGTCTCTCTTGGCATGTTTGACTCCATGTCTAAAAAAAATTAAAGATCACCTCAAGCAGTGAAACCTAATGAGTAACCTACGGTCTAATACCAATTGAAAAATCAAAGACAGTGAAATTTTGGTCCATGGGCTTATGGCTGAAATGGCTAGGTAGCAAGCAGAGTGTGAGCCCAATCGCTAAATTGGTTCTGTTAGCACCTCTAAATTGGTCATGTTAGCATCCCAGATATTCTAGAATTCATAGTAGATTAGTTGCGGGTTATATTTCTTCCATCCGCCAACCCAACCCAACCCAACCCAACCCAAACAGCCTAGAAAGTATTAATTACCGTGTTTCTACATACGATGAATTTCAACCTTATGTACATATTTACATTAATGTACATTTATTATAGAGAACAAATTAAAATATTTCTGATTTTAATTACAACTTTATATGCCATGAATTTTTTTACCTATTATTAGATATATTTAATTATGTTATTATTATTATTATTGAATAACTACTATTATTTTTAGTTGGTCTTTTATTTGACGTGTTAAATATGATTTTTTTTAAAAATTGCAATAGACTTTTTATTTTTTAGAAATAAATTTTAAGAAAATAATTTTGAAGCTTTGCAACTTTCAACCACTAAACTGCAAGTTGAAACTGTAAAAAAATATCACCAAACCTGTTAGTTTTGATGATGAGTAGGTTGACGGTTGATTAAAAGAACGATCACCCGCCAAAGGTGGGTTGATTAAAAAATTTTCCGCTACCCGACCCAACCCAACCCGCGCGCACCCCTAACGCATCCTATGGTCCTCTATATGTATACACATAATATTTAAAGTGAAACAGAGTATTGCCACCACTTTAAACTTGACACAAACTTCAACAAATAATGTGCCTTATTTGCCAACTGCTTCCGAATCACGGACACCCTCAAACTCTCACTAAACAACTCTCCAAAAATTAAACAAACATATAACAGGGGAAATCAAATTATGCAATTCTTCGCATAGGTTTTCCTTTGACAGAGTTATTTCAAGGGTCTGGAGACAAACCATCGTTAACTAGATTAGTATGTAACTGGAAAAGGCCAAATGAAAAGCAAAAATTGGGCACTGAAGTAACAAACACACCAGCCACCTCATCAGTATCCAAATGGGAAAACAAGTTCTCTAAATAAATATCTACCATTTTGTTAAACAGGATTTATTAGAGGGGGGAAAATATGGAGGAAGTTCAACGATGTAGGTACGTACATATGCATGTATATGCTTAGAGCGCATTGAGATTGAACATACCATGATGTTACAGAAGGAATCAGATGGCAATTGAAGTCCCCGAAGCACAAGTGCACAAAATATTCTACAGATAAGTATCAAGGTTGAATGGTGGCTGCACCTGCATTGGACAAATATTACAAGGGAAAATTATGTGTTGTTCCTTCAACCACCAAAAGTAAGTTCATGCATTGTTTCAAATTAAGGATTCATACATTTCCTCAACCGAATGATAAGCCCAAAAGTAAATACTTCAATGTCACAACTATTCAATTTTCACAATATTGTTATAGCATGCATCGAACCAAATCAAGGATTGGTGTACACATGAAAGGCTAGTTTGGGTGAGTTGGCTACTTTGTCGGTGTTTGGCACTGTTAAAACTAACAACTTATAGATTAAAACTTGTAACAAAAGTTGTGAGTGTTTAATAAATATGTTAGCATGTAGTTAAAATAGAAGAAAAATGGTTATACCTTGTAGCAGAAATTGTGAGCGTTTGAAAAAGATTGTATCTTATTATTAAAATTAGTAACAGAAAGCTAAAAGCTAGATTGAGAAGCTTTACTGAACACCCCCTTTATCATTTAAAACTGCCATTAAAATCTGGCAGGTTGAATTTGGTACGTTAGGAAGGCTATTAATACTACTCTCAAGCATGACCCCATTTGGTGTCTTGATTCTTAAGTTGTATAAATCATAGCTCCCATTTGGCATCTTGATTCTTAAGTTGTATAAATCATAGCTCATGCATCTCTTATGATGTGTAAACGCTAAACAATCACCGAGTACCACGTCATTTCTTGATGCAAGGATCTTTACATAATTATATTTTGCTAATACCGTTGAACCACCCCTTACCCACTCCATGTATAATATGTTATATGTAAATGGTGTTTAATATTACTGAAACTAGTAACTTATAGATTGTAACTTGTAGCATAAGTTGTGAGTACTTAGTAAAAATTGTAGTTTGTAGTTGAAATAGAAGAAAGTAATTATAGCTTGTAGTAGAAGTTATGAATGTTTGGAAAAAGCTGTAACTTACAACTAAAATCAGTAGCAAGAAGTTAAAAACTACTATGAATAGTTTTGCCAAACAGCCCCATAGTTGCTAAAATTAGTGTCAATAGACTACTTATTCATGTAACAATTAGCCCCTCACCCAAAAAACAAAAAACAGAGAGAGAGAGAGAGAGACAAGAATTAAACACCAATAGAAAGTAAAGTTGTATACTTCAATAAAAGCATAAATACCTAACCAATGCCCAATAAATATCTAACCAATGCTGATCAAAAATAAAAATAAAAATACCTCACCAATGCCCAACAACAATTTAAATAATGGTTATCACTATTCATTGGAAAATCTACTCATCATTTATTCGTCCTCATTCCCCAAACCCAGCATGTGGGGAGGGAGGGGGTAGTATCCTCATCCCCCTTTTTAACATTGCGATATTACATCCTTAATTCATTTATCTTTTGAGAAGTAAACTGTTACCTGTGAAACATCGGGAAGACGTGAACTATTACGAAAAGTGAAGTCTGTACCCACATCAAATAGCTGAAGGAATGCAACATCTCAGTACCAAACACCACATCACTTTAGATGCCAACCCACAAAATCGTAGGTACACATACAAGAGTGGGATACACCAATGAGAAGGGAATATTCAAGAGCAATTCAGGAGTGGAAAAATTATACAAATATTCAAATGATGTTACAAGTTGTAGATAAATTAATGACAATGCTTCTTAGGTGTGTTGTGATTAATAGCCTTTCAAATCATTATACCAATATCACTTATTAGTGACGATTTTGGAGGTAGCAATAGCATATGGAAAAGGCCTAAGTAGATGGCTTCCATTAGCACGGTCATGCATCGCATTCTTAAAGGTGCGTTGACGTTCAAATATATTGAGAAAAAGGTTTACTTACTACCTAGATACATACAGCTTGCCTTATCACTATTTTAGAGCCAAGCCTCCTCTTTTGATAGAGAGAAGTGAGAGAGAAATTGATTTGCGGATCACCTAATTCAACTGCTTAAAAATAGGTAGGGTTCGCCATTTGAAACATAGTTAAGTGTTGCAACGTGGGGGTTGTTCAACGAACGGGAAGCAACGTCTCCATACCAACATAGAAGGTTTCATGGTGATCTAGAAGATAACCTTACTCTAAACACGTGCTAGCGCTACTAATATAATAGAAAATAAAGGCTCTTCTTTTATTAACTTTCCAAATCCCCACGTCTAGACTTCAAGATCCCAAAAACTGTTCGCAAACAAAATATTCTCAAAAGCATTCACCATGTGTGAAATGACCAAGGGACACTACTTGACAAATTGACTAACATCTATCCAACATATCGATACCTATACATATCAAAAAGTGGTTAGGAAACATATCGCTTGTACCACATACCTCTATCTTTCATCTTTTTCAGATCCATTTCTTAAATTTTTTCCAGAAATCCATTTTATAGTTCTCCGAGCAAGCAAGATTCCAAAATATTCCAATGCCAAGCCCATTTTGTATCAAATATTGGCCACTAATGATTCTGTACAGTGGTTTTTTTTTCCTTCTTCTCAATAACCCAGCTATTTCAACATATATTGATATATTCCAAAACCCCGACCTCTTTTTTTTATAAGTAAGCGTTTAGTTTATGCCAAAAAATAGGACATACAACAATGTATGCTCGATACACACTCTTAAGAGGCACACAACATGATGGTTGAGCAAACCATCCAAATCAAAGAAACAACTTTAAGCCTAGACTGAAAGAAAAACACTGACAAAGCCCGAGAGGCTAGGCAGAGGAAACAAAACTAAACTAAGTTGATGCGCAAGCTGCCATGCAAAACAAAACTAAAGTAAACTAAGTTGAAACACCTCAACCTCTTCTATACATATTTACAGGGGAAATGGGTAAAACAACATTCTAATCTGGGAAGGGCAAGTGAGTCTTCGGATGGTTTACAATATAAATCTAAATAATCCACAACAAATTATGTTAGTAATTTGATGGGCGACACACGTACATATTTCATGTTTCTGTGTCCATATACATGTTATGTGTATTGAATGCATTATGCATTCCCGATTTTTAATATAATTTTAATATCTATGTGTGTATTACTGATCAAAAAATGCAAAAACTGAAACCCTATCCTGCAAAAATTTCAACAAGGAGCATTAATCGACGATGCGATTCAAACGCTTAAAACCCTAGGAACCAAAGAAGAATTAAACTCTGCGATTATATAACTTTTGGCAATGTTTTGTAGCTTACGGTCAGTCGTTGAGTTGCACTTCCGAGGTCGTAGTGAAGCGCTGAAGCTTAGCAGAACAGAATTCGCAGATGACCTAAAGCTTCGCGAGCGAGGGGGAGAGGGGAGGCGATGCGCCTGGAATTATGTATGGGCGTTTTCTTAATACGTCAGCGTTTTAACGATGGGCTTCATGTTGGAGATGTCTAAAATGGAAACCGTCACGGTCCAAATCGAATTCGTCACGGCCCATTTATGACACCAACGCTGTATCTACATTACAAATAAGATATTTAACATTACTCAAAACGAATAATTTATAAATTATAGTACGTAAGAGAAGTTACAAGGCATCATTTAGTAATATTTATATTTTTTGTTTTTTGTTTTTGTTTTAAATTTTTTTATAAATTGTAAACAAAAATATATTTGGCAATTATTTTGTTTTTTAAAAAATATAAATAATTTTTAAATTTTACTAAATTTTTATAAATAAAAAATATATATTTTTATTTATTTTGCAAATAAATTTTTATTCTATATTTTTTTCTCCACTGCTTCCGACGACCTCTGTTTCCAACCAACACTTCTGGTGACTACTTTCAACTACCGCCTCTTATTACTCCCTCTAACCATTACTTTCGGCCACCCCTTCTAATCACCACCTCATATTGCTACTTTCGCACACCACATCTGATCATCACATATGAATATAGTCTCCGACTACTATCCATACCTTTTGTAACCATCACTGTCTAAAACGTTCTGATTATCACATATGACCATCACTTTTCAAGTAATTATGTGCTAAATATATTTTTATTTTTTATAAAAAATAAATAATAACGTATTTTTTGTTTATTATAAATGAAAAATAAAAAAACTGTAAATGTTACTAAACAAGGTCAAGTATTTGATAAATATATTAAATTGTAGCTAAAATATAAAAAAAAAATAATTACAACTTATAATAAAAGTTGTGAGTATTTTTAAAAAATATATAACTTATTATAAAAATAGTAGTAGAAAGTTAAAAGTTGGCCAAAAAGCAATGCCAAACACTCCCAAAGGAGGTTCGATAAAATATTTGTTTAATAATTGAAATTTATTTGATTTAATAATTGGAAAAAAGCATTGGAAGTAAAAATTGTTCCAATTGTTGGAATGTTTTTAGTCTAATACTTAAAAAAAAAAATCAAGCAAGCCAAAGAAGAGAGAGAAAATAAATGAACCCTATCCCACTTTTAATTGAAGTTTTTTTTTTCCTTCAATATGTCAAAACTAATTATAAATGTATTTTATGAAAACAAAATAAGAATGTTATGTTATACAAAATAATTTAAGTTCACAAAATAAATTTATAGGCCTCACGATTAGTCAATTAGTGAATTAATTAAAACAAGCTTGTAAAATGGATTAATCATAATAAACTATAATTCCAAATAGGAATCATGGGAAATATTTTTCAAACGACCTTAATAAACATTATTTTTAACTCATATGTGTATTTTAATAATAAAATAATTAAAAATAATTTTAAGCCTCAACACGAGAGATTGCGAATTACTTTTAGAATTAACTAAAAATTCAATAAATCTTATTAATCTCATGTTGAAAAATGTATTTAGTCACGAATAATTTGCTGAGTTTTATAAATAATATTTGTGATTTTCTCTATTAAAAAAAGATTTTTTTGTCTACTATTTATTTGGCCTTTTAAAATAAAAAACTAAAAAATTGCCTTTAATTCACTTACTAAACGGAGCTTATTCTATTAAGCATGCATTTGGTGTAAATTTTTTATATGGGTTTTTTTTTTGTAATGAGTTTTTACTATAGGCTTAAATGAGTGTATTTTGTATATTTTCTATCATAATGAGAAATTAAAAAGTAAAAAATTTTAATTAAAAAATAAAAATTCACAAGACAAATAAAACTAACTTAACATTCTTTTTGGATTTTGGATTTTTTTTGGTATGTGGTGAACATTTTCAACCTTAATACATTATGTTTTAAATTCATCTTATCAACATGAATAAAAAAAAAGTTAAAAAAGTAAACTAAAAAATATCCAGAAAAAACAAAAAAAAACTCAAAAAAGCTAATTATATATATATATATATTTTTTAATATTTATTTTTTTTCAAATTATTTTAATCACATTATTTTTTTTAATTTTTTTTTAAAATAATTAAATTTATTAAAAATCAAACTTCAAAGCTATGCAGCTCCAATTATTGATTGGAACCTTCAGTGAGTTGTCAAATCGTCTACTTCTGTTATTTTGGTAATTTCACCCATAATTAGGTTAGTGGTCACCAATACCAACGCATTGAATTCAATTTAAAATCAAAAAATATTAGTTTATTTAGTTGTGTGTTTTAATTTCAACGAGTAAAATGATAAATTAAATATTTGAATTGATTTGTAATTTTTAACAATTTAATTGAATTAAATATTGAACATTCCTTAAAAAGAATTATATGAGATTTAAAAAGAGAAAAAAGTAGTTTAAAATTTTAATAAATATTTAAGATTACAATTACATATTTTATGTTATATAATATACAAATTTATAAATTAATATTACAAGGATCAAGAGTATTAACGTGACGTGTGTCTTACCTAACACGTCGATCACATTTTTTTTTTATCTCTCACTAATTAGTACTCATTTTTTTATCTTTTTATTTAAAATTTATTTTTTTCTCCTCATTAATTTTAAACTCAATTTTTTTCTCTCTTCGTTAATTCATTTCTTTTTATTTTTCATAAAAATGTAATTTTAATATATATGTATATATGACGTCTGAAAAAATAATTAATTTTGTAAATTTTGAAATTTTATATTTATATTTTTGTTACTTTTGATTTAAATTAAAAGTGAGTAATAAAAATATTTAAAATATATTTTTAATAATTAAAAATATTTATTATTTAAAATTAAATTTATAATTAAATTAATTTTAAAATATGCCAATTCTTAATTACACTTATCTGGTATAAAAAAAAGAAAAAAATAGAACTCATATCACAGTACTTACCCTCTGTTTAGACTAATTTAAAAAAAAAAGATTTTTAGGTTAAAAAGTTAATTCTTTTAGTTTTTTATTATAATTAATTAGTTTTTTTATATTTTTTTATATTTATTTTTTTATAAAACTCTTAAAAATTAATAAAAATTTATTTAAAAAATTAGGCAAAACACAAACTTATTTTATATTAATTTGATTTTATGGAGCTGCACGGCTGCACCCGCGCTTGGGCTTGGGCTTCGAATTTCAAAACAATGCGGTACATCTGCAAAGCAAAATGTACAGATTGAGCATCCGGAGCCGGAGGTAATAACCGGATCACAATGACGTTTTTTCTTTCGATCATCGGCGGTGGTTATAATGTTTGTGTTGTTTCTTTGATTTGAAGCTGAATCATTTTATCGGGGGGGAGGGAGAGGAAGAGCTGAGAGTGTCGACGGAGGTGTATAGAGAGGGATTTAGGGTTTCTCGATTCAGTTTCTGAACGGAGAGAGATGACGGAAGTGATCCTCCACATATACGACGTGACTAGTAGCGATTCAGATAAGACGAACAACACCATTGTTCAGATCAACAAGATCTTTAAAGACGGTATCGGTTTCGGAGGCATCTTTCACAGCGCCGTTCAGGTTCCTCTTTCTCTCTCTAATATATATGTGTGTGTGTGTGTGTGTGTGTGTGTGTGTGTGTGTGTGTGTACATGTTGAATCATGGATTGATCAATTAGATATTAGATCCAGAATTTTAGTTTCGGTAATTGGTGCTTTGGTGTTGAGATTTTGCCCTCAATTATACGTATATCTAATGCATTGCT
>JAOTRH010000001.1:8533530-8553520 GCA_034768845.1 Heliamphora exappendiculata
ATATTATAAATTTATAAACTAAATAACTATAAAAGTAATAAAAATATAAACATATATAACAAATTAAACAAAAAAAAAATCAAAAAACCCAAGGCCTGCCCAAAGCCCGAGCCTGAATCCCGAGCCTAGGCCCTTAGTTTGAGCCCAATACCCCTAGGTTCTGGACCAACCTCTTGACAAAAAAACCTGGCTTAGCCCAGTCCAAAGATTTAGCGCGAGTCTGTCGGGCAAAAATTACACCCCCACTTTCATTTGTAAGTCAAACTCTAAATATTAGATTAACTACTATGTACAATAAAAGATAATATTAAATAAATAATAAAACGCATACATTATTCATACAGATTCTCAGTAAAAAGAAAAAATAAATTTTGTTAAAAATAAAATCAAATACCAAAATTCATTGAATGATTTTTAGTATACAACCTTAATAATAACCTTATTTATAAGTAAAAGGCGTATATATAATCGGTTTATATATGTATTTTTAATAGATTTTGAGTTCGTGTCGTATTTTAGGTCGATACGAAAATTAAACGTGATAGATGAGTTATTTTTGAGTTACATAAATTTAACACTAAATTAATTTATTTATTAAATGTGTTATCGGATGGTGTTATTTTTATATTTTGTGTTAAAATTATTAATCCTATTCTTCTAATTATGTGTAGGATTTGAATCATATAAATCAAAAATTTTCATGCCTAGCTAGGAGCACAAGGCATGTGAGAAATTTTTGCATGCTAAAAAAAGTATTGGTGATCGTGTCGTGCTTCCTTGATTGTGATTGGGTAACAAAGTAGGGCCAATCTTGTTTGTTGATGTTATACTCAACAATAAGGAGGAGATGACAATTAACAGTAATACTGCTTTTGGAGTATTAAATTATAATTTTTGGTAGTATTTTTTTACTTAATATTATTATGATAAATTTTATAATAAAAATATAATAATTTTTTTACTGGACAATTAAAAAACAATAATTGACTCACATTATATAAATTATAATTATTTAATTTTAAAATATATATATGACATAACATTTTAAGAGTACCTAATAATTTGTAGACAATTAATAACAAGTTGTTGGGTGTCACTTTGGATGCAAAATGATTCTATTTGCACATAATTATTTTCAAAAGAGTTTGATACCCAAATAATAAATTGAGAATTTTAACTATAATTTGAACTTGATGAATTAGGTTCACATAAAGCTTGTGAGACTAACATATTTAAATAAATTTGATTAATTTATTTTAGAATAAATTTTTAAATTATTTTTTAAGCTTTTATTTCACTTAGTTTTTATGAAATTATTTTACTTAAAAATCTTTAAAAAAACTCACTTGTTTGGTATCTTGTTATAATTAATTAGTTTTTTTAACATATTTTCATATTTATTTTTTTATAAAAAAAATTAAAAATTAAAAATTAAAAATAAAAATTAAACCAAACATAGATTAAGACCGTTATATTGCTTTTTTTTTTTTTTGATAGTGAGTAGGAAATGACCGGTATTCATTGATAAGCATTAACGGCGTGAGGTGGATTGCATTTACATCACACCGTTTAAGTTGGGGCCAACCCATGCCCTTCCCCCACTATTTTGGAATAAAAAATCGACATTAGTTTTATTTTTTAAAATTTTTTCGTTATTTAATTAATTTTAAAATAAAAAAATATAGACAAATCAAAAACTAAAAATCTTAATGAAAAAATATAAAAAAACTTAATAAAGATGAAAATAAGCAAAAATAAAGTAAAATAACTTTCTAACTTGTTTTTATATTTTTACCAATATTTTAACTTTTAGTCAATATTTGTATTTCTTAATTCGTCTTAATGAAAGTAATCAAAAAAAGTAAAAAAATTAACTAAAAATAAAAATTATTTAAAATAAAATGAGTTAAAAAATAAATTAATAAATTAATATCTCAAACTGAAGCAGTATTTTGTGCCAAGCCTGGCCTTAAAATGCTGTAGCTCTTTCACCTTTAAGAGAATAGGCAATTAGAAATAAAAATTAAATGCATTAAAAATGAATTTTTGAAAATAATTATTTATCATTTAAAATGGCCAGCAGACAAAATTTTTTTAAAAAAAACAAGAAAAGTACAAAATTAATATTTTAAAACAAATTAAAAACTCAAACAGGTGCAATAGATGTTAGCATAACACTAACGTCATCATTTTGTTTTCATCTTGAGATTCAAAAGTATAAACAAATGTGTGTTTTTTTTTTAAAAAAATTTGATTGAAATTAGTAGTTGATAGATTATAATTTATAATAGAAGTTGTGAGTATTTTATAATAAAAATTGTAATTTATATTTGAAATAAAAATAATTATTATATATTATAGTAAAAATTATAGGTGTTTAAAATTTTTTTAACTTATACATAAAATTAATAATATAAAGTTAAAATCTACAAATAATAACTTTGCTAAATATGCAATGCATAAATTAATAGCATATATATTATAGTGTGTAGTAAAATTATAATAATTTGATAAATATATTAGATTGTAACTGAAATAAAAAAAAAATTTAATTTATAATAAATAATATAATTATTTAAAATTTTTATAATTTATTATTAAAAATAAAAATAAAAAATTAAAATTTAACTCTAAAAACTTGACCAAACATCCAATACCAAAAAGTAATTTATACAAGTAATTAATTATCAATTTAACTACAAATAAATACAAAGATTGAGATTCGTATTGTCAATAGTTTACTGAGATTCTTACCAGCTGGCAAGAGTCGCAATCAAGTACATCCCCCTCGATTGAATATTTATTATGGCATTTGGCCTTATTTCGGTGATATGCTTATTTGTTTATTTATTTATTAATAAATATATTAAAATATAAAGAAATTATTTTGTTTGGGTGATAGCAGGAATAAGGTACTTTGTTTTGGTGATAATTGATTTATTTATTTATTTAAATTATTTTACTTAATTTATTTTTAACTTATTTACTTAAATAAGTCACTTTGTTTAGTTTATTTTTAACTTATTTGACTTATTTGTTTACTCAAGCTGACATAACTTATTTATTGACTTATAACCCAAATAAACCAATAAGCTATGTTATCCAAACGGGCTATTATTGGTGTTTAAGATTAGTTAAGTTCAAAATTTTAAAAAGTAATTTTTGTATAATTTCTATTATCAACTGACAATAAAATTATAGTTTCGTAATAATTTTATTTTATAATTTTAGTTCAATGTAATAATTGATACATCTATCAACTCATAAAATTGAAAAATTAGTTAAATAAAAATGTATCAATTTTTATTCTCAATAGTTATGATAACTTGACAAATATATCACTTAGCTTTTTCTGTTTGTCCAAAATATAAAAAAAATTCTTAAATAGAAATAAATTAGCATAATATAATTATTCTAAATTTGATATGATTAAATTTTTTAAAATAAAAATTATGGGTCTAAACTTTTTATGAGATCTAAAAAAAAAGAACTAATTATTAAAATTTTCAATTAAAAACCATAAATAAAAAATAGTGAATACGTAATTAATAATGAGTTTGTTTGACAATTGATTTTAAGTTGATTTTTTTGATTTAAATTACTTTAGGCTAAAAAATAAATGTTTAGTTGAGATATGAGTAGCTCTTAAGTTAAAAGTTTAAAATAACTTTTTAAGCAATAGTATTTGAAATACTGACGTAATTTTTTAAATTTAATTTTGGAGAGGGAAGCTGGCTTTTTAAAATGAAGATATTATTGTAATTTTACTCAAAAAAAAATTAAAGAACATTTTAAATGTGTATTTTTTTTCCTGAATAAAAAAGTAAAAAAATAGTTTAAGCTTTAGAAAAATCAAACACTATGGCCCTGTTTGGCTACTTAGGTTTTTTATGCTAAAAAACAAAAATACTAACATTGTCCATTAGACAAGAAAGTAGAAAAATTACAAAATTAAAAAATCAAATTAAAGTACTAATTTTTAAAAAGATTATGCTAACCACCGTCCAATATAATAGGTTAGTAGAGACAAATAATTTCAAATATTAATACACTTTTAGACGTGGAACCT
The DNA here is from genome assembly GCA_034768845.1 of Heliamphora exappendiculata. NCBI lineage: Eukaryota > Viridiplantae > Streptophyta > Magnoliopsida > Ericales > Sarraceniaceae > Heliamphora > Heliamphora exappendiculata. The sequence goes on from JAOTRH010000001.1 coordinate 8,537,600, forward strand.
ACTATTTTCACAAATATTTATATATATTTTTTACTTATTATCCATCGTTAATTGGGTTGTGAATGGCAAATCTTTTTTATAATATACTATTCAAACTTTTATAACTTTTAAAATATAATAAAATTCATCATTTATAATTTATTTACTACTACTATTAATTACATATAATTGTTATTTTTAATTATATACAAAGACAAAACTGCGTAATTTGAACAAAATGTAAAAAAACGAACCTTTTATCCAAGCAACTAATTTAAAAAAAATTAGTTTAAAAACTAAGTTACCAAATAATTTACTTTAAATCAAATTTAATTTTTTAACTAAAAATGTAAAAATGTCAAAAAAGAGCTAATTTTTAAACTAATTATTAATCAGAGCCTATATTTTAAAAAATATTTATAAAAAAAGCTTTTTAGATATGGGCTGAATTATTTTGGTGGGAAATTTTGTTCCATGGCTAGCTAGTGCGGTGAGGCTGTAACGCATTTGTTGGCGCCCCCAAGTCAAACGCTCAGTTACTCCAACAATTAACTCGACACAGTTCACTGAGTTGCCTCTTCTTCGCTCTCTGTATTCCTGACTCAACCCCACATTTCGAATTTATTAGCATCTACTATTCAAGAATCACTGCTTTCAATTATTGGAAGACCTAATCATCATCTTCTTTCTTTATCTTCCCAACTTCAACCACTAATTCCAGCGACTTTTTAATAAAGAATTTTGAGGGTCTTTGGCCAACTAAGTATCAAGTTTTGCAACTTTTTTGCAATGAGCTCTAATGACTTTTTATGATCTTGATAGCAAATGGGGTGATGAAAGTAGATATGGTATGATTCTATAAATATAGATAAATCTTACTATATGAATACAATAAACAGTGAATTTTATTTTTAATGTGCCTAATGTTAGAGTGAATAGATATTAGGTTTACAGTTTGAATATATCGAACAGTGAAATTTATGTCTAGTATAGTTAGTATTAGTGTGATTAGAGATAAATTTTGATGCGAATAGAGATAAATTTTACTATTCGAATACGCGATATTGAGATTTACATGTTATGAGGATTGTAGAAAAAATTGTCAAAAAAATTATTAAAAGATCATTGGAGATTGTCGAAAAATCACTAGAAACATTCATCTAGTCATCTGAAACTCGTCAAAAAAAAAGTTTTTGAAAAATCACTAAAAATTGATTGTTAACATTTGTCGAAAGTAGTCGTCAATTATAACTGAAAGTGGTGATAAAATAACAAAAAACTTGTATTAAGTAATTAAAAAAAATGTGCGTAATAAAAGTAATTTTATTCATAAAATTGTCTAAATATTAAATTAAACAAGGTTAACTCTTAAAAATTTTAAAATAATAAACCTAAAACTTAAAAAAAAACTAAAACTAAATCCCTGCAAAATTTTAGAAATACACTTTTAACTAATTCTCACAAAATAAAATGGATCACCCAAACAAAAAATCTGCGACGCATTCCATTTGTGTCTTATCTGTTCTTACATACGTCAAATTCATCTGTTCACCTGTCAATGCTCCATTTTTCTTTGCCTCCTTGACTCCCTCGTCAACAACCCACAAAATCTCCATCACAACATTCTTCAATTTCACTCTCTAAACTCGCTCTCTGTGAACCTGCTTATTAAATAATTACTTGTGAAAAAACCTAAGGATCTTTAATGATCAATGGAGTCCAGAGCCATTCCCAGTCTCTCTCTAGCTTTCTGTCTCATCTTCTTCTTCTTCTTCTTCTCACTTCTTCATCTCTCAACACCTTTCACGCCCCGCGATAACTACCTAATCAGCTGCGGTTCAATCGCTAACACAACTGTCGATAACAGAATCTTCGTCGGTGACTCGACGAAACCCAGTTCCTCGGTTTCTCTCTCGTCAGATAAATCAATCTCTCTTTTCAATCCATACCCAGTTTCAAATTCCACTCCGCTTTATCAAACGGCTAGAGTTTTTATCAGTTCTTCAAGCTATGGATTCAACATCAAGAAACCCGGAAAGCACTTGGTACGTTTTCACTTCTCTCCATTCGTTTCTCAGGGTTACAATCTCAGCGATGCGAATTTCAGCGTTTTGGTTAATGGGTTTTCGATTTTGAGCAATTTTGGTGTTAGAAACGCTACTGTGGTTAAAGAGTTCATTCTGGTGATCAATGTTGTGGATTTTGAGATAATTTTTGTGCCTACGAACTCATTTGGTTTTGCCTTTGTCAATGCAATTGAAGTGTTTTCGTCTCCCGACGATCTCATTTTTGAGTATGGAGCTAAAATGATAGGTCCTAATGGAGTCGAGGAGTTTAAGAATATTTCTTCGCAGATTTTAGAAACTGTTCATAGGATCAATGTTGGGGGTTCGAAATTGACCCCTTTTAATGACACCCTTTGGAGAACTTGGATTCCTGATGAGGATTTTCTAGTTCTGAAATCATCTGCTAAGATAGCTAGTACCACACATGCCCCAAATTATCAAAAGGGGGGTGCGAGCAGAGAGATTGCTCCTGATAATGTTTATATGACTGCACAGCAGATGAATAGGGATAACTTAACCACGGCTGCGATATTCAATATAACTTGGGAATTTCCGGTGGGTTCGGAGGGTGGTCGATACTTTGTCCGAATGCATTTCTCTGACATTGTCAGTCAATCGCTTAACCAACTATACTTCAATGTGTTTATCAACGGGTTCATTGCGTACAAAGATATTGATCTGTCTACGCTTACGTTCCATTTGCTTGCGTCTCCTTACTACATTGATTTTGTTGTGGATTCGGATGATTCTGGGGTTGTGCGGATTAGTGTCGGTCCTTCTGAGCTTAGTAGTTCATTGGTTAAGAATGGTATATTGAATGGAGTAGAGATCATGAAGATGGTGAATTTTGTGGGTTTGGAGATGGGGTCCAAGAAGATAAGCGTTTGGGTTTTGGTAGGTTCAATTGTTGCAGGCTTGGCTTTGTTATGTTTGTTAGCTCTTGCTGTTTTAAGGACATTGAGATGTAGGAAGCAGAAACGGAAACCAACACCTTCAGAAAGTGTGGCTTGGACACCTTTACGGGTATATGGAGGTAGTTCAAATAGTAGACTGTCTGAAGGTACTGCCGTTGCGTCCCCCGGGTCATTTGGATATCTTGGCTTGGGGATCCCTTTTGCCGAAATACAGGTGGCAACGAACAATTTCGACAAAAATCTGATTATTGGTTCGGGTGGATTTGGTATGGTTTACAAAGGGATTCTTAAAGATAACAGAAAGGTTGCTGTGAAGCGAGGCGTGCCAGGATCAAGGCAGGGCCTACCCGAATTCCAGTCTGAAATAACAGTTTTGTCGAAAATTAAACACCGCCATCTTGTTTCACTTATTGGGTACTGTGAAGAACAGTCAGAAATGATACTTGTCTATGAGTATATGGAGAAAGGGCCGTTGAGAAATCATCTGTATGGCTCCGGATTACCACCTTTGCCTTGGAAGCAGAGGCTTGAGATATGCATTGGTGCTGCAAGAGGCCTTCACTACCTCCATACGGGTTCGGCACAGGGAATCATCCATCGTGACATCAAATCTACGAATATTCTGCTCGATGAAAATTATGTTGCTAAGGTTTCTGATTTTGGTCTCTCAAGGTCTGGTCCGTGCCTCAACGAGACCCATGTCAGCACTGGAGTCAAAGGCAGCTTTGGGTATCTAGATCCAGAGTATTTCCGCAGGCAACAGCTTACAGATAAATCGGATGTTTATTCATTTGGGGTTGTGCTTTTTGAAGTTCTTTGTGCTAGACCTGCCGTTGACCCATTGCTTGCAAGGGAGCAGGTGAATTTGGCTGAATGGGCAATCGAATGGCAGAAGAAGGGTCTGCTTGACCAGATCATTGATCCATATCTCACGGGGAAGATAAAACCGAGCTCTCTGAAAAACTTTGGTGAAACGGCTGAGAAATGTGTGGCTGAATATGGTGTTGATAGGCCTACAATTGGTGACGTGTTATGGAATTTGGAGTATGCACTTCAACTTCAGGAAACTGGAAGGCAAAGCGACCCTCATGAAGATAGTGGTATTGGTGCTCTGGAACTCCCGGAACCTGGGGTTGTTCCCCAAGTTCCCTCGAGCAATGTTAGAATTGAGGGAGATAGTGGCGAAGGGACTTCAGACATAACAAGCAGCAAAGTTTTTTCCCAACTGATGAACAAAGAAGGTAGATAGCTTTTAAATTCCTACTTTAAAAGGAACAATCCTGCTCAATCACAATATCAATGCATTGCCGGATATTTCTCAGAAATTTACGTACTCAGGTATCAAATGTAGTTTTTTTATTCTTTTTAACGTGCATCTGGTTTTGTTTTCACACGACGTTCAAAGAGAATATGTTAATGGATGTGTTAGATTAATGCAAGTTATATATCTAGTTTCGTAGGCTGATATTTTAATCCTCGCTTTGCTTGTTTTGTATGAGGTCAAATACAACAGCTGGAACTATATAATGAATGGCAATTGTGTATGTTTTTTTATTTGCAGTAATCTTGGCTTTCTCAATGTTGTGAACGGGTCTTAAAAAATCTACTCCTTGATCTTCATTCTCTTTATGGTATTAAATACTAATTTGGATTTCCATGAAATTGGCAATCATTACATTTTATTTTCAATGAGATCTGAAGTCCAATTCCTTGCTCTTGAAAGACTTGAATTGTGCTGTAAATGGAACTTTTTCCATAAATGATGATTATAAATTATAATTATTGATGATACCTTGAAGGTAGACCTGAGAGGATGGACCGAGACGCTGCCCCTTGTGCTCCTCCAAACCTGAAAGATGAAGGACAAGAACTAACACCGGCGGGGGTGTTAGTCGAATCTCCTCCGATGCTTAAGTCAATCCTAGTTAAGACGATAATTGACTGAATGTAAAGATAGATTTTTTCACATACCTGGCATTAGGGACGTTAGCCTTAATTTATTGGAAGACTATGCAATGGGTCGCACCAGATCCTGTGAATCGCGCCTGAAAGATAAACGCGAATCCCTAAGAATCTGCACTCCCGGTAAAACCGGGAGCGGACTACCTGATTGGCGGAAAGAATAACGGCTCTATGAATGCTTGGTCAGTCTTGGATGGATTCCCGACTATGTACTCTCTCCTCGGGGGCAGAGGTAGCTTGGTCGGTCAGCCAAAGCTCGACCGACCCCTATCAATTATCAAACTGCCCTATTTCATGTAATCCTCCTGTTGATATTACCATGCGAAAAGACACAGAACTGTTGATTGGAATAATCATTGTCAGAAAGTAATGCACGTCCAAAATTTGGAAGAGTAGCTTTGGCTCAAAATCTTGAGTCTATGTTACAACCAAGTTAGATTTAAGAACATAACAAAATTTAGAAGATTCATGTTTATCCTCCTGATCGTTGTTTACTTTAGGAGGAAATCAGTGTGCAGCTTCTCATGTAGCCTCTTCAAGAGAAGTGTGAGAGCTGTGTCGGGGTATATTATTTCTCTCCGGGAAAATGGCGGCAAAGTGGCCTTGTCTCAGGCCTGCCATTCCTACCTATTTATTTCCCATCTTTATCTTTCAAATGAATTGAATTGTCTCACAAAGCCAGAAGCCAATGCTATGTCTCTTGCTAATATATTGATATTTATATTATGATGTTCTGCATGCTAGGTAACTTGTTCGATTACATTCAATTATGCAGGTTAATAGAACTTGCTGGAAAATTAGTGGTGCTCATAAATTTTAAACAGAAACTTTTGCAATGATATCTCAGTAGGGTAGCAGATTCTAACAACAAAGCAAGAAAAAAAAAGAACTTTGAGAGGAGTTGGATCACGAAGGAGGTTCATGGTTAAAATAGTTGTCAGCAGCTGTCATGCATATTGATAGGGTCTGGTTCACAATTTTTTCTTCATGACTAAGTGCCATACTCTAATTAGTGACATAACCGGACATGAACCACGGATCTTTAGCCCATGAAACACAAAAGCCTATCAATCTACTCGCACTGATGAAAATGGAAAATTATATCAAATCCCAAACAAATGCCAATATCCTCAGACTCATCACTTACCTACTCACACTGCAATGCTCTGTTCTTTCACATAACATATGTGCTACGCGCACAGATCTCCGATGACCAACCAAACAAAGATGTGGAACAAATAATAAACTTTTAGTACTAAGAGTCTTAATTTTTGTTTTACATCTATGTTTGGTCGGCCATCAGTGATTTGTGTGCTAATCTTTTTTCTTCACATAATAGTGGGTCTCACGAGTGAAATTTGTGGTGGAACCCACAATTCACGAGAGATGAAGGAGGATTGCTCTCGGAATATTGAATAATTTTTTCTCACACGGTCTCCTACATTGCAAAACTCAACATTACTTGCGCCCTTACAGTCCATAGCAACATCCACCCAAAACCACCACCGCAAAACCCCACAACCACCGCCATATCTTCCCAACACCTCCCTTTTCTGGTTTTCCTTTCCATTTCTCCGTCGGCTGCAGAAGAGTCTTTTCTTCTTTCCACTTCTTTTCATTTTCTTCTTCTTATTTCCACGAAATATATTCTTGTTAAAAAAATCTTTATGGCATGGAAATAAGCATGTAAACAGGGCCTTGTATTTATGACATAGAACCCGTTGCAGAGATATCTCAGGCTTATGTAATGTACGGCTTGCCACACATGTAACATTAAACCCCTTGCGAAGATATCTTGAGTCTATGTAACGGTGGTGTTTGACCAAGCTATTTGCTTTAGTTTTCGGAATACCATGTGATAAATTTTCGTAGTACTTTCATTTAATATAGTAGCGATAAATTTTTCAATAGAAACATGATGATTAATTTTTATTAAGTGGTTAAAAAATAAAAAATAATTTGTATTCTATAAATTATTATTATTTATTTATCAAAAGTATCACGTATCGTCATCTATCTAGTACTCACGAGAGTATCTAATAATTTTCCTATTATTAGAGTGCCAAGTCATTTTGGAAGGCCCTTGTGAAGCTGGACCTGTTGGGTGTCCTGCTAATCATAATTCTTATGCTTCCACTCAGAAAAAGAAAAGGTGAGGTTGGATGATGGTCCCTTCATCTCATCTCTACCCAAGTGTCAGTGCGGTCTTTTTGTTAAGTCACTTTTTAATATGACAAGGTGCGGAGCAATCAAACACAAAATGTAACTTATTCTCGTATAAACTCCCGAGTCTTAGTGTTTGTTTGAGATATTAAAGAGTAATTTTATATACTCAGAATTATTTTTCAGAATTGAACTCAAAAAAATTAAAAATTATTCAGTGCTACGCTTCAGTCTCTCTCTCCCTCTTTCTCTCTTAGTGGGTCTGTCTCTTTCTCTCTTAGCGCCTCTCTCTCTCTCTCTCTTTCTCTCCCAGCGAGTCTCTCTCTCTCTCTCAAGGTTCTATTTGAGATAATACTTATTTACTAACTTACTTTTTTTTATTAAATTTTTTATCATTTAATTATTCTATTATATTTTTTGACATTTTATTGAAATTCGTCAAAAAAAAATAATTAAAATATAAAAAAACTCAATAAAGACAAAAATAAGTTAATAAATTAAATTTTATATTATTTATTTGTTTTTTAGTAAATTTTTTTATTTTTTAATTAATTTTTTTATTTTTTCAATTCATCTCATCTATATAATTTAAAAAAGTAAAAAAAATATTTAAAAAAAAAAATTCTTCCAACAACAACACGTGGGTGAGAAAGATAGAAAGAGAGAGAGAGAGAGAGAGACAGACGCGCTGATAGAGTAAGAGGGAAAGAGAGAAATATGACGCGTAGCACTGAATAATTTTTTGTTTTTCTGAGTTCAATTCTGGAAAATAGTTCTGGGTATGTAGAATTATTCATGTTTAAAAAGTTTAGTTTTTAAGAAATTTAATTTAATTTTTTTTTTTAAAAAAAAGTGAGATTATTTAGAATAATTTTTTGTAGTAATTTTTTATTTATTTATTAAAATGTCTAAAATATTTATATTTTTAATTTTTAAGTTATAGTGTTTGGGATATTGACATAGTTTTTTTTGTTTTTAGGAGTAGAATTGATTTTTTAAAGTAATAGTATTATAATAATTTTATTTAAAAAGAAATTAGGGTGTTTGAGACATATTCGCCCTTTCTCTTTAGATTAAGAGATGAAAAAAAAAATTAATTAACTTTTTTTTAAACCAAACAAGATAACTTAAAAGCTGACCCTTTTTTTTGCAAAAAAATTGACTCAATCAGGCCCTTAAAAAAAACAATTTTACATATGAAAATTCTATAATAAAAATTGAGTTGTAAATACCCAATAACAACAAATAGGGTTGAATTTTAATTTGTTTTTGGTGGGGGTTGTTTTTCATTGGTCAGATCGTATTAGGTGAATATTATGTCGTATTCGTATCGTGTCATATTAAGTTCAATTAGAAATTACTCAATGCTAACACTATTTATTTAATTAAATGTATTAGTTATCCTAACACTAACATTAACTACTTATAAACGAGTTAACCTGTTTACAACTTATTTAATAACAAATATAACAACTTATTTAAAAATAAGTTTGCATTTTCAATTCTATATATATTTCAATTATAAAATCACATAAATTATAATAAATAAAAAAACTCCACATAATATGCAAAGCTTTTTAAATTGTTCAATAGAAAAACAATATGAATCCATACATGAAGAACTCAAAAATCCAAAATTCAAATAATTAATAATAAAAAAATTTTTACAAAAAATTAAAAAGGTTAAATGGGTCATTTTGGGCTCTGCGAGTTTAACACTAACCTGACTCGTTTATTAAACGTGTTATCAAATTATTTTTTTTAAAATTCGTATAAAAAAATAATCGACTCTAATCCTCTAACTTTGTATATAACTTAAATCGTATTAATATATCATGTCACAAATTTTGACCCGTTACTTAATTAAAAGTTAAAATAAATTATAAGCATGTTTATGGTGAAATCCAAGGCGCGACTCACTACATGTGCATTCTCTTTACAGCCAGTTATCACTTTTCAAACAATGAGTGTATATCATTCATGGTTGTTTAGAATAACTGATCCAAAAAAACTGAAAACAAGGATCTTTAGAAAAATGTTGCCTTTCAATTGTTCCCTATGCATGCCCGAGTTTCAATTTCAAGCACTTTGGATTTTAATCTAACTGATTTCAATAAAGCTTTAAAAAGTTGGCTTTAAAAAGATTTAGCATTTTTAAAAAAAAAATAAGGGCGGGGAAAAGAAATAAATTACTTGGAATAATTTTTTAAGGTAACTTCTTAGCATTTGGAATAAGTTTTTAAGGTAACTTGTTTTTTATTTTTTATTTTTTATTTTGTTGAAATGATTAATATGTTCTTATTCTTTGTTTTTAATTTGTCATGTTTGGAATATTAGTGTAAAATTTTAATTATTGAGAGCATGATTGATTTTTTAATTAAGGGTATTATAGTTGTTTTACTCAAAGAAATTAGGCACTGTGTGAGATAGTTTTTTTATATATATATTTTTTGTTTTTAGTATAAAAAAATTTAAGTTAGCTCAAATAAAAATACTTTTTAGATTTCTCTGATTACAAAAAATTAGAAATGTACAAACATTTGATCCAAAAAATTTTTTTTAAAAAAATCATGTAAAAGGAAAAGACCACTTTAAGACTTTTTACAAGGTTTTTTTTGGTTTTTAGTAAAAAAAATTTAACTTTAACCAAAATGGCTAAAAGTATAATGACGAATCAAAAAAAATAAAAAATTTAGGCCAAAAAAATGAAAAATAATTCAGAAAAGGAGGGGAAAAAGCAACAAAAAATCACAAAAGCTATCCCAAACAGTGCCTTAGTGTGTTGGGATGCGTATAAGTTTTTTTTCCAAACAAAGATCTAAAAAAGATAGTTGGCTACTTAAAAAAATCAAATGGTATAGCTAAAACATTGACTTTTTCATGCAAATAATCAGCTTTTTAAATAGTCCAAACAAGGCCTAAATTTAACGTTTGGTTTGTTTTGGCAGAAAATATTTTAAAAAAAATATTTTTTGCATGAAATATTTTCTTGTATTTGGTTACAATTTTAAAAATAATAGTGCAAATGGTTGTAATTGTGCTAAGTATTGATAATAGTAATAGAATCGGCGACAATGATGGTCATAGCAGTGTTGGAGATGGTCGGAAATGGCAATAGTGATGGTGATATAGTTGCGATGACGGTGGCATTGATTTTGAGATGGTGGGAACGACAAGGATAGTGGTGAAGTGGTTGAAGTCATAGCAATGGATGGTGATGATGACAATGGTAGTATTAATGGGAGTAAAAATAGTGGTAGTGAAGTGAAAATGATGACGATGGCTTAGTGGGGCGGTGGCAGTAGCAAAAGTGATGGATTTGGCAACGACAAAAATGTTTAAGCCAAAAAAATTGGAATAAAAAAAAAAGATAGAAATAAATTAAAAAATAAAATTATTTTTTTTTCAACCAAATGACCGATCAATTAAAACAACAAACAAAATGAAAATAAAAAAATTGTATTACTTATTAGAAGCCAGAGCCAGTAGTATCTGATAATTTTTCTATCCACCTTTCTTTTTTATTTTATTAAATTTGTATTTTTTTATCATTTTATTTTTGAATTTGTTTCGTTGCATTAAAATTGAATTTTGCTTGATTTATATTGGTGGTGGTAGTGGCACGACAATGATGAAATAATAACGATAGTGGTAGTATTAATAACGGAGATAGTAATAGCGACGATAATAAAGTGACAGTAACAATGGTGGTGGTGACAAATAGTAGTAATGGTGATTGTGACAGAAATTGACCTGATAGTGGTAGAGTTGTAATGGCAACAGGTGGTAGTGGTAATAGTGGTGAGGTGGTGGTAGCAACGCCAATAACGGCGGCTAAAAGCCCCAATAAGCTTTTAGCCTCGTTTGGCACTCGGTATTAAGCCAGGTTTAAAGTTTACATAAGTTTCTAACCTCGTTTATCAACCTTAATTTTTTGCCTTTTATTTATTAACTGTTAGCCATTTTATCTTTTTATTTATTAGCTTAAAATATTTTTAAATATTTTTATAAATATCATAATTTTTATTATATATATTTATTTTTTATAAAAATTATAATTATAAAGCCTAATGTTAAGATCTATCAAACAATATTTATAACGAATGTAAAATTATGGAAAAATGAAAATAAAAATTTATAACAACTTGTTGTGACCAAAATATTTTTGACCTATTACCTTATTAATTTTTAATTTAAAATCATTTTAAGCCAAAATTTATTGCCTTAATGTCTTTTGACTTTAATATCCCAAAAATTTACAAAATGAACATTTTATTTATTTGGCCTAAAGTTGAGAGCGTGTACAGCTCGGCTTGGTTTAATTTTGAATTAAATCAAAAATTAAATATTTTGAATGATTTCAAAAATTTAATAACCGAAATTGAATCATGATTACTATGAAATCAAACCCAACCTATGCAGAATGTGGTTCTGTTCTGATTTCGGCTTAGAATCGCCATTCTAAGATATAATACAATAAACCTACTTTCTGTTAAAAATTATACATATTAATCTTGCCTTTTATTTAATTTTTTCTATTATTTCTTATATTAATTTACTTTATATTTTATTGTATTACTTGTTTCATAAGATTATAAAATGACATTTATCGTATTCATAAATTATATATTCTATTTTATTCTATTATAATGTTATCAATTTTTGTTAATTATTAATAGTTTATGAATTATATAACATTACAAAGTTACAAAAAGAAAGTAAGAAACTACATTATAAAATAGAAAAAACAAATAAAAAAATAAGAGAAAAAATAGTTAATATCCTAGGATTTTTTTAATATAGATATCTATATAACAAGTTAGCTTAGTTGATGTGACATATATTCCATGTTATATCCAAAGGTTATTCTTTTTTCATACTCAATTAATAGTTATGATTTATTTATCAATTTTTCTCTTAAACACCTTTTCACTTTATAGACCTAGACACCTAAGGCAACGACTTTACACTATTATTTCTTGGAGAACGGGTCTTGCATCTATTGAAAATGTACTTTGTGAATGCTTCATATATTTTTTTTATTAGATAAACATGTTTGATAAACATTTAGGTAGTTATTTTTAAAAAAAAAATTCCACTTAATAAAAATAAATTAGTATTATTTTATTTGTTATATTATTAAATAGATAAATATGTTTTATATAGTGTCTTTGAAATATTTTTTATTTGTGGGTAAGCAACTATTTTTGTCCCCACTTAATATATTTAGACCCTGGTTAATAGTTATTTTTTTAATAACTTTTTTAGTTAATATATTAAAAAACTAAATTCATCTATTTAATAAAAAATTTTAAAATAAGAAATACTAATAAAAATAACATATTAAGAATTTTGTAGTGCCGGGTAGTATCTAGTATAATACAATATATAATACAAATATAATAAAATCAAAAAATAATTTGGTTTGATTTAATACAATTTCTTTAAAAACTTAAACTAAGAGCCGAACTAGAATGGATGATTCTTAATAATTGAGAACTATAACCTAATCATAAACTAAAAAAATAAAACCAAACTATAGGTTTAGACCAGCTTACTGATTTTATCGGTTTTCAATAACATCCCTACTTAAAAGTGACAAAAAGTAAAAGGCAAGTTTAAAGCTAAGTTAAGGCATATTAGCAACCTAAACTTTTAAGCTTGTTAGCCAAAAATGTTAAAAAATTAACATAATTCATTTGGCAAAAAAGTTTAAAAGTTAAAAAATCAAATCAAAACACTAATTTTTAAAATATTATATTTAAACTCTCACACATTCTTAAAGACAATAATACCTTATTTAGTAACTTATTTTAAGCATCATCTAACAACCTGACTTTAAACTAGACTTTTCGCTTAAAGTCGTTAGCAAAAAATTCGTTTGGTGAAATATTGAGGCAACTTGAAACCAAAAAGTAATAAGTTAAAACTCCTAACTTAAAGTGGCTTAAAGTTGCCTCGGTCTCCGTCGCCCTCCTCTTAGCCCATCAACTGTTTTCGCCAAATTTGGCCATCGCTGACTTGATATGACTAATTGTCGCGGCCTCAGTCCTTCTCCTCTTTCAAATTTAACCAAATTTGGCCACCGTCGACTTGATACAAACCAGTCGTCGCGGTTTTCGTCGTTCTCCTTCTCCAGATCTATGTGATATGAACTAGTCGCCGCCGCCTCAATCGGCCTTTTGCCGCCGATCTCCCTTAGCTGGCGACATTGCTAAACTGAGAAATTTTTCAATACATGATTTTGTTTCAATATGAGAAATTTCTCTGTACAAGAAATTTCTCACTTAAATTATTTGTACTAAAAAATTTCTTAGTTAATTTATGAGAATTTGATAGAAAAATCGTTTGGCTCGTAGATCACCAGAGAAATGGCATCGGCGTTGAAGAAAGAGTAGCCGGTGCTGGAGAAAAAGAAGTCGCTGGCGTCAGCGCCGATGCCGGAGAAGAAGAGGGTGGCAAAGGCTATGGTTTATGTGCTTTGACCGTTGCTAGGGACATTTTTGCATTATAATATAAAATAAAACTTGAATTTTTAAATAAATACGAGATGAGAGACTAATTCTTTTACATATCTTATGTATAGAATCTAGGGGCGTGCACGGGTTGGTTTGGGGTAGGTTGAAATTTTTTTTTAACCAACTCACTTTTAGCGGGTTGAGTGATTTTTTTGGCAATTTCAACCTGCGTTTAGGAGGTTTAGCGGGTTAAAAATTTATAAAATTTTAGTTGTATTTTTTTTTAAAATTTATTTCTAAAAAATAAAGACATATTGCAATCTTTTAAAATAAATTATATTTAACACGTCAAGTAAAAGACTAACTAAAAATAACAGTAGTAATTTAATAATAACAATAACACTAACATAATTAAATATCTCTAACAATAATATTTATATTGTGTAGATGGGTCGTCGCTTATTAATATTTTTTTTTGAATAATAAATATATAAATAATTATGAGCCAAGCCACTATGGCAGATAGCTTGAGTAAGCCAATGTTAAGGATAAAAATGAAAGAAAGTCAATGTGAAACTTCTCAAGATAAGTATGACACCCGAGCTACTTATGAACAGTCGATCTCATAGTAGACCTACTCGGGTACAGCAGAGCTACTTGTACAGTAGAGTTACTCGTACAGTAGACCTACCCGTACAGTAGAGCTACATGATGTCTCAGGTCGTTTGAGTACAGAACTCCATTTTCACGACAAGAATTATTTCTTCTTATTAACTACATGATTTAAACAATACATCCACTCGAGTCACTCATAACCCGAGCTACTCACCCCTCTAGTAGATCGGGTACAATACTTCTAACTCGAGTCGCTCATGACTCGAACAACTCGTCTACTCATAACTCGAGTCACCCATGACCCGAGCTGCACGCCTCTCTAGTAGCTCAGATATTATTCTACTTAACTAGTGTCGACTACTCTAACCCAGGGTACTCGGGTGATGACATAAACTACTTATTCCACTGGTGACTTGAATATGAACTACGAAGAGGGTTAAGTATTTAGATTATTTGACCTAAACTAATCAACAATGCAGAAGCAAGTTGAAAGGCCCAAAAGACTCGCCCACTTGAGTTACTCAAGTAACTCGAGTTGCTCGAGTAGGCTAATTACACTCAATTAGCAAATCGGACATATAACTCCAAGTTACTCAAGTTATAAGAAGACATTCCATAGCACAGACTATGAAGTGTAGCCAGACTACGAATGAAGACATTTCATAGCACAGACTATGATGCGTAGCCCTGACTACGACAGTAGCGCTGACTACTTGTCATGGCACAGACCATGAAGACAGCACATATTGTATTATTACCATGACACGGGTCGTGAAGACAGCACAGACTGTAACGTAGCTATGGCTACCTAATTATGATGACATAGCACCGACTATGTGGCTCAGCACAGACTGAATAGTCAAGATATAGCACAGACTATATGATTATAGATTCCTCTGAGAATCGAAAGACTGTCCCAGAGATAATGAAGACATTGGCAGTACAATCCTGCACGGGACGTTGAGAGACATGTGGCTTGGTGGCTAAGGAAAGTATTTGTCAGACCATGCAGACCCACCTACTCGAGTCACTTGAGTGACCCCCAGTCACTCGATCCAAGTAGGTTGGGTATTTGACCCGAACGAGTCAAGTATCCACATGGCGCCCGTTGGCCGACCTAGTTGAGTTAGTGTAAAACACTACTTGGTCGATTATCGAGATATAATCTTTTGATTCCCCGAAAATCATCTTTCATAATCCGATTAGATCCCTTGGAAGAATCCTATTCAAACTCCAATATATCTCATTTGAGTGCTATAAATAGGGGGAATAGTCATGCTTTCGAGAGGATCAGATTTGGAGAGCCAAAATGCTGCTCATACTGCCAGTACTCCATACTCAATTAGCCTTCTCCTTCACTCAACCTTATCTCTATTCGTTCTGTGCTTCAAATCACTTTGTATATTTCATCTATCTAGTTCTTACTTGTTTATTCATTATAAAAGAACCCTACATATTGTATGCTTATTAAAAAAAATATTCACAACATATAATTAAAATAGTAATTAAAATTATAAGGGTAAATTACATTGATTTTTTCTAAGATTTAGCAAAATATCAATCATCTCTCCTGTAGTTTTTAAAATTCGCTAACCTCCCATCAAATTTAATTTTTGCATCAATTACATTCAAACGTTAAAATATACTAACGAAAACCACTACAAGTCACCCCAAACCATCCAAAATCACTCCCCAAACCATCCAAAACCTCTGCCATCTATTTCTCTCTCTTCCTCCATATATCTCTCTCTCCCTTTATTTATA
>JAOTRH010000001.1:8553620-8556120 GCA_034768845.1 Heliamphora exappendiculata
CACCATTGATATGGTGGCCCATGGTCAGAAGCTGTATATGAAAAATTCAGCTACCTCAGATGTGTTGGGGCAAGGCCGGGTGATCCTCAATATGACATCTGGAAAAGAGATGACATTGAATAATGTGCTCTATGTGCCAGATATTCAGAAGAATATAATATCTGGGTCTCTGTTGAGTAAGCATGGGTTTCAGATGGTCTTTGAGGCAGACAGAGTTACACTGTCTAAGGTAGAGATGTATGTGGGAAAAGGTTATGTGACCAATGGTTTATTCAAGATGAATGTAATGACTGTCATTCCCACTGCTAATAAAATGAAATCCCATGTTACTTATGTGCTTGAGTCTTCTATTTTGTGGCATGGTAGACTAGGTCATGTTAATTATTATTCTATGCATAGATTAATTTACTTGGAGCACATACCTAATTTTGGTATTGATAAAACTCACAAATGTGAAACTTGCGTAGGGGTAAAGTTAACTAGGTATTCGTTTCACTTTGTTGAAAGAAACACCGAGCCACTGGATTTAATTCACACTGATGTGTGTAATCTGAAATATGTTCAGACTCCCGGTGCTAATAAGTACTTCATCACGTTTATTGATGATAGTACAAAGTACTGCTATATATACTTGCTAAAGAGAAATAATAAAGTTTTGGACAAATTCATTCTGTACAAGAATGATGTTGAAAACTAACTTAGTAAAAAGATTAAGGTGCTGAGAAGTGACCGAGGTGGTGAATATAAATCACCGTTTGGTGAATATTGTTCTGAGCACGGAATTATTTACCAAACACCTTACTCACCTCAGCAGAATGAGGCTGCTAAACGAAATTATCTACCAACCCATTCAATTGGCAATTGAATCTTGGAAATCAATACCACTCATGACTATTGATTTTCCTGTAACCCCCTCCATGATGGAATGCCTATATATGCTGTCATCTTTCAGTATACAGAAGCAAGAAGAAGAGTAAACGGCAGAGGTAAGAAGAGATAGATCAGAGAAAAACAGACAGTGGATGTGAGAAATGAGAGATACAACTCATAGTATATTACAAGTTGTAAGAGAGAGAAAGACAGACGGAGTACGTTCGTAGCCGATCCTTGATGGTGTTCCAACGATTGTGTAGCCGTTTTATCCTGGGAGAGTGACGCCGGTGGAAAACTTACAACACCCACGGTAGGCGATGAATCATTCTTAAGGAAACTGCCTTTGCAGGACTCGGTTTGCAAATTCTATTCAAGTTATTTCGGTTATTTTATTTTCCTGTAATTTCAGATTATTGTAATTGTTGAAAGTTAATAAAGATGTATTTTCTGGATTACCGAGCATGTAGATATTTTATTTTGGCATTGAATTATCTCCCAACAGGATTAAGAGAGAGAATAAGGGGTTAGGGGAAAAAATAGGAGATAAGAGAAAAATCAAAAGCTTGCAGGGACTGTGAGAATTTGAACTCAGAATAAGGCTCATATTAGAGAAAATAGAGGATTCGTAATGGTGGTTGCCTCATCTCTATGAGATGATCAGAATTTCTAATTAGATGCATATGTGTGTGTATGTATATGCGGCTCGTGTGTTTAATTCTACTCGTTTTATGACGAGGCAACCCTAATCAATTGAATTGGGCGACGGTGGTTGGGAGGGATGTTTGTGTGGTGTTGTGGTGTAGCTTGCGGGTATTGTTGTGGTCATTCGGCAACAATGGAAGTGGCGGCACTGTCTATGACTGTGGTGCTTGAACAGAATTTTTGGTGTGAACGGGTGAAGGAATATGATGGGTGAACATGTAACATAAAATAAAGGGCAAAATTAGAAATTTTTATTAATATTTCATTGATATCATATTTTTTTGTTAGGTCAACTAGGAGTTGACTAACAAAGGAACTAAATTGTAATTTATTTTGATAAAGTAAAGAATGTTGTGAAATTTTTAAGATTAAAAGGGAAAATAATAATATATCTAAAGTAAAGAGGGGTCAAAGTGTAATTTATCTTAAATTTAATTATTACGCGGTCCCACTCATCTAAAATGTACTACAATGTAGAGGAACCAACCCTTGGGGAGGAAGTCGTAGCAGGCAGCAGGGTTAGAAAGCAGAACAGACGATCCCCTCCGTTCGTTCACCGCTCTCTCTCTCTCTCTCCGTCTTCGTCGTCGTTTCTGCTCCAATTGTTCTTCCCCACTCCTCAAATCTCCTAAAAAATCCCACCAGCTTTCTCCATCGGAAGACCATATAAGCTTATTTGTAAAGGGTATTTGGCGTACTGTTCTCTCTCTCTCTCTCTCTCTCTCTCTAACCTTTCGCAAGTACTCTCCATTTTTTAACGAAACCCTAAAAACTAATACCAAAAAAATTCCCCTACCAATTCCGTCATCCCCATCCCTATCCCCTCCTATATCCGTCGACTTAACCGCTCAAATATCAGTGCTATTACCATCGGGTCTGCTTATCTCGTCATATTGTTTTCAAGGTTTCAAGGTTCAGCGGAACT
>JAOTRH010000001.1:8558620-8612226 GCA_034768845.1 Heliamphora exappendiculata
TACGATTTCATATAATTTGCTTACATTTAACAACTTCATCTTAATCACTAGTAGGTTTCAATAGAGTAAGTTTGATAGGTCTTTCTTTAAGCTCTTTGATTCGTTAAAATTATGGTTATAGGGATCTCTCATATTAGCTAGATAGAAATTGCATTTTCTCGCTTCTTATGTGAAGCTAAGGATTTTTCTTTTAGTTTCATTGAAATTTGGATCGGAGGTAAACTATATTCCCCCCTTTTGTTTTGATTAGTAGTAAATATGTTGAAAAAGTGTCAGGGGGCACAACTCTTGTACAAGCAGCATAAGCTCTGTGGAATAAAAAGAAAAACCAAAAATTGACAAAAACATTTTGCTCTCCTTCAACATCTATAATAGAAACGAAAACAGAAAACCTCCCCATCAACCAAAAGATATAAATAGGATAAAATCTCATGTTTAAGCTTTAAAGTTGTTACCTCTGCCTTTTCAGTTTTGCACTTCCTTGCCTTCCACGTACTCAATTGCAAGAACAACAGGTTTGCTTATCACACCGGCCTTCCATTCTTGCCAACCCTGCATGCCAAGTTGAGGTATCCTCTATGGCTGAAAAATGCATAAGCTGATGAACACAGATTTAACCAAAACTCCAAGACTAGAGGGTTACTTATGGGACAACAGATGAGCTATTGATTCTACCTCCCCCTTGTGCTTTCATTCAAATTGGGAGACACTGGGTATCTGCTTCCCAGATTATCATTAGTTTAGATTTAGATTTTCTCCAAAGCAACCATCCACCCCCAGAAGCTACATTAGGGCGGACTTTGGAGTTCCAATGAACCTTCTAAGAGAAAACCTGTCGAACTCTCCCTCCTGAACAACTTGCGCCTCAAATTCACCTCATTTGAGGGCAACCAAATCAAAGAATAGTACAATGCTTTATCTAGACAAATGTGGCGAAGGACACTGAAGAAAGCCCCAAACGCTTCTAACTACAAATTCTAAATGGGAATACCGCAATGGGGATCTGACACAATCCTCCATGAGAAGCTCACAAATAACTAGATGCTCTTTTGTCGTCTACTGCTATCTAAACATATCTCGTAACATAATTTTCAAAGAATCCTTTGCACAAAAATAATCGTCCCAAAAGTTCAGCCTCTGCATTTCCCACATTAAATTTCGGTCTCATTTGACTCGTGCCTTAAAACCGCCTTTTAGGTTTGCCTTTTAGCCTTTTTGCTTAAAATTTGAATAGAGGCCACGGTAAAAATGTAACCTTCTATCTCTTTACTAGCGGCTTAAAGCCATCTTTTAACCAAACAATTTTTTTTCTTATTTAGCTTGAATCCCCAAAAGGCAAAAAGTCCTTCTTAAAGCCTGGTTTGCAAACAAGGCCTTCGTATTCTTGGAGAGCTTATTTTGAATGTTATCAATGCTTTTGCATTTTTCCACACTCCTCTGTGTAATCACCACCTTCTTCCACATTCTCTTCCTTTCCAAGACATTGGTAGAATCGTTTCCTTAAGAAGCTTGATATTATGAGTCTGTCACCCTCTTTCCCATTTTTGACAGAAGAAGATGCTACTTGGTCCCACTTCACCTTTATGGTATTTAAATTCCTCTTTGTGGCCTTGCTTAAGAAGTTCCTTCGGAGATTTTGTTGCCTTTTGTAATGGAAGTTTGGTGAAAAATGAACATAACTGGATTTTGGTTAGCCTTTTACTTGATCTTCGTTACTAGTGAATTGTTTGTGTTGTTGTTTTCTGTTTTGTGTGTTTTTTATTTGGTTTTCTATGTAAATCCTCTGTCTTTCTTTGTGGTTTACTACTTATTATCTGTATAATATTCTCTGCTTTTACTTTAATTAAATCAATTGTGATCTATTTGAATAACCGATCAGATAATAGCTGGTAAATAGCTATAGCTATGGTTATTTATCGTTGAGCTTGATTCCTCGAGTGAGGTTTTTTGGGGAATGGTAATTATTTAAGTGGAGACCAAGCTCATTCAAGTTGCTTGCATCAAAGGAAACAAAGGCCCTTTATTTATATAAGGGTCTAGTCGTGCCGTCGTGGAGGCATGAAACGAAGGCCCTTTATTTATGTAAGGGTCTGGTCGTGCTGTCGTGGAGGCTTGAAAGAAAGGCCCTATTACACAACAAAGTTACTGGTCTTCTGGCAAAAAGAAAAACTTCTCTACAGTTTTTCCTTCCTTTTTTAAGTTTTTTTTTTTAATTTATATGTTTGAACTTATGCTTGCAAGTCCACATTTTGTGTCAAGACTCGAGACTTCCACCTGTGGATGATCATATTTTCCACAAATCACATGCATAGCTTGAGGTATGAGTTCGTCACACGTGGTGAGAATTTCAAAACAAATAAATGTTTGTGGGTCGAATGAAACAGAGGCACATAATAATTGTTGGTGGCTTTGTGCATTAAGGCAGGGAACTGACATGTTAGTCAGATGGGCTTTGGAAAGAAAGTGCTTATTTGAATAGTGTCAAAGCTAGGCATGTCACGCCCCAATCCATATCTCACCTAGAATTCGGAACATGTGAAGCCAGTAGCAAACGCTACCATAGCTTAGCTGGATAGGGCTGAACACCTGATTATAAAGTGCTTGTACGTATTTTAAAACCATTGATTAGTTGATAATGGATATAAAACACAGTGAAAACTTAGTCCCCAAACATGTCAATAACAATGTAGATAGAAAATAATAGCAAGTGTGTAAGTCTCACTTCTGTTGATGCATATGAAACACCTATAATATCTTACAACTCAAGGTCACAAAACAAATGCCACTTGGTACTTGTATATCTATATATGAGCAATACACCAAAAACTTATAGTGCATTACACAAATCTTAGTTTATATCGCATGCTTGCTTTTATTTACATGAAAAACCATTCCATAGCTTTCACCCCGCGGGAACTAATAAAACAAGTATATGCTTGAACTACAAGCCTTGTGAATAACATAACCTTGGAGCATGATCACTGCACATCATGCATGTTTGGAAACTAGATTTGTACGAAGAAAACATGAGTATTTAACAGGTTAGCAATATAAATCATTTATAAAAAACATATATGAAAATTAAGACGTGATTACAGGATAGCGGGATAGCAGGACACAGATTGCTAGTTATCATAATATGGTACGCATCAACCTGGCATGATGGGACAAGTGTGAATCTGTGTCAACTCAGATTCCTTAACAGGTTGAGCGCCACTTACATGGTAGAATGCAATTGAGGTGGTTGGGTAGATTTGTCTCAATGTGTAATACAAGTCCAGCTTAGATTATTGCCCGTACAGTCTAAGGACTCGAGAATAGCACATACTAAGTTTATATAGAGTGTTTGTGCCAAACAAGTTATAAAGCTTGTAGAACTTAAATTTAAGAAAATGATCCCAAAGTTATACAACTTTGCTACCTGCTAAACCGCAGGTTGAAATAGCTAAAAACCTTTACTCAACCCGTTTGGTTTTGATGATCATTGGGTTGGTGACAAGTTGAAAAACTTTCATCCGCCAAAGCCGGGTTGATTAAAAGACTTTCCTCAGCCTGCCCGAACCCAACACATGCCCACCCCTAGTGGGTAGGAAGTTGGAGAAGTTACAGAGGGACTTTCTATGGGGAGGGGATGGGAATGGCTTCAAGAACCATTTGGCGGATTAGAGTACAATTTGCTCTGCATTGGAGGAAGGTGGCCTTGGAATTAGAAGGTGATAACCATTAATAGATTCCTCTTGGGAAAGTGGCTATGGAGGTTTGTCGCTAAGAGGGATAGTCATTGGAGAAAGATTGTTTAGTGTAAGTATGGTTCCTTAAGGGGTGATTGGAGTATCCCTCAGGTGTTTGTTTCTTATGGCAGTGGTTTATAGAATGGTAGCAGTAAGATTTGAGATGAATGTTTGAAGCACATCTTTTTTGAGGTTGGGAGTGGGTTTGGGATCAAGTTGTGGTACGATATGTGGTGGGGATGTGGCCTTGTACAGGGCTTTCCCCAGAATATTTTGCCTTGGCTAGGGACATAGATGCTCTTGTTACAGATTATACTCGAAGGGTTTTTGATTCATGTTTTTGGGATATTGGGCTAAGGAGGAATATAAAGTTGGGGGGGATCGAAGTGGAAAGTTTATTGTTAGATCTTTGTATAATTATCTATTGGGGAGTAATAGGGTCCCCTTTTCGTGGAGAATGTTTGGGAGGTAGAAACTCCTCCAAAAGTGACATTCTTTGGTTGGTTTGCCACGCATCGAAAGATTTTTACCTAGGGATGGTAATTAAATCTCGATCCTCGGAGCCATTTTACCCGATCCAATGAAGATTCATGGCGGGGCAGGATGGGTTTCTTTCACGTGAAGCTGGACTATATTGAGTCCATCGGTACTAACTGTAGCCAACGCATTTATTTATATGTAAAAATATATAACATAAAAACTAGCCATTCCAAATATTCAAAACTAGGAAAAGCACATAGATAAAAAAAACTTTTAATTTTTGGAAGAGAATTTTAATTATTACCTTATAGGCATGCAAAAAGAAATAATAAATAGTTGACTTCATGTTATCTATGGGTTTTGGGTTCCCGCATGGAGCCGGGCAGGGGTAAAATATCCTATCTGAGACGGGACCGGGGGTCAATTAAATGAAGTTTGCAAAAAAACAGCACATTGCCATCCCTATTCTTACCATTGATAATTTTATTTGGAGGGGCATGTGTTGACTAACAGGTACTGCCTGTGTAAGGAGTGAGAATCTCTTTTGCGTTATCTTATTCATTGTGAGTTTGTGAGAAGATCTGTGGGGTTTTGTTTTGTTACTTTTTGGTGTAAATTGGGTCTTTGATATGGATGTGGGGGTTTTGAGGGGGATGGAAAGGAGGGGTAGGATTCCAAGGAGTAGGAGGAGGTGTGACGCCCGATCCTTCTGTGCTTGATGTGGTTGTTATGATTGGAGTGAAATAGGAGATCATTTGACAGGAGCAAATCTCTGTTGTATGGCTTGAAGAATGTTGTTTTCATTAACTTGTATAGTTGAATTTTTAATAAAGGAGCGCATTCTAATTTTTGATACAATAGACTTCAGAAAGTCTTTTATCTTCAAGATGACTCATTTTTTGAGGCCTTTTGCAGTTAACAATTTTCGTTAATGTCTTTTTATTGCCATTTTAGAAAATTTTATTTACTTATCAAAAAGTGAATTGATTAAGGAATGGGCTAGACCTGGAGGCAACTGGGACAGTGCTTCTTGGAAACTTGTATTCTCTGCTCAATTTAGTGGACTTGCTAGTATTTGGCCAGTTAGACTCTTTTTACAACTTATAATTAACATAGAGTTAACTTGTAAAATTCTTTATGTCTGAATTTAATAACAAGGTGCGTGAGTACTGGTCATCTGTGAGGTGGCAGTTCAATCCCTACAGAAGACTTTATTGTCAACTTGACAAAACTCTTTTGTCTCATCTTCCCACGCATTGAAAATCAGAAGAAATGAGAAGCTTTTTCAATGCCGATTAAGTTACTTATTTTTGTAAAACTGTAACGAATCTTTTTTTAGGGTTTGACATCTGTGAACCACTTGGTTGCATTTGGATCTGGTTAAGATATCCAGCATTTGAATTGCGTCTGCTTGTTCCTAATTTTTTTCCCTCAAAAATTTCTTAGATCTTGTTCCTAGTTCTATTATAATTTATAATAACCTAGCTTCTGAGATGGAAGAGCTTTTAAGTGGTACACCATCGTTGTCTTGATTTTTGCTTTGCATAAATTACTGTAGTTTCTAAAGTTCAAACCAAAGTGCAGCAACAGTTTGTATCTACATTTCATGATTGGCCATCTTTGTAAACTAAAAGCTTCATGCCGCATTATGTAGGATGAAATGGACAAGAAGATCCAAGATCTAACCCATGAGCTGGACACTGCAAATAAAAAATGTGAAGTTTATCGGGCCAACCTGCTTTCAGTTTTGAGGGATATTGAAGATCATAAACAACAGCTGTCAGTAAAAGTCCAAAATGTTAAGCTTAGCATGAAAGATGGCCTTTGAAGGTGCACTCTTGTTATAACCTTTGTTTTATTTCTAAACTGTTCTCAAATTTTTCTATACTTGAAAACAGACGGTGTCCTTTTACTTTTTGATGGTGCATAGATTGAAAACGTTACCAAACCAAACCAAACCAAACTTAGGTTTTGTCCCAATCAATTGTGGTCGGCTACATGAATTTTTTTACGCCATTCTATTTTGTTAAGAGACATATCTTCAGTTAGTTTTAATAAGTTCATATTTTTTTTAATACCGCGTCTTATGTTAATTTAGGTATACACCTCCCCATAGTGTTTTTATTATTCACGATCTTGCTGTTTTTTCTTACTATTGCATCAACTGGTCAACGTTGTATGTATCCAAACTATCTTAATTTATTTTTTCTCAATTTGTCCTCAATTGGTGCAACTCCTACCATTTCACGAATCTTTTTATTTTTATTTTTATCTTTTCTAGTCTTACTACACATCCAACTTACTATTATCATTTTTGAAACACTTATTTTATTTATGTGATGAAAACGTTCTTTTATTTAAATTGCCTTCTTTGGAGCATATTTATTGTCGTTGCTTTTCAGAACTACAGCTATTCTTGAAGTGACAGCTCCTTTTTTATTTCCCCCAATATCTAACTTGAGGGTTCCCACTTCCCACTACTCTCTTAAGTATCCAGAGGAATTACCTTTCCTAACATCTCACAGACCGTATGACGTGAGTAGGTTTAAAAAGATGCATCTTTGTTTGATTTAGCATCTTTCTTTATGCCTGTCGATCCATGTGGCCAGTTTTCCATTGATCTATTTGGTTGTAAACTCTTTTAACTAGGTAATTTTTACTTGCAGGGGGAGGGCATTTCTGTATTTGTCTGCTTACAGCTGCAGACAGGGACAGCAGATGTGAAACTCAAATGTGGAATGCTCCTCCTGTCTATAGTTCTCCTGTGGTTGGATTCCTATTGAATGCGTATGTTATGGGTCAACTGTTCAAATGTACATATTGTTTGGTCAAGGTTTTAAGGGAGGGTTAATCATCGAAAAGCAGATGCTAGTTGAGCACAAGCGAGTGTAAATGAGCTCGGTCTCTCCTGTTGGTTGGTTCAATTTCTGTTTTCCCTCCAGCAGAAACAATTTATATCAGTGTGGCTAAAAAATAATTCTAGTTAAAGTTACTTTAAATCCTGCTGGAACTGAAGCTACTGCTTCACTTCAATCCACTCTTTCTCTCTCCTTTCTCCAATATATTAGTTAGAAGTTAGAAGTTAGAAGTTAGAAGTTAGAAGTTAGAAGTGAAAATGGGTCCTTTTTCTGTGTTTGACTCCTATGCTCAGGAGATAAAGGACAAGAATGTTAGCTGGACACTGGATTCTAATTCATTTTCAATAAGAGTTCAGCTATATTTATTTACTTGTGTTTGAAGCGCTGGGAATTCGTAAAAATATTGGTTCCCATGTCTGAACCTGGACATTATGGCCTTTATGCTGCCTGTGGATTATGTTGGTAATTGCATTTTCTTCTTATCGTACTATTTTACTTTTTGTTGATTTTTGTTTTTTAATTAAAATTTTTCCTCCCTCTTTGAGGTTTGGGGAAATGACAGTTGAGACAGGAAGAAGAATTAGTATTTCTTTTTTAGTTGTGTGCAAAATAGAAAAAAGAGAACCAAAGAGGGTGACAGGAAGAAGAGTTAGTTTTTTAATAACCCCTCTCTCTCTCTCTCTCTCTCAGATCGTATGGTAAATTCAATCCACAATTTAGTTCTCATAATTCATCAACATGCTCGAATCGCACCTACTAGTACTACCCACAGTTACAAACAGCCAAACTTGGACTTCAACCACGCGTAAATTAGCCAGACCAAAATTTTCAGGAAAAAAGTTTCTTCTCGAAAACACTACTAATCTAGTACAGGGTTACCTACATGTGGTTGAGAAATCTTAATTTAGTATTGTAGTTGACAACTGTTTTGTTTGTTTTTTTCTGACAAACCCTAATTACACAAGCTCCAAGACAACATAATAACGTGTTGCCAACCAGCCCCCATCCCCATCCCCATCCCCATCCCCTGTTTTTTCTTTTCCCCGTTTCCGTCTGCAGGTGTGATCAACCTCATAACGTTGTTCATGTTTTTGGCCTTGATATGGTTAAGATAATTGAAAACCTATTTGCTTTCGGGCCCTGGTTCAACCCAAATGAGTATGATTTAACTTATTTGGCTTGGCTAATTGAAGATGTCAATTACAAATTCACAACGTACTTTAACAAATGCCGAGTAGGAATCATCGTCTTAAGTGCGTTTCATGGCTGCTCGAAACTGGAGCAACAAAAATGTAGTGATACGGTACACTAGTGTATAGTGTTAAAATCATTATTTTGGCCTGGCATACACCAAATGGCATAGTTCAAAATTGGACCTATATCATTCTAGCTGTAACCAAAACTCTCGACTTAATTAAAATAATTCAAAGCCAGACAAATAACTTGAAACTCAAACTACCATACCATCAATGATCTCTTAGCCTATGTTTGGACCAGTTTTTTTTTGTAAGTTTTTTGTTTAAAAGTCTTTTGAAAAGCCTACTTGTTTGGCATCAATTGACTTTTTCAACATATTTTTACAGAAAAATCCAAATAGCCAAAAAACCTACAAAAAAAATGTAGTCCAAACATAGGCTTAGGCTAATCATGTAAATTTTATGGGATATACTTAAAAGTAGCCAAAAAAAAAAAGCTCAATAAAGGACATCTCCAGAACCCATTCATAGAAGGAAGCTTATCACCAAATCTGGATGAGGGGAAAAATAATGTTTTATTGATGTTACGACTTTGCATACCTCCTTATTTAATTTACGTACAAGTTCACATAGCCATGAATACACAGACAGTACCTTACGCAAATTGTTCAATCAAACCAAACTTCAGTAGGAACTTCTTTTGATTACACTCTAGCATTTCACTCAGGCTGCAATATATATTCTTTTGTTTCAGAAGTTTTTGCCTCAACTCCAATCTCTTCTTGAAACCATGCCGAAAAAAGTGAGGATATTCAGCAACTTCTTCAATTCGTCTCCCCATGACCTCTACCAAAAACCTCATCCGTGGTTCTAAAGAATTATTGATGCTCTTGATCAAAATAGGGGGATAACCAGTCACCAGAGCTGCTATCTGTCCACCTTCAAACCCGCATCTCCTTAGGTAAGTAAAATTAGGTCTCAGAATCTTGTTCACATCTCTACACAAAACTTCAGGAAAGTTAACAGCGACTTTTTGAAGATCCAATTCTGTCAGGCCTATTGATTTCAGAAATTCCAAAGTGGGCTGTAGCCTTTTATCAACACTATAACCCATAATGAATGGGTTTTTCACAAAAACTTTACCAATCATACCTTCTTCGCTGAGGCCAAGACTAGCGAGAAAATCCACAATTTGTGAAAGCTTTGATTCAATGCCGTAGCTAATGATTCTTGGATTGAGCAGTAGCATCTTACCAAGTTGCTTTTCAGGCACCCCAAGAGCTTGAAAAAATGCTAGGAGCGGACAAAGCTTCTCTTCAACACTGTGGGAAAGTATGTGAGGAAATTTGGTAATAGCAGAAGCAACCTCACCTGGTTTTGCTCCTAATGTTGCAAGGCACTGAACCATGGGAACAAGCTTCTCATCCAAATGAAGAGTAAGAATTTTGGGGCACTTTGCAACAACAGAAGGAAGCTTTCTCTCTCTGATGCCAATGCTTCTCAAGTAATCCCAGTTTTCATGTGCTTTTTCTCTTTGCAGACCCTCAAGGTGCTTGCACTTTTTGAACATTACATGAATACTTCTATCATCAAAGCCTCTGTCCTTGAAAAACCACATGATGCTACTGATGTGGCTGCTGTTGATTTCCATGTTTCCTGAGAAGATATTGAGTGTATTGATCTAAACATTAAAATCAATTCAATTTTGAGAATGTGAAAAGGGTATCTAGAAACTGACATTAAAATAGCATGCAAGCTTATAATAGGGAAAAACCAAGTGACATCATAGTCCAGCAGCATATGATTGCATATAACCAGAAAAGGCACCAGCCTCAAGTAGGCGGTCAAAGTTTCCATATTGCCAACTTCCAAACTGTAGTCATAAAGCCATCTGATGTTGAATTCCTGAGATTCAACTGAAAGCCAAGCAAGTGCTACCTGGAAACATGAAAGAAAATACAGGGCCTGACTTGGTGTCTTTTTTCTTGTTCATTTGTTTGGGACCTTACCCAATCTTAATATGGGAAGAAGTATTGGCAAAAATAACTTCCCGGTAGATCTCAACAACAAATACAACTTACCACAATTCAGCGCCACATTATCATTAAGGCTATAATGTACTTCCATCTCATACCATTAACTCTAGATCATTTAATTTGGTCTGGCATTAACTATATTTTACAATTTAGTGGCATAGTACTTAAAATATCCTATTGCAAGTTTCTCAATTCAGATAATTTATTTCTTCTAGTGTTTTACAATATGGCCCATCAGACAAACCAATGAAAAAAAGGGGTAAAGGGTTAGTGGTTCAATGGTTGATCAGTTCGGAACAAATGATGAATAATCATGTATTTATAAAATAATATAATAGAAAAAAGTTAAAATTGAATAAAGCCAAACATAACTAAGAGGTTTTTTATTCCTTAGAAACTGTGTAAAAAAAATTACAAATGGCTTAGCTACTGATATTTTGAATTTTTAAAAAATATATTTTGTTGTAATATACTAAAGATGAAAAATGTCTCTAAAGCTAATTATGATCAGCATAAAAGAAAAAGGAGGAGGAAGATAATATGAAAGGTAATCACAAAATCTATGGAAAAAAGGAAGAAAGAAGAATCACAAAACCTATGAAAGATGATATGAGAACAATTCTAGATGCCAGATCTCAACAGGTTAACACTGAAAACATTAAGTTTTCTCCTTAAGTATTTCTATTGCTAAAAAACATAAGGAATAAACAATAGCTATTTCTGTAAAACGAACAAATTAGTTCCAAACCCAAAATTATTATTGAGAGAGAGAGAGAGAGAGAGAGAGAGAGAGAGAGAGAGAGAGAGAGAGTGCTAAGGGAAGTAATTGCCAAGCAATTGAACTATATTAGCTAAGGGAAGTGATTGCCAAGCAATTGAACTATAATCCCTAGTCAAAACAATTTGAATTTGAACTAATGATGGTGTATCCTATCCTTTGCAATTTGAATAGCACTGCATTTCTTATCCATATATATA
The DNA here is from genome assembly GCA_034768845.1 of Heliamphora exappendiculata. Taxonomy (NCBI): domain Eukaryota; kingdom Viridiplantae; phylum Streptophyta; class Magnoliopsida; order Ericales; family Sarraceniaceae; genus Heliamphora; species Heliamphora exappendiculata. The sequence goes on from JAOTRH010000001.1 coordinate 8,569,900, forward strand.
AGGGAGATAAGATGACAAGAGCTAAAGCGATCGCTACATGATATTTGTATATGGTAGATGAGTTATAACCATCATCGAGCTCTAGGCTTTGGGCATGACATAGCTATTGGATCACTACAAGATTAGTTTTTTGATAAACAAAGTATTCATCAGAAAATAAAGCGCCAACAAAGAAGGCACCGCCCTATAAAACCAATGCATACAAAAAACGTGCAAGTATAGAAATCTTATGCATAATACACATATAGGGGATATACAATTCTCCCCATACAAATAACAAGTTACAAAATACAGAAATAAAAAGAAAGAGTTAAATTTTCTTACTTTCTTGTTTTCATGACGAGAATAATCTAACAAGTAAATTGATATTCGTCCCATATAGTCCAATGTTTGGTTGAGTTATTAGTTAGGGGGAATGAATCCCACATAACCAATTTTAACCCTTTAACATGAGACTAAACCAATCCCACCTTATGTGTGGGTTTATTAGTGCCGGGATAAGAGTGAAGGGGATAATAATTGAAATTATATATTTTCCCTTCTTCAATAAATTCACACCTCAAGTGTGGGTTTATTAGTTCTAGAATTTATGTCATTTTTTTACATTACTAAAAATGGAATTCTCTCTTTAATCAATAAAGATGTGATATAGAAGACCGCACCAAACTGACCAATGCTCTGTAATTCTTTTATTTTTCTGTTACTTTCTTGCATATCCCCCCGCCCCCGCCCCCACATAAAAGCATCAGGAGTATAGAAATCAGTAGTATGGGATCAGAGGAGTCAAAGGAGAAGAGGAGGTGGTGTCCAGTGAAGATGTGATTTTCATCAAAAAGTGCAGCCCAAATTTACACAAATCGTCCTTTCAAATAAGCTGCCACAATACGGAAGCGCTGCCGAAATGGTTTTTGATGAAATATCATTGTTTGATTGATCTAAGTTGATCTAATTAATTTGCCAATAGAACGATTAGCCCTTCAGTTGATTTGAATAATGTTCCTTCCTTCAATCTTATATTTGTCTAACCACCACTTCCAACGACCATTGTGTAAGATCCCATTCCTTATCGGAAGTTCACGTTGGTGATTTGGATATATAATAGTAGTGAACTCAATTGTCACCTCATTGGTCAAAGCTGATCTAATTTAGTTACAAATAGAACGATTCCCACTTCAATTGATTTAAATTCAATTCCACTCAGAAAGGAGCAATGCTTGTCTCTTTCCATTTTTGCAAGATCTCTTATTCCTCTTTCCACATGAACAACATATGTTAAAAAATAGCCTCTGAAGCCTTCCTAAAGCATTTCATAGACAACCTATGTTTCAGTAAGAAAACAGAACCCCAAGAGCTCTACACCAATGACTGAATCTATCATACTCCACGCCTCTGCAACAACTATGCAATGCAATAAGAGATGATTCACGCTTTTCCCCATCATAACAGGAAGGTTATAGTTCCTTGCACATAAAATGTTCCTTCCTTCAATCTTATATCCGTCTAACCACCACCTACAATGACTATTCTGTAATATCCCATACCATATCGGAAATTCACATAGGTGATTTTGGGTATATAAATAGGAATAGGGACCTCAATTGTCACCTCATTGGCTAGGTCTTTTAGGTGAGGTTCTGCGGTGGTAACTTATGAGACATAAGCCCATAAACATGATATTGGCAAACTACTTAGGGCCTCAACCCCCCTCTAGAACCTCTCCTACTTACATACCCAAGATCACCCGTGTGAACTTCCAATGTGGGATGGCGTGTTGCACATTCACTGTCATAACCAAGGTGAAAGTAGTAACATTTCCATCATTCTCTCCAGGAATTTGAACATTTTAAATATTCTATCATTGACACATCCTATACCCATCATAGAACAAGACTCTGGAGTTACAATATCGAGAATGGTAAAAAAAAACTTTTGAGTGATAAATTGTAAATGAACCAAAGAACACCAACTGCAGTAGACTGTGACAATACTATAATCCCAACATCCACAATTTCATTTAATTCCCAGTGAAAAAGAAGTCTATCATTGATGTGGTCCTTGATAATAAAACTACCGAAAACAGAAGGCCCGTTTGTTTTGGGAATTTTGCCACCGGATTGGATATGATATCCGGTGGGTCCCATAAATCCGGTGTTTGATTCACCAATATACTTCAGATATGTTATTCATTTCTAGGTTAGATGGGATATGATATACCAAGGGGTATTATAGATCCGGAGATGATTAAAGACAATTATACCCTAGTTCTAACAATATATATATATATATATATATATATATATATATATATATGAAAAATTAATTCAAGGTTCTGTTTAGTAGACTTGTTTATGAATAAATTCTAACCACTTTTTGATTATTCCATAAGGTAGCATTTAAGGTCCTGTTTAGTAGACTTGCTTATGAATAAATCCTAACAACTTTTTGATTATTCCATAAGGTACCATTTTTAAAATTTATAATTGTTCTTCACAAATATACCCCTCCCCATAAATCCACCTGAATCACGTCGAAACCTCTATCAAATCAAAGCCAACCGCATCCACCACCACTTGATGAAATTGGTAGAACCACAGAAGCAATCTTCTTGTATGCTGGAGAAATTGGTAGAACCACATAAAATTGGTAGAAATTGGTAGAACCACATAAAACGGAAGATTGCGTCAAAAAGAACTCTGGCAATCTTGTTGTAGTGTTTTAACAACAATCTTCTTGTATGTCGGAGAAGCAATCTTTTGTGGTTCTATCAATTTCTCTGAGTCTTAGTATGCCTTGAGTTAAGATCTCCGGCATTTATTGCCGGAATCGCATTTTGCGTCAGGAATATTGGCATTTCCAAAACCCTAAGAAATCGAAGAGGGAGTAATTTGGAGGGCAGATAAAGGAAAGAGTTGGAGAGTTAATAGGATTTGGAGAAAATATAGATGGCAGGAGTGAGCCGCATGAGAGAATCACTTTGGTGTCGTTGGCGGCGGGATCTTGCGTCGCGACGGCAGTACACTTGTTATTGTAAAATGTCTTGTTTGTCTGAGAAAAAAATTATTTCATTTAAGGCAAATATCTCATTTTAGACATTAATGAACTCCGAAAATGTCTCATTTCAGATAGTTTCATAGGAAGATAAATATCTCATTTTGTTAATATAAAATTGAATCTTTTAACAAACAATGAATGTGATTCATTCGTGTATGAAATAAAATTAAAAATACCTTATTTGTACAAAAAATAAGATATTTACACAAATAATATATTTAGTATATTTAATTAAGATTTCTCATTTTTAATGTATAATTTGTGTGAAAATGTACAATTTTTCATGCGTAACTAAAAATTCTTATTTTTACAAAAAATGATATATTTTCCCTATTTCTTATGGGTAATTAAAAATGGCAACTAGGATGGAGTAATGCGATGGTTTTGGTTGCCTCTCTGCAATCGCTTATACAAATTATGGTTTTGGTTGCTTCTCGCCGCGATCTGTATAAGGGATTGAAGATAACAGCCGTGGTTTTGGAGCGGTTGATTGAGCTGAGGGCATTTTTGATATAATAATTGGAAATAGTACTTAATAAAATATTAGTTATAAATTGAAACTTATCCCTAAACAAGTATCCTAGACCCAAAACTCCAATATATATAAAATATTGTCACATGTATTGGTTCCGCATTTTTTTCTTTTATTTTTTCTTACAAAAGTAATATATATTAATATTGAAATATTTAAGTATTTGATTGATCTATTATTGTTTGGCTTTTTTCTTATGTAATGTAATTTAATTATTTTATGAAAAAAGTAATAAATGGTAACATTTTATACCATTCATCTTTTTTTCTTTGTATATGTACCAGTAACATATTTTGACATGTAATTAGGTTATTAAAAATTAGTTGTGTGTAAAGACACTATAAATATAATTTAGTTATAAAATTAATTTTAATTAATGAAAAAATACTGAATTATTAAGAGAGATATTTCAAATAAATATATATTTTTATTTCTACTCATTCTTAATTTAAATACAAGTAATGAAAAAAACATATGTAAACTAAAAACTTGGGTTTGAAATAAAAAGAAAAAAAATTGAATTTAGCATTAAAAGAGAGAAATAAAATAAAATATTAATGGAAGAGAGAAAGAGCTAGCTAGTGGGAGAAAAAAGAGAGGGAAGAAAATATAACTTAGGACACATGTTATATCAATACCATTATTTCTTATAATATAGAAGCATCTAAGGTTTTGAAAATGCCACATTTCATTGAGAGAAAATATGGTAATTTGATATTTAACTTATAAATTTATATAATATCTACGCATATCTACTCCTTAACAAACAAGGTATATGGTAATCCTCAGTAATACATATTTAAAATTATATATTTTATATTTTATATAGACTTGTATATTAAGAGGTATTATATATATATATGACAGCTTATCTATGAACAACTAAACGGGCCAATAAGTAATCGCATATGGCACATAGGCCCAAATGAAGAAGGAAATCATAGAATTCAAACGCACGCTAACAGGTCAGATTCCCTCAAAAAGTGACTCGGTTTACCCACAAGGACGGAGCCAAAATTATTATTCACTTGGGGTATATTTTTAAAATTGTAAATATATTTTTAAAATTATAAATATAACGAGAAAAAAAATAAAAATAAAATACTATTTAAAAGGTTCATATCCATTTATAATATAAAATTTGAACTTACAACTGACCACGACGATTTTTGAAAATATATTGATAGTGAGCACTATTAACACTTTCCATGTGAGTTTACAACCTTTTTTCTTCTTTCAATTTGTAAATCCTTGGCTCACAAAAAAATACCACATGCTTGGCCTTCTATTTCAAGTTTGAAAAGATAACAGCAAAGGTAATGTACTACACCTTTTGATATGCTGTATTCTAATCAACCACTAAATTCATCGAACTAAGAAGGGTTAAACCTTTTAAAAGATTGTTCAAATTGCTTTTTTGAAAAATTGTGATGACGAGGTTCGCATGGACCTTTTAATAAGTACGTTTTACGAACTTGGTCTCTAATATTTAGATTATAATCCAAAATATGAGGGTCGTAGACCAGGATCAGCAGAAAAATTAAGGAAGTTATATTATGTACAATTTTTCTTCAGAGACTCACCTTGACTAGCAGGAAAATAGGCAAGTTGCATTCTGTACGAGTTTTTTTCGAAATCTCACTTTGATTTGTAGAAGATAGCGATTTAAATTTTCACTGCCTTTTAAAATATTTTTTTATAATTTTAAATCTAATGTAAACAAAAAATAAATATCATTAATTATCATAAAAAACTCAACAAAGATCCCACAAATTACAAAAATTCAACAACAATATTCAAAAAGTAAATTTAGGGTTAGGACATATCACAAAAATTCTGTAACAACTTATTGTACTACTTTAGATTAGATTTATTAATTATTATTACATATAATAGATAATAAATATATAAATAATAATAATATGATAATAATAATATAATATATTGCATTTGCATATTGTAGTCTTGTAGAACAAGAATAGGGAATATTGAAAATAAATAGGAATTAGTATATTATTTAACCAAACAAGCCCTTAGTGGGCTAGACCCATTATGATTTACAGATATTAGATAATAAAAATCTCCAGTAAGGCAGTGACCAGTCTCATCCATTATCTCGTTATTTTACATACATGATACATAGATGATAGATATATAGATATATGAGGAGAACAGAGAAATGGAGAAGTTTAGAAGGAATACCGAAGGGCGAACCGACGAAGGAATAAGAAGACCTGGATAAGTGAACGGCGCGTCGCGGCGTCAGCGCCGGCGGCGACGCAAGGGCCTGAGCAGGGACTGAGGCGAGCGGCAGTGACGCGAGGGCCTGAGGCGAGCGGCCACAGCGGCGCAAGGGTCTGACCTGAGGCGAGTGGCGCTGCGTGCAGCAGCGTAAAACCCTAGCCGATTGAAGATGAAAAATTGTGATTTGTGAATGGGGTCAGTGTGTGTGAAACCGTGGATAGAATGGGTGAGTGAGGTTAAAATTTATTGGGGATATATTTGTAAAATTCAAAATATATATAAATAAATAAAATTTAAAAGTCAGTGGGGTCAAATGCCCCCACTCGTCCCTTGCTCCCTCCATCCCTGCTTACCCAAATTGCAAGAGGTCGGAATATCTTTTTGCGAATTTGAAGCCATCCTTGATGTGCGAGAGAGTGTAGGAGCCGAAAATGGAATGCAATATTAAAATCCCAGAGCTATCAACTGAAAGGCATTAAACAGGAATGAAACAAGCCGAGCAGACTCCATAGCAGATTGTTTCCATAAGCCAGAAAGAAGGCGGCCTAACCCACAAAAACTCAGGAACTATAAGAAACAAGACAGACAAAAAGCTGATGGTGAGTGCTTAGATGAGCAGGCAAGGGACTGGATTGACGAGTGGAGGAGGATATCCAATCCAATCCAATCCAATGGCTCTTACCGAATTGAAGCATAAACTTTCTTAACGATCTTCAACGGATTTTAAAACCCTATTTTACCAGCGAACAACGGGAAGGGAAGGTTTCAGAAGCATATAAACTTCAGTGGCCCACTTCAATCCTAATCCGTACCTCGGTTAAATTAATGGCATTCAAATCCAACCATCACGGTAATAGTAGCAATTTTTACACTACGTGGTACTTTTTTTAAAAAATTTAATTAGTTCAAGCAATAAGGTCAAGCACTTGTATGTGCCAAATTATTAGGTACACATGAACGATTTATATAGTATTTTCAGTAAATAAAAAATCACATCTTATATTGTGTGAGTTATTTTTTATTATAAATTTTTTTATCACAATATTAGGTGAGATTAAACACATAATAATTACTATTTTTATGCTAGTGTTTTTTTTAAATAATATAAAACATGACAATTGATGATTAGTACAAGGTTCTATATAACATGTCAAATTAGCTTATATTTAGCATGACTTTTAAATTAAGTTTTTTGACTTTTTCACTAAAAAAAATCACTTCGTTTAGGTGCTCACAAAAAAATTAATTTTTTTTTCACTTTTTCTTTCATAAAAAAACTATGATTTGACACAAAAAAATCATGATTTGAAACCAAAAAACAAAAAAGTCTAAATATTACTAAAAAAACTAATCCAAACATAAACTTATATTCTATTTGCACCTAATATTTTTACCTATAGGTAAAATTTTTTTTTTTTTTTGGTTAACAAGGACTTCATGGTTGTAATTGACTCTGCCAGAGTAAATTTTTTATATTTACAATTACTTGCAAATTACATATATTTAGGTAAAAGTTGTTTGTTTGTTTGTTTTTTTTAATAACTTTTGTTGTTAGCAAGGACCTCATGGTTGGAATCAACTCTTCAAGGGTAAATTTTTGTATATTTACAATTATTTGCAAATTATAGGTATTAATTAGATATTTGAGTACTTTTAGAAATAGTGGAATACAAGATTTTTAGATTTACAATTATTTCTACTTGGCACCTTAAATTGGTGGGCTATCTTGGCAATTTAAAAGACTTGCTTTCCTCATTTTTGTGTAGAATTCTTAATTTAAGTAATATGTTGATGTAAGACATGAGCATTTCTTTTTGGCGTTAATAATTAAAAGAAAGATGGAATTATACAATAAATAAAATGTTTTTTATTTTGAACAAATTTAGGACTAGAAAAACATAATGCGACTTCATGAATGTGTTCAAATTAAATGAAGTGCTCGATTTATATAATACTAGTGAAATTGAAATTTAAATAATGTTTTTTGTTTGAATTTCAATTTCAGTTGAAATTTAAATAATGTTTTTTGTTTGAAATTCTAATTTACACAGAGATATTGTAGTAAGTAATATAATTTTGTGTTTTTTTGTTTGTTAAAAGAGCTAAAATAATGGGGTATGATATGCATGAAATAATAAGCTATGGAAACAATGCGCAACATTTATTAGTTTAATTGTATTTAGTTTACCTCAGATATAATTTTCTTAGTTTTCACGAACAGAAGACGCAAAAATATGTTATATTAGTTAGGATGTTAAATGTTAAAGTTAATATAATTGTGTATGTGAGAGTGTTTTTTTTATTATTATTATTTTGGATATAGCTATAAGGCAATTTTGTATTTTTTTATTATTAACCAATTTAGTCATTAGGCATTAAGAATTTTTGTTAATAGCAATAATAATAATAATCTCCCTTCTTCTCTTTTGCTATCATGCTATTAGAGGCACTATTAAAACCCTAGTCAACGTCACCATTGCCGACCTATTCTTTCAGCGATGAACAATTTGAAATCTTAGCCCATCGTCCATGAAGCCTCTTCTTTCTCCTCTAGTGCCAAACTTTGCATTTGCATTCGAAACCCTAGACCTCCACATCACCACCACCCATTCGAAACCCTTAAATCCTTCGTTTTACACTTCCTTCAAAAACCCTAGATTTTTGAACTGTCGTCCACTTTTGTATTCGATTGCACCTAGGTGTTTGAAACCCTGGTCGACTACCAACGAGCTACCGCTAACTCTTCTTTTGCAACACCGACCATCGAGATCACCTTTTGTGCATCAACCAACAACAAGGTTCACTGAACCTCTATTCTGCATTATTGACCATCGGCGACCTCAATGGCCTTTTCCACCAAAATTGACGATCTTGTCAGAATATTTGACACTGTTCTCATTAGTTTTGGCATCCACACTTCTGTTTAGAAGTCTAATTTTTTTTTTGAGATTTGGTTGGTTGGTCTTGTTTGCTTAAGATTTGGTTTGCTTTATCTCATGTCTTCTGATTCTAACATGTCTAATGATAAATTGCAAGCTATTAGCATCCAATTTAAAGGAGCCAACTCTTTGTATTAGTCCAATGCTAGTAAAAACTTTCTTCTTGGAAAAGGGTGATGGGTTATGTAACTGGCTCAACTGATCGACCTAAAAACCCAAAGGCCGAGGACCAGGTCCCTGATATCGGAACCATTATTTGACATGGTTGAATGGTTGAATGTTTTGGATGCTCTAAAAAGTACACTAGTATTTAGCATCCGATACGGGAACTCGAGATAGAAAAGATTGTTCGAATCATCTTTTTCCTTCTCTTTTTGTTTTCCTACCGAAACCCATCTTAAAAGACCAAACCTATTTTTCTATCCTTCATGGAGCCACATTGCAATATAATATAGCATGCAAATTTTGGTCCTCCACCTCCTAGCACCATTCGGCAGTGACCCAAGACACACTAGCTTTACGTCCTAGTAATAAGTCTAACTATTGCTTTCTCATTACAGTTTGGGATACATAGAATGCACATGTATTCACATGGTTTTATAATTATGTAGAGTTGAGTATCAGCGTGAATTTCTCAAAATATACGCTGCCAAGCATGTATGGAATTATCTACACAATATGTACCTTATTTTTAATTTTGCTAAACAATACGAGTTGAAGATGGTTGTTCGAAGCACCAATCAGAATAAAAAATAGATCCAAGAATTTTATAATGAGATGACAACTTATTGGGATCGGTTGGCATTTATAGAACCTTTTGACTTATAGTTTCTTAATAGTTGTTTTTAGTATCGAGAAAAGTAGAGATTGGTATAGTTTTGCATGGCACTTTGTGGTTAGTTTTAGCCACTTCGTGGCGCTATTCTTTATTGTTCTGTGTTGCCTTTCATTGATGGGACTATTCACAAACTTATTATAGAAAAGACATGGTTCAAGGCTGCTTAGATGGCTATAGCGTCTCAGTTAGAATTTGTCACCCATTCTTAATTAATGGGCTATTCCCTGTTTGTTTTTTTAATTGTTTTCAATGGGATTTGTTTCGTGTGTACGCAATTTCAATCATTGCTAGACAAAACAAAGCACAATGCAGCTATAAAGGAAGCCAACGGGAAAATCTCTTCTTTCTGGTATACATCAAGTGCATTGAATGCTCCACAATTAGAATCAAAGAGGATGGGTCAAGGGGGAGGTTCGAGACGAACCCAGAGTGGATCTGCGGCAAAGCAGAGCCTTCGGAGGTATGGTAGCTTGTGCTGTGCTGTCATTTCGGATTCCCGACCAATTTCGGCACTAGTTAAATGGGATAAATTAGCCAGATCTTGAATCAACTAGTAGATCATCAATACAATGGCCCAATTCACTCTCTAGGCGAGTTGGGAGCTGGGGCAGCCCCGCACGATGCATACAAATCGTACACTCCTTTCTTCTATTATTTCTTTATCACTTCTTGGAAATCACGAAGAGAATTTTCAAACTAGACCGAGCGGGATGGGAGAAGACTCATTTTTTATTTTATATAGGGGTGCAGTTATGAAGCCCAAAGAGGCGAAAGAAGAAAATTGCTTCTATTGAGTTCCCCAACAGCATCCTAGCTTATTAGCTTAACTCTTTCTACTGGCATGGCGCTGCTGGATGCTTCTGATCAATAGGAAGATGAGGAAAAAAAAGCTTATGATGAGCATTTATTTGAATTGATCATTTCTAAGATCTAATAACAGTTTTTTCTTATGTAGTGGAAATGCCTTACAATCTGAAGTTTTACGTTTAAGGGAAGAAATGTTCTTGGTGGATGCATGACCTGGGACCCCCAGAATTTGTATGCAAGATAAACCTTTAGGAGTGCCAATCAACCGAGTCACTAGGTTTGAGAATAAGGTGGGATTCCTGGATCTAGTGGTCGGTGAATCACTAATCAAATTTCTTTGTTCCTCATCAACTTTCTTTCAATTTTCATCTTCTTCTAATTTATTTCGATTCTCCTATGTTTTTCTTCTCTTATCTTCTTCTTCTCCTGCTTTCTTTTTCTTATTCTCTTCCTTTCTCTTAGTTTCTCTCTCTTTTGAGGCGACATGAGCTGTAAAAGTATCTTTCATAAGCCCACTAATAAGGGCTTTAGAGAAATTTTTTTTCTTTTTTGTATAAAAAAAAATTCCCTTACTCTTGTCCTTCGAGCCTGTTTGAGAAAGGGATGATTTCAACCTATCAGCCAAGGTTTGTTTATCAAAAGAAGTATCTGAATCTGAACCATGCAAAGGCTGTGTCTGAGACAGATGCACAAGATGTTCGGACAATAATAGTTGGAATTTCAGTATCAAAAGTTATGGAACCTTGATATTAGAATTAAAGAAAATAATGGCAAATATTAAAGAAAAAGTTTAGGTTATTACCTTGAACTGAAGCGTCAAGTCAACCTTGTCGATTTTAATATGATAATCAAGCTTGATATAGATCTTTTGAGAAAACGAATATAGTGAAAAAAATGATAGACCACCATGAGTCAAAAGCTGGTGTAGTTAGACTTAAAGGTCGAAATTTTGAGAATTTGAAGGTAAGTGACCTTTGCAGATAGTTGTTTTAAATAGAGGTAGCCATTTCTACCTCTCCTATCAAAGCTCTGCTTTCGACAACCTCATAGATCAATGGGTGCATGAAAGGTAATGTGACTCCCTGAATAAGTCCAAATTGTCTTGAACAATGATTGGAAGAGTAATTTTCAAAACTGCAGTTACAAAATCTGGTGAAAGAGATAAAATCACTAGTCAAAATGTATCGAAGAATTAATATACTGGCTTAGAACATTTCTCGATGGATAATGTCAGACTTAGATAGAGAAAGAGAAAGATCATCTTGAAGAAAAGTTAAATGAGATGAAGAAAATTGGAATTGGTTGAAGTGTTGAAATTCCTCAGGTTTCTTAACAGGTGGCAAAAAAAAATTGAGAAATAATATTCGAAAGTATATTTTGTATGATCAAAATACTGAGATAGAAAATATTCAGCATAGCTAAGGCAGTGATCACCAAGAATAGTGCTATACCTTAGATCAAGTTGAGGAAAATAAGCATAAAATCATGCTTGAAAAAGTCAAAAAGGACCTCCACAGCTATCAGCGATTCCTTTTTCAACAAAGGTGAACAAACCTTTATATAAGGTGTTTAACACAAAAGGGGTCAGAGCAAGTTTTTTACGCTGTGCTAAACAAATGGCAATATGAAGATATTATCTAGTCACTTTGATACCAGGAATAGCAAGAAGAAAATGACAAAGCCAAAAAAGATAAAATAATACAATCTCTTTGAAAGAAGGAGGAACAGTGGAAGGAATATTATAAAATTTCAAGACCTTTGAATATCCCATCCCTGAAGCCTTTATAAATTCTTCTTTAGTAGGATCAGGAGTTAACAATGCACTTACCTCTAGGCCCATTGATAGAAGGCCAGTAAGGTGAACGACATCTAGGATTGTAGGGGAAAGAAATCGACAAGGCAGTAACATCGCATTGCACGATGTGGACAAAAAATAAGCGACAGCACTAATTACCTATTTGTTAATGTCTAGGGTGTAAGTTGAAAGTATAGTGGTCTCTCTTATGCCTAAGGTATCCCAACATTTCTCAATGTATGTTTTCATATGAGAAATTCAATTGCTCCAGTATGCTCTAGGGTTAATCCAAGTACGAAAAGGTGATTAACCTTCCCACTTTGTCCAACTTAAATGAGGACGATGAAGAAGAAAAAGTTTATTAGGAGCTAAGGATAGCTAGAAGAAAATGATTCAGGAATCTTCGGCTCAGAAATAGGGCCTAGAATGTACGTTAAGCTTAAATTAGGGCTCAAAATCAAGATTTCATAATTTCCTTGCTCATCCGTAAAATCTTTTAGTTCTTGTGGAAATCTTCAAGTAATAGAAATCTCAGGTGAAGGTTTAGGGTTTTTCTTAGGAGCCATGGCAACGAAAGTTCGAGAGGTTCAAGCTTAAACAAAGAACAGGCAAAATGACGTTAAGACTTCTACGCACGATTATTCAAAAGCTATACCTTTTTAGAGCATGCTTTAAATGTTTCCGTTTTGATAATTAAAAGAAACTATGAGTCATTAAATGAAACTCATTTATTGGGTTTAAAAGGACACAAACCCAATCAGGGGCATTTGTTTACACCATATTTTGTTAATAATAATGACAAGGGTTAAATAAGCCTATCGAATGATGTAAAATTAAATAGCCCATCGAATAATAGAGAAGTTATTAAAGCCTTTTAAGGCTTAACATGCAATTCATTTCGAATAATTCCTATCGAATTACTTTTTGGATTGCAAGAATAATGTTACTAGTCTGGAATGATGCTTTGGATCAATTGTTCAGAAATAAATTCACGTGGCATAGCAAAAGAAGCATAAAGCATATGTTTGTTGTTTTTAATCAGGAGATAGCCGTCACAATTGGTCACACGTTCTTCTGAGTAGTTGGAAATGCACGACTAGGTAAGAGTAGTTAAAAGGCACGTTTAGATAAGCACATATGGGCAAAATTGACAAGTGGCAGCCCTGAGTTTGGAACTGAAAGAGATAGTTAAGGAATTGCATTCAATACGTGGCATTTCAAACGTGACGAAGCTATTATTGAAAATTTCCAGCAGTTATTAAAATAGGTTTATAGATAGGTTAATTGCAATGGATAGAATATATATATATATATATATATATATAATGGCAAATCGCCTGTCTTTTTTTTATTTTTTATTTTTCTTATAATTTTCATTCAAGTTTATAAGAATAGATTGTAGTTTCTGTAACTAGTTCTCCATCGAATTAATAAAATTCAGGTTTTATTGCTTTTTGATCCCTTCATTTGTAATTTTTTTGGTAAAATTTTAAAAGACAATATAGAATTCCGAACAAACGCTTGATACTACAAAAAAATTCTCTTTCTAAAGAGATTGAATTGTGTTTTGGTTAACAGTGTTGTTCGGAATTTTCTATGATGCTCCAAAATGGTTTTGGGGCATCATACCCAAATGAATTTGGACCCTTGGATGACATTTGAAAACAATTTGGACCATTGGATAAAATTTAAAAATAATTAAAATGGTTTTCACAAAACCTATGAGAGTTTATTTTATTTTCTACCAAAAATATAATGCATCCAACTTCTACCAGTAAATATAACCATTTTTACTAGTACATATGATCACTTCTACCATTGAATGTCATAATTCCTACCACTATATATGACCAATGAATTTTGTATTTTTTTCGCCAAAACTAAGATATATAACTTCTATCAGTACATATGACCATTTTTACCACAATATATGAACATTTCTACTATTGAATCTCATAATTCTTACCACTACATATGACCAATGGTTAAACTCAATATTACAATTTTTACCACAATAATGTAACTGTACCTAGTTAATGTGACTGTACCTACACCCAAGTATGAACACTTTTACCACTCAATGTGATCGTTGGAAGCAATGTGGTAAACCTAAGATGGAAGAACAATAGTGTTTCTACCACTCAATGTGACAAAACTTGCAGCTTGACATAAGAACTGCTATCACTCCATGTGATCTTTGGAAGTGATGTGGTATGTCAAAAATTGGTATAAGAACAATTGTATTTTTACTACTCAATGTGACAAAAATCACCACTGGAGTAGAGGATTTCAACACTCTATATGATCCATGGAAGCAATGTGGTAAGTCAAAGATTGGAGTAAGAATAATTAGGTAACTACCACTCAATCTGATTATAATTACCACTTAAGTTGACTACTTCTATCACTAGATATGATAACTTCTATCGCAGAATGTGACCTTTGGATGCCATGAGATAAGACTTTGGTCATAGGTCAATGGTGTTTCTGCAACGATATGTGACAACTTCTAATGCTTAGATTGACAAATTCGACCACAAAATGTGACACTTGGATGTCATGTGGTAACACTTGTTTCATAAGTTGTGTGTTTCTACTACTTAAAGTGAATACTTCTACCACTTAACATGATAACTTCTACCACCATTTATGACCCTTGTATTATATTTTCTACCACTTTGGTCATAGGTCAAGTGAGTTTCTACCACTATATGTGACTACTTCTACCACCAAGTATGATAATTTCAACCCCTAGATGTGACATTTGAAAGCCATGTGGTAAAACTTATATCATAGGTCAAGTGTATTTCTACCATCTAATGTGATAACTTATACCACAACATGTGATACTTGGATGCCATATGTTACCACTTTGGTCATAGTTCAAGTGAGATTCTACCACTATATGTTATCACTTCTACCACTAAGTATGAAGAGTTCTACCACTACATATGACACTTGGATGCTATGTGCTACCACTTTGGTCATAGGTCAAGTGACTTCTACCACCTAATATGACCACTTCTACCACTATGTACGATTAATTCTACCACAAAATGTGACACTTGGATGCCATGTGGTACCACGTTGGTCATAGGTCAAGTGACTTCAACCACCTTATATTATTGCTTATACCATTATGTATGACCAATTCTACCACAAAGTGTGATATTTGGATGCCATGTGATACCACTTTGGTTATAGGACAAGTGAGTTTCTACCACCTAATCTGACCACTTTTACCACGATGTATGACAAATTCTACCACAAAATGTGACACTTGGATGCCATGTGTTACCACTTTGGTCATTGGTCAAGTGAGTTTCTACTACTATATGTGTCCACTTCTACCACTAAGTATGACAATTTTTACCACTAAATATGACACTTGAATGCCTTGTGATACCACTTTGGTCATAGGTCAAGTGACTTTTACTACCTAATATGACCACTTTTACCACTATGTACGACTAATTTTACCACAAAATGTGACACTTGGATGCCATGGGGTACCACGTTGGTCATATGTGAAGTGACTTCAACCACCTTATATTACCACTTCTACCATTATGTATGACTAATTCCACAACAAAGTGTGACACTTGGATGCCATGTGATACCACTTTGGTCATAGGACAAGTGAGTTTCTACCACCTAATCTGACCACTTCTACCACTAATTATGAGAATTTCTACCACTAAATACGACACTTGGATGCGATGTGCTACCACTTTGGTTATAGGTTAAGTGACTTTTACCACCTTATATGACCACTTCTACAATTATATATGATCAATTCTACCACAAAATGTGACACTTGGATGCAATGTGATACCACTTTGGTAATAGGTTAAGTGACTTCTACTACCCAATATGACCACTGTGACCACTATGTAAGACCAATTCTTTCACAAAATGTGACACTTGGATGCCATGTGATACCACTTTGGTCATAGGTCAAGTGACTTCTAACACCTAATATGACCACTTATACCACCATGTACGACCAATTCTACCACAAAATGTGACATTTGGATGCCATGTGGTACCACATTGGTCATAGGTCAAGTGACTTCAATCACCTTATATTACCACTTCTACCATTATGTATGACCAATTCTACCACAAAGTGTGACATTTGGATGCCATGTGATACCACTTTGGTCATAGGACAAGTGAGTTTCTATCACCTAATCTGACCACTTCTGCCACAATATATGACAAATTCTACCACAAATTGTGACACTTGGATGCCATGTGTTACCACTTTGGTCATTGGCCAAGTGAGTTTCTACTACTATATGTGACCACTTATACCACTAAGTATGACAATTTCTATCATTAAATATGACACTTGGATGTCATGTGGTATCACTTTGGTCATAGGACAAGTGAATTTCTTTAATTATCAAGTCCTCATAATTAAAGAACGCAAAAATAATGATGAAATTCAAGAAGCTCGCAAAGAGTTAATTAGTGTAAAGATCTAAAACTTAAAAATGTCAAATTGAATAATATTCAAAGAAAGAGCCTAGAACTTAGAGTATAACAAAATAAGCTGAAGATATACACTTACTATTTCTAAAAAAAAAGTAAGAATCGGACAGTGGAGAGGGTTAAGGCAAGCACGGTGAGCGTCAGAGAGGGAGCGAAACAGAGATTGCGAGAGGCCAGAGGCCAGAGAGAGATTTAAATGGCAAGAGTGCCAGAGGTGAGAGGGCGGCGATGTCAGAGGCGCCGAGCTCGGTCACTTCCTTTCCTAAGTGAGGCGATGTTCTGCCTTATAGCCACGCTCGTCTCTGCCTCACACGCCTGTCCCACCGTTGGATGATTGAAAGCAAGTATAGCCATTGAATCAAAGATAAACATCATATCAATTATTTTAACTTGTTATGTAGATATTTGCTCAACTATTTACTAAAAGTGAAAAAATAATCTTAAACTAACACCCTCTAAGTAATTTACTATTGTCTAATAGTCATGACTTAGCTGACCAAGAAAAAATGAGCTGCATTCAAGTCATTCTAGTGTACTGGATGCCATGACAGTTACATTTAATCAGATAACAAACAATTATCATCAACTCAAAGTTTGAAGCCAAGCCTTCATTCATAATGATTCTATCATAATGGGATTCACGCTGTATGCATCACATAATAAAACGACACCATTAAATGCAATTGAAACATAATTTAGAAGGATATCGTATAGAGCAACAAACAAGTTTTTTTGTTTTCCTTTTTGCAAAGTGACGAAGTTTTCCGGTTGTACTATTTGTTCTAATTTTATTTCATTTTTGTATGCATAATGCATTATGCATCTAACTGTCTTCATGTTTTATTTTTAATGAACATCGTATTTATTAAATAATTTGTCACTTGTGGGCATTCTTAATTGTTTAAAGTTAAATTAATTATTTATGTTCATTCATTGGTTTGAAGAATTGTACAAAAATGCCTCCAAAAAAGAATTTATCTGGATCTTAAAAAAGTAGAAGAATTAATTTAATGTCGAGTGAGTGCTTATGATAAATTTTTTAGTAATAGAAAAATAAATAAAGAATTCAACTTCACTTAAACATTCTAGGGCCCTTCTTAAAATGTGTGCATGGGGTCTATGTTACGAGAAGTTATTAAATGCCACCGGAATATCATGTGGTATTGTCTACGTGGTATTCTTGACAAATAAAAAATCGCGATGCACACTAAGTTGAATCTCCTTGTCTTCTACTTACTTAACAAAGATGTGTTACATAATGAATTGCGAAGGAGAGAGATTGAGCATCATCTTAGAATTCCAACAACAGTGCCAAATAATTACTTTGAATGTATGCTTAGTAGATCAACAATACCAGCAATTAACATACTTATAGAAAAGTATCGAGAGAAGAAGAAATATTGTCATTGGAATTGAGAAGGTTAGGACAAGTAAGAATACATTTGACTATATGAGATGTATAATATCAATAACAATAGAGGTAAAAATAGGAAGAAAAAGAAAGTTAAATATTAGAAAACATAAGTTATCAAAAAGTTTTAGTTTCCTCGTTTATGTTGCATCATTTCCAAGTATGGAGAGAATAAGGATGATATACTTAAAGAATCAAAGTATGGTTGGCTCAAGTGAATGGGTATTTCTGACATTATCTGATAAACTCTCTATAAATTGAAAAAAGTGAATATGGATGAGTGACTAACTATGTGCAATCTAATTTGGCAGTGCCCCTCTCGATGATTGTTCAATTAATATTGGTCTCGTGTTTGAGTTAAAAGACTCTCCCTCCATCCATCAAGTAATTCAACCTTCATCGAAAATTTTCCCACCTTTTAGTACTTAGTGTCCGATTGATCTTCAACATATAACAATATGTTGGATTACATCAACAAGTTTGGGCGTGAAATGTCCAACAACGGAATTGCCACCTATGACATTGAGCATAATTTAGTAAAGAAATAGCCCACTTGTCTCTCATCTAGTCAGTGGAACCGATGAACAAGCGAGCTAGTTAGATGCATGGGGTAGAGCGTTCTTAGTACCCCTCACCATGCCAAGAAGAACCATAAATATGAAAGATAATAAGGCATGCTATAATAATGATTGGATTACTAAATTTATATGTTACATAACGAAACAAAAGTAAAGATAACATTAAATCTTCACTTAAATAATACTCATTCAAAATTATTATTATCCATTATTATTCATGTAATTACCATCCATTCTAGTATATAATTAAAAAAGATTGAAGCTCGTAAACAAAACGTTCATTTGTATAATTTCTTCCACAACTAGAAATTTGCATTATTTTTAATAGCTATACTCTCAATTAATGTATTTATATGTTACTTGGCCAAATAGAAGCCACATTCTAAATTACACATGCCCTCCCTGTGGGACTAATTAAGATTGTATGTAGCTATAGCAAATATTTTTAATTTACTTGCTTAACTAAGATGTCTAACATTATAAACTCTAGCAATACTATCATGTAATCGGTAAATAGTTTATCGATAACCTTCACAACCTATCTCCTAATATGTAATCAACAAAAAGTATTGAATAATCATGGAAAATTCACATACACTAAACACAACAATTGACGTCTTTTTTTCATTAACACCCTATAGTCCAACCCCTTCATTCTAGCCGAGGAAGAAAAACCCTATAACTTCTTAAAATTGGAATCCACAAGATGAAGAATAAGGAAGGCTAAAGAATGGGAAGGATAAGCATAACAACGAGTCACTGCCCTCTAACAAATTCCATAGTTTCTCCCATCTTAACCACATTCCGATTGACTCACTTGACTCCAATTTATAAACTCCTCAACATTATTTAGAATCACCCCAATGTCTCGTTAAAAAATAAAATTCTTTAAATCATAAGTTACAAGAACTGCAACAATAACACTCATAGAAAATTACAATAATAAATCAGGCCATCGCTTAAATATTTGTCTAAAAAATTTCACGAGAGACTCTATCACATCAAATGTTACATATAACACTTGTCCTTTTAAAATGAGATAATTACTATTAGTATCAATTACTTCAATCATGTGTACTGCCACAAAAGCAATTTACTCTTAGTGTCTGATTGATCTTCAACGTATAACAACTTGTTGAACTATTTCAACAAGTTTGCACGTGAGATGTCCAACAGTGGACTGCCACATATAACATTAAGTACAATTTAGCAAAAAAAATAATCAACTTGTTTCTCGTCTAACTAGTGAAACTGGTTAGATGCAAGGGATAAGGGACTCGTAGAACCCCCTCACCATACTAAGATAAAATATGAAAGTGAAAGATAATAGGATATGCTATACTAATTATTGGATTACATAATTTATATGCCACAAAAACCAAATAAAAGGACAAACAATACTAAATATTCACTTAAATAATAATTACACCAAATTACTTTTATCAATTATTGTGATGAATTGGAATGATTTTATTTTACGGTTAATTAATCAACTTATACCACTAAATTTATCAGAATTAACTTTTGAGGATTAATAATGCATGTTGTACGTGATTGGTGCGTGTTGAGACACTCGAGTAAATACTTACAATAAAGTATGTAGTGTTAAAGGATTTTATAGCCCCTCTTATTCGACGCCACCACCATTGCTTGATTTTTTTTTATTCTTGCTTTACTTCATTTGATTGATTGGAAGGGATGCGAGAATTATTGATAGGGAGACTTCTAGAAGATTGAGAACGAGTTAAGAGCCGATTGGTTGTTGATATAATAGAATTTGTGACGATGCTATTTACTTTTGGTGATGGGTAGTTGTCGATAACATTTTAATGGTATAACAAATTTTGGCTTGTGCTAGGATGGTATGAACGCTAGTTAAGTTCTCTAGTTGGGGATGTTTGGTGCAGTAGAACCCTATCTTGAGAAGCGTTGTACCATTAGCAATCTCAAGGTTAGGTGTAGTAATCTCTTGAAAAGAAGATGATTTGGTGAGGTGGTATCACGATAATGATGTATTCAGTTAAAAATCCTAGTGAACTTTGTTATGGAGCCTTGTGTTTGGAAATATATTTGGATTGAGACTTCAATATATATGACTATTGAGCATTTCAAAACTTGGGTGACCTATAACTTATAGGCTAGGGAAGTTCGTAATGGATTCACATGCAAGTTAGATGTATCGCTTTTCTTCTCAAAAATAAGAATCTCTTTCGTGATCTGTATAAGATTGAGGAATTTGGATTGGTGACAAGATACATTTTTCACGAATTGGATTTCTATCATTTTTTCTTTATTCTATCTCTGCTAGAGAAGTAATTGTTCATTCATCTACAAAGTTGGCAGAACCTAGAATCTTATTTAATGGACTCCCTTTGAAATATTGTTATCTATTATATTGACGTTGTAAAGAATGTTTGCAGCAATTCAGGTATTCAATGTAAATATGGGATTAAGCTAGAACAAGGGTGTTTCTTCGCTCCCGGTTAACTAGTTGGTGTGTTGTTTGTAAGTGTCAGGTCGAACCCAACATTGAAGCAAGTTCTTGACTTTTCTTGAAGAAGTTATTCGTCACGAGAGATACAAAAGAGACTGATTTTCCGTATGAATTTTAAGAATGGTCTTCTGACCGTAAAATATTGCTAAAATCGAACGATTTGTGATTGTGGGAGAAAGCATTGTTAAGACAATGTTGCATATGAGTCAGTAGGAAAGACAAGAGTCGACCTGAAAGATATTGTTGTTAAGTGTAAGTATAAGGGATGGCAAACAATGTATGAAAGCTTTGAATTTAAACCTAACCTTTTTAATCATGTTCCTTGATCTAAACATAACTGTGCAAGGGATTTGTGAACTCTTGGTTGAATATGAAGAGTGTTCGTTCAAAAGAATAAAATTAATTATCAGTAAAGAGTGTTCGTTCAAAAGAATGAAATTAATTATCAGTAAAGAGTGTTCTTTTGAGCAACCATGTAGTCGTGTAGATCACAATATATCGAGCATCATGAAATCGAGAGTCTTGAATAAGTATGAATGAGGCTTAAGCTTGGGAACTAAAGTGTGATGAGTGATCAAATGTTGGTGATCAGAGTTGACAATGAGAGGTATGATAAAATATAATGATGTTCTTAGAATGAAAATTACAGGTGCTTAATAGAAAATTTTTTTATTTGGAGATCTAGTTTTCCTGAAAATTTAGGGTCTCTTATTTGAAATTGGCTACGACTAGTTGGGATTCAAGTAATCGAAGATGACAATTTTGTAACAAAGTAACCATAAGCTCAAATTTCAAGGAAAGAACCGAAAGTTGGTAGGGCCGAGCCACCTAGCGTTTCTGAATTTGGTGAAATATGAAATTTGGAGGCTGAAAAAGGTAGGATTCTGACTAATGTTAGTAAATTGATTGTGACTTGTGTCAATTTTCTATAAATTATATGAAATCCAGCCATTCTCTAGTATTTGAGAATTTAAGATAATGCCTAAATTATTGGAATGCGTAGCTTAAATATATGGGATTGAATTCTATGATAATAGTGGGGCAATTTGTGTTCAATGAGGCTATATAATTAGAAGTAAAAATTGGTGGGTAAAGATTACCTACCTAATTCAAAACTTGAAAAAAATTCTATGAACCTTAATTAAATCCATGGTTTATTGGATTGGAATTTATGATAACCTATATATTCAACTTGTGAAGATTGAATTGAAATATTTGTATTGATATTTAAGGAATCATATACTACCCAACATCTTCTTGATATAGGAGGTGTTGAAGATAAAATTTTTGTTTGATAGTAGGAGTAAAAAAATTGGCCAAAATCATACATTGTTTTTGAATTATGAAATAAGTTCATGGATTTAGGGCTTTAAACACAAAGTCTAAGTTGCGTTGTTTGAAATAGATTCGGTTGTAATGATATGAAAATGTAATTATAAAATTATTTTAACTATAATTGGAAGTTAAAATCCATACTAAGCCTGAGTATAAATTGTAATTTAAATTTAACAGGTTTACAAATAATTTCAAATAGTCTAAACAATAGAGTAAAATCTCAAAAAAAACTTTATCATAAATTCTCCAAACAACGAAGTAAATTCTCCAACTTTTGAATAGTCGAAGTAAGAACTTTATGTAAGAGTTAAAGCTCAAAAAACACAAAAAAACAAAAAACCATGCCAAACTAAGCCTTTATCGAGATTCCAAAATAATAATTCACAATTTTTCATGTCGAAAATTAAAACGTTTTGCCTTATTTTCTTTACCATCCATTTTTAAAAACTTCACCAACTGCAATTTTTTTTTATCAATTCTAATTATCAAATCATGTCATGGCTAACACGTATTTTTACAGGTTTAAAATATATTCAGAAGATATATAAAAAATAATAAAACAAGATAAATGTAATGTGTAATACATAAATTACAAGAAAAATCATTAAATAAAATATTCATCGACTTTAATTAACTCAACAGCTTAAATAAACTTAAACAAGAATAATATAACTATTCGGTTGACCAATTAAGTCCAAGTCAAAAAATTATGAAAGAAAAAAATATTCAAAAATCCTAATGTTAAATAAAGAGATGAGATAGTGAGACATACTTTGTTGGAGAGAGGTTTATAACGGAGGAACTGAGCATCGGACAATAAAATCACTATTACGGTCTGGCGGGAGAGAGCGCGAGAGAGGGAGGCAGAGAGGACGAGAAAAGGAGAGATGGAGCGCGAGAGATAGAAGAGACACGGAGAGCGAGCAGGAGACAGAGAACAGAGACTGGGAGAGAGACAAGAGCGAGAGAGCGAGAGAGCGAGAGAGACTGAACAGAGCGGGAGAGAGAACACAGAGAGCAACGGGAGAGAGGAGAAATCAAAACGCGGGAGAGGGAGTGAAAGGGAAAATGCACTGAACGTTGCCTTCAAATTTGGACGCCTCAGATTAAATGTTGGCATTAAAGAGGCTCTGGTTGTTGAGATCATGGTATGGACGGCTGAAATTAGCTGGGAATTAAATTTTATAATCGGACGGTTGAAAAGAGTTTGGGGCATCATGCCCCAAAACCGCCGTTGGGTATGGCAGCACGACCCCACTCGGCTCCGTCGTCCGGTATTTATTTCGTCCGGTATTTATTTACCAGTAGAACCCTAACTTCTTAAAATCATTGGTCTCTCTGGTTGCCTGCACCTGCAGTAAGGAGGAATCAATTGCAGCGCCGTCGCCCGGCGGTAGTGATGATGCCAACGATGAGGGTTCGGCTTTCTAAACATGTATCATGCAGATACCTTTCCAGCGACTGTTCAACGTTTACCCTTTTGATGAGGTTATGCTTCTTTAACTCCATCGATATCGATTATTGTGGTGGTCGACGGCAGCCCCTGAGAGGAGCACAATTCACCAACAGCGCATCATACAACACTTTCTCCCGTAGCACCACCGAGCCTGCCGTTCTCGGCGACAGCACTAACCGTGACGTTGATTATAACTACGACCGATACAGAGAGGACAATCGGAAACCTTACAACACGAGCCGTCAATCTCCTCCGGAACCCATACCCAACAGGCCCTTGAGGGGGGAGAAACCTATCTATCAATCCGAACAAGTATACCGCGGAAACCATGGCCTCCGCAGCGGCGGCGGAAGGGGATACAATAGGTCAACCGCCACCGTCGACACCAGCTATCCGAAGAGCAAAACTGTTAGACTGGGGGAAAACAAAACCGGTCGTCGATCTCCCAGCTCTAGCAGCGACCTTTTCCCGTTCGATAATTTTGGTAATGATGACGAGGAGGAAAGCGTGAAGAAGCAATACCCTCAATATTCACGATCAAAAGCTTCTCCTTTTCCAGGCGAGAAGCAGGGAAACGATTTTCTTGAAAAATTTAAGCTTGGGTTTGATAAAGGGGACAAACATCTTCCAGAAGCAGCAGATACCTCGTTCGGCAAACAAGATGAAGAGACGAAAGGAGCTTCTGAAACGCCGCCTCCTGAGGCGGACGAGATCTTTAAGAAAATGAAGGAAACCGGTCTTATTCCCAATGCCGTGGCGATGCTTGATGGCCTTTGCAAGGATGGACTAGTCCAGGAAGCTATGAAGCTTTTTGGCCTGATGCGCGAGAAGGGTACCATCCCTGAAGTTGTGATATACACGGCCGTGGTCGAAGGTTTCTGCAAGGCCCAAAAATTCGACGATGCCAATAGGATTTTCAGGAAAATGCAGAAGAATGGGATTTCTCCCAATGCATTCAGTTACATCATCTTGATTCAAGGGCTCTATAAAGGTAATAGATTGGAGGATGCATTTTACTTATGTGTGGAAATGCTGGAGGCTGGTCATTCCCCTAACTTGGCTACTTTTGCGGGTTTGGTTGATGGGTTTTGCCGGGAAAAGGGTTTAGAAGAAGCCCAGAGCATGATTGGAGCATTGAGGCAGAAAGGGTTTTCTTTGGACGAGAAACATGTTAAGGAGTATTTGGACAAGAAAGGGCCATTTTTGCCGCTGGTTTGGGAGGCTATCTTTGCGAAGAAAAGTTCACAGAAATCATTCTGAGTTTTTCTGTCTGAGTCGTAAATATTGTAAGCTCTTATCTTATGCTTTTACTTTCTTCCTTGGCATTCCCTGAAACCCTCCTGCAATACGCAAGGACTGTCAAAGAACCTCCATTTTCATGTTCCCTTGATATTGTAGCTTTCAAGTGTAGTATTTGTTTGAAATGGCATTGGCTTCTATTCTGGATATTTCTTACTAGCATTCAATCTGGTAGATTATACAAAGATTGTTGTAGCATGTTTTTTCATCTTGGAGAGTTGAACTTCATACTTTTGCTGATATGTATGATTTTCAGATTTCAGTTCTTTTGTTGATTTATGACAAGAAGCCTAATTAAACTTTGGCTGTTGGGCGAGGGGGGATTTTTTGAAGAAATTGATATCAATCAATTTCACTGAATGAAATCAAAGAAAAAGGAGAGAAACGGAAATAGAAAATAGAAGAAGAAAGAAGTTTTTCATTGCTCTGTTTTTTTTTTTTTAATCTAGCTTTCACACACTGAGTTTCCTGCATTTATACACTATGCTCTGTTCCCGGATCATGTCTTGCTCACTACTCAATATTACAACCACCATCCGATCATGCCTTGGTCACTACTCAATTACAACCACCACAGGATCATTCCTTGCTCACTATTCAACACTAATGAGCTAATGTTACAACTGTCAGACAGACTAACTAACTAACAGACAACTAACTAACTCAACACTAATGAGGCATCCTAACATCCCCCCACAAACCAATGGGTGCAGCAGCAACCATTAGTTTAGATGTCAAAAACTGAAATTTAGCTCCTGATATAGGTTTGGTAAACAAATCAGCAACCTGCTCAGCTGAAGGAACATGAGTAATAGAAATTTGGATGCCAGTGCTATAGCTGAGATATTATCACACAAGACAATAGGAGCAGTTGGAAGAGAAACATGAAGATCAGTTAGAAGTTGTTGAAGCCAAACAATTTCTGCAGTGTTATATGCCAGAGACCGATATTCAGCTTCGGTACTAGAGCGAGCAAACAGTATGTTGTTTTTTGGCACTCCAAGAGATCAAATTTGAACCAAAGTATTTACAAAATTCAGAAGTGGACTTTTTTTTCCATTGATTTTCTGCCCAATCCGCATCACAATATGCAGTAATTTTGAAGTCACTGGGAACAAAATGCAATCCCTAATGTAATGTTCCTTTAACATACATGAGAATGCGTTTAACTAGGGGTGTCCAATAGACCCGAAAAACCCATTCAAGTAATGGGTTGGGCCCTGGGTCTTAAAAACTCTGTTATCAGAATCGTACGATCCACGATACGTATCGTACGATTCGGTTCGATACATCTAGCAATCGATTCGTATCGGTAGGGTGATTCTGCGAAAGCAAGAATAGTATGATTCACGATACGTATCACCCGATTCGATACGATTCGGTTCGATAAATTAAGGAATCGATTCAATACCAAGCAAGTCTCGAGTTCGTGTTTATTCTAACTTATAATTTTACATTATAGAGACTTGTCCCACGTCACTTTTCTAAGCCACTAAACCTCATTTATATATTCTAGATGTTTCTCTACCAAACAGTAATTGATTTTGGATTGGATAACTATAAATTCTAACATGATGTGATTAGTATCAAAGTTGTGTGAGGTGATTTTGCGAGTTAAATTTTTATTCAGTGTCTATTTCATTCATTTCGTTCATTTTTATATCATTTTTACCCAGTGTCTATTTCATCCATTTTGTTCATTTTTATATCATTTTTATCCAGTATCTATTTCATTCACCTCGTTCATTTTTATATCATTTCTCCACCTATTGCCAATTGATTTTGGATTAAATGCTTCCAAATATAAAAATGTGTCTATGAATTGTTATAAACTGTAACATAATTAATAATGCAATATAGGATCATTGATCACGATAAAGTTCAGACTCACATCTCTGGCCTTAGATACAAGTGTCTTACCTATTACACTATATGCTCATCATTCAGAACAAATTTGTTATTGAGTTATGATAAACTTTTTTATATTTATAATGTATCTTTATTATTTAACTATTTTAGATATATTTTTTGATGTATTTTAGAAATTATAACCGAATTTTCACGATTAACGATTAGAGAATATGTAATTTCAATTCACGATTCGATTCTCGATTTGACAACTATGCTTAAAATATTAACTCGATGTAGTTGGTTCGGTTATAGGGTTAAGAGTTTTTTATATCGACTAAACCTGAGATCTGAAAGATAATATATAAATCACATGAAATTATTATTTATATTATTTGTACTCTTAATTATAGTTAAAAATGTGTAAATTAAAAATAAGATGAGTGAAATTTAAGCCTCTCATATTGGGACTTTATACAAAAAATTAAGTCGCTCATAGTTTAAAGCATATATTATTACTTTATAATATTTTATTAAGAAAAATATTTAATTTAATTGAATATTGGTTCCAACCCGAACCAACTCGAGTTTATTTGGGTTGGGTTGGTTCTAAAGTATGGATGATTCGGTTATGGATTCAATATTTTAAAACCGACTTTGATTGGGTCGGTTCTGGGTTAAGTCCCAGACCGACCCATGCCCACCCCTACGTTTAACAACGGAAAAATGATCTTGAGTTGGGCAGTGCATGAACTGACAGACAAAGTTAACAAAAAAGCGATTTCAGGCTTGGTGAGAGTTAAGTACTGAAGGGATCCAACAAAACTTCGGTACAGATGCACATCAGGAAAAAGTTCTGCCGAGGAGAATTTCGAAGCTGGGTTTGTAGAGGAAGGAGATTGAGCAGGCTTGCAATCAAGCATCCCTGCTTTGTTGAGCACCTCAAGTGCATACTTAGTATGAGACAAAAACAGCCCCGATTTGTCTCGCAACACTTCCAAGCCCAAAAAATAATGTAATTCACCAAGGTCCTTCATGGCAAATTTTTCATTCAACTTGAATAGAAAGTCATCCAAGAATCGAATATTGTTTCCAGTCACAATAATGTCATCCACATAGATCAAAACATAAACCACGGTTGAATCTTGATGAAAAATGAACAATGAAGGATCAGCCATGCTGTTGTGGAAATTCAACTGAACCAAATACGCAGAGAAAAGAGCATACCGTGCTCTAGGAGCCTGTCTCAAACCATATAGAGCCTTTTTTAGTTTACACACGTGTTGATCTGGTTGGATCCACATAACCGGGAGGTTGTCTCATATATACATTGGTATCGATAAGTCCATGAAGAAATGCATTGGACACATCAAGTTGTTTGAGAGGCCAATTATAATGAACAGCGATGCTATGCACAAGTCAAAGTGTAGGTTGTTTGACAACGGGACTAAGTGTTTCAGTAAAATCTACACCTTCGGTTTGTTGGTTTCCTCTGGTAACAAGTCTAGCTTTGTATCTAGCTATAGAACCATCCGAATGTTTTTTCAGCTTATGGATCCAATGACAACCAATGACATTGGCTTGAGGTGGTTTAGGAACCAAAACCCAAGTACCTTGTTGAAGTAAAGCTGCATATTCAAAATTCATTGCTTGTTGCCAAGCAGGAATTTTTACAGCTTCATTAAAGGATCTGGGTTCAGATTGCTTAGTAACAGCTGTTAAAGAGAGGGATTTTTGGTTTAACAATACCACTCTTTGACCTAGTAGTCATGGGATGAATGTGAGAGGAAGGCACAGATCTGGAGCACATGGAAGTGTCAATGACAGAAGGCCCAGAATGAGAATTATCTACATTGAAGGGTAAGTTAGTATGCAACTCATTGGTCTGAGAATTATCTACTGACCCACTGGTTGGAGAAGTGTGAGATGAGAGATCAATTGGGGTTGACACAGACAAAGGAATAGAAGTGTCAGTAGAAGCAAACAGTATGTCAATAAACGAAGTAGTCGATGAAGATTTTGGAGGTGACACGGGACTAGAAGATGATTGAAGAAGGGTCTGATATGGAAATTCATTTTCAACAAATTTGACATGTCTTGAGATGTGAATTTTATTTGAAATAGGATCAAGGCATCGATAGCCTTTAGTATAAGGACAATAAACAAGAAATATGCTAGGAGTAGATTTGGAAGAGAACTTGTGTTGTGCATAGGGTTGGAGCCAAGGATAACACAAACAACCAAATGTTCGAAGAGCTAAGTAATCAGGATCTTGGTGAAACAACAATGTACATGGGATTTGAAAGTTAATTGCAGAATGAGGTAATCTGTTAATGAGAAAAACAGATGTCAGTAATGCTTCAAGCCAAAATGTGTGAGGCATACGAGCTTGATGAAGCATAGGCAAGGTGGTTTCTATAATGTGCCTATGCTGTCTTTTAGATTTACCATTTTGCTCTGGGGTGTAGGGACACGGGGTATGATGATTTATGCCATGAGCAAGAAACACTTCAGACAAATACGTGTTGACAAACTCACCACCATTATCAGATCTAATGGCTTTAACATATTTGTCAAACTGAGTTTTAACATGAGTGATAAAGTTTAGAACTGCAGTCTTAACTTCAGACTTGTAATGCAATGGAACAATCCAAAGATATTGAGTAAAGTTATCAAGGATTACAAGATAGTATTTAATTCCTTGAAAAGAAGGTACATGGGCAGGACCCCAAACATCCAGATGTACTATTTCAAATGGATTTTTGGTTTTTGTAGTAGACAAAGAAAAAGGAAACTTATGACTCTTGGACACATTACACGCAGTGCAATCATCAGTAGGAGACTTCACAATAGGCAAATTACACTGATGTACAAGATGACGAAGTAAAGATGTATGGGGATGTCCCAATCTTCTGTGCCAAAGATCAGCAGAAGAAGGAGCTGCAAAAAAAGCTTGTGATTGCAGAGATTTAGAACAAGGCTGAATTGGATACAGCCCCTGACAACAGGGTCCCTTGTGAAGAACTTGATTGGTCATTTTGTCCGGAGTTACAAAGCCAAATTCATCAAAGCTAATTAGACAATGGTTGTCTTTAGTAAACTGATAAACAGATAGCAGATTATGTGTTATAGATGGAACATGCAAGACATTAGTTAAAGAGAATGACGAATGAAATGTGGACAAAATACCCTTACCAGTATTAGACACGGGAAGGGCAGATCCATTACCTACTAACACATTTTCAGTGCCATTACCCACTTGCTGTTGCAGTGTTAGTTTGGAGATATCATTTGTCACATGATTTGTGGCTCCACTGTCAAAGAACCATGGGGTTGATGGTGAACTTTGTAACTGAGGATTATGCATTGGTACAAAAGATATAGAAGACATAGAAGGATTATTCTGAGAAAACATTGCTTGGGGTGAACTTGGGAATTCATGAGAAGGCAATTGATTTGAGTGAGAAAATGAAGAAGGCGACATCTGCACAAAATTAGCACTTTGTGCATTTGAAGAGAAATTCGGTGTTGAGGAAAAATTTGATTGAAACTTAGGAAAAGAGGGAGGCTGATATTGGAGATTCAACCTGTGATAGCAATCTTTTGCTATGTGATTTGTTTTTCCACAGATCTGACAGTGGTTCCTAGCCGAATTATACCTTTGATTTTTGACATTTCGTGGCCTGTAGCTATTAATTCCTCTGAAATTACCAGCAAACTGACTTTGAAACTGAGATCCCACATCAGAAGACCGAAATTGGTTTTGGGGATACTGCTGTTGTTGAACCACATTCATGGGAGTATACATTTCCAACTGGCTCTGTGGTTGCGAGAATGTCCTTTGAGACTTATTTTCTTTCTGTGTAGCCGCAAACACTGACGTTGAATCAGGTTGTTGAACACAATTTCTTGTCATCTGCATTTCTTCAGCATTAAGAAGAGTCACAAGCTCTTCAAATTTCAATGGTTCAACTCTGGTACGAAGTGCTGTTTGCAGAGAACTGAATTCAGTCGGCAATCCATTCAAGGGGTAGAACACCAGATCTTCGTCTGGAATTGGAGATCCAGCTGCAGCAAGCTTGTACGAACATTCTTTAACAAAATCAACATATGATTCCATTGTTGAGTTTTTCTTGAGATTGATCAATTTTTGTGTCAGACCATGAACATGAGATACTGACAAAGAATTGAATCTGTTTTCCAATGTTTTCCATACTTGACGAGTGTGATTCAGCCCTAGAACATGTGTAAGAGTTTGTGCAGAAATCGTCGCTGTTAAGCAAGACAGCAATTGACTGTCAATTACCTTCCACAGTGCACAATCTGGATTAGAGATTGTAATTTCATCTGAATCACTTGATTCCAACGTTGGCCACTTTATAGATCCATCAACATAACCAAAGAATTTGTTAGCTTGAAGGGCATTTTGCATTTGTGCTCGCCACAAGATATAATTGCTTGAATCCAACTTTATTGTAACAAATGAATGAATGTTAGAAATCAAGAACACCAAAGAAGCTGGTAGACTGATCTTCACCGAGTTCGCTTCCCATGACATTGTCGAATTTGTAGACGAATTTCAGAATTGATGAATTTGCGTGACTCAGGATCTTTGTATCAGTTTAATGATTAAGCTTTGATACCATGTGAAGAAATTGATATCAATCAATTTCACTGAACGAAATCAAAGAAAAAGGAGAGAAACAGAAAATAGAAGAAGAAATAAGTTTTTCATTGCTCTGTTTTTTTTATCTAGCTTTCACACACTGAGTTCCCTGTCTTTATACACTATGCTCTGTTCCCGGATCATGTCTTGCTCACTACTCAATATTACAACCACCATCGGATCATACCTTGCTCACTACTCAATTACAACCACCACAGGATTATTTCTTGCTCACTACTCAACACTAATGAGCTAATGTTACAACTGTCAGACAGACTAACTAACTAACAGACAACTAACTAACTCAACACTAATGAGCCATCCTAACAGATTTAAGATGTCCAAAAGGCTACCAATGAAAGGGGATGAACGCAAAGGCAAAAATATGTTATAACGGCTATCTTTGATTTTTTTTGGATAAGTAATAAATATCTTATAAAGAAGGTCATAAAGGAAATGGGATCTGTATACAAGGAGAGAAAGACCCATAGCAAAGAGGGATAAAGACAAAAACTATTTGAGGCAGAGGATAACCGACAAATACCTCCGTAATTGAGTCAAAACACGAATAGTGAGTCTATAAAATCCATAGTTTCCTGTACATATAGAATTTATCACTTGGACAGCTAACTATTAAAATTAATTAGAAGAACTCTCTTTAAACTATACAGTGACAACTCAACCCTCTCGATTGATTTTCTGCTCTGCTCTAACCAGATCAACTACATTAATGATTAACCACAAGAGATTCAGAAGCCACACTCCTCTCTTTCTCCTTGGCACTCTTCTCCCTTTTGAACATGCCAAGACAATAACGACCTCCTTTCCAAAAACCTGGTAAACACAAAAAAAATATCAAAACAAAACCCTACAACTCTCTAGCAACATCACAATGAATGAAAAGATGAGCGATCGACTTCCTCGCCTTTTTGCATACAATACTAATTAGTCAACACTTGCCCCTCCACATTAAATTGTTAGTGGTAAGAATCTTCTTATGCGCAATTGATCAACATAAGAAAGCCACTATATCGGGAGCTCTAGCCGTGTACACTCTTCCAAGGAAAGGATGTCGTATTGTTACTAAACATACACCTATAAAAAGATTTAACAATAAAACTCCCACCAGAATCCCCTCACCATCTGATTAAATCCACTCTTCCACTCAAACCTTTATGCTCATACAGAACATCAAGCCAGTTAAGCAGCTTAACCAACTCTCAATCCTGCACCTTTCTTTTACTAGGCCAAATACCCCAATAGCAGAGTTCAAACTCCTCAGCATAATCTGTAGTGGAGCCACTTTTTTCCTAGACCAAACCAAAAATGTAAGGGAAAACTCTACAAAGGGCGGTACTCCGCACCACACATTAAGCCAAAAATGAACACGAATTCTGGGATTGGCAATCTTAAAAAAACATGCTTTGAGATTTCCTCCCAAATTCTATTGATACTTCCGTAAGCATCTCTTGTATAGGCAGGTCATCTATGGAGTACTCTAATCTTCCCACAAAGAATTGAACTTGGACTGGATGGCCTCCTTCACAAGCTGTTCCTCTTATTAGCAAATCTTCGCAACTACTTCCCTAGAAGGGATCTCTTAAAATTCACTAACCTCTTAATGCTATGGCCCCTTCCTCCACATGGGAACAAATCTGAATCCAATATACCATATAATACTTCGAACCATCCCCAAATCCTCCCATAGAAAATCCCTTTGTTGTTTTCTCAATCTCCTAGCCACAAACACACAGAAATTTGGACGGACAAAAAAGTAGGCCATGAAGCTAGAAAGAGACACCCCTAATAAAGGTGAGCCTAAACACAACCCCCCCAATTAAAAAGGTACTGAGTCTTCTATCCTGCTAACATCATTTAAAATCTCTCCAACACCTGATCTCAAATGGTGTTTGCCTTGAAAGGCGCTCATAGCGCAAGGCCCAAAAACGTGACTTGAAGGGTCCCAATCGTACATTCCAGAATTGTTGCCAAGTTCCCTACTTTTGGGATGTCACTGATGGTGATAACTTGGCCAGATTGACCTATATACCTGACATAATCTCAAAGCGAAGAAGAACACAACGGAGGTGCCCCATTTGGATCAGCTCAAAACCCACAAAAATCAGAGTATCATCAACACATAGGTGATGGGAGACGAACAAAGGTTGATCATGAACTTTGCCAACCTCAAAACCCCCTAATAGGCCCTCTTGAGTTGCTCTCCAAATTAACTGGCTAAAAGCTTCCATCACAACAATGAAGAGCAAAGGAGAAATGGGATTCCCTTGCCTCAACCTCCTCAATGCGGGGAAGAAATCAATCAGCAACCTGTTCATAAGCACAAAAAGAGTCAAAATATAAAATTGAATCCACAATCTCATCTTGTCACCAAATCTCATCCTTTGTAAAAGATAAAGAAGAACTCCTAATTCACGTGATCATAAGTCTTCTCAATATCTAACTTACAAATGACCTCATGAATCCCCTTTCTATGGCAGGAATCAACACACTCACTGACCATGAGAACATCTAAAATTTTCCAAAGATCCACAAAAGAGTTCCGCGCATCAGAAATCATAAGATATAACACCTTAAGCTTAGAGGCCAAGATTTTAGCTAAAATCTTATAGTTTAAGCTTAACAGGCAAATCGGTTTAATATCTCAGATATCCTCCACTACCCTACTTAGGGATAAGAGTAACAAAGGAGGCATTGAGCTCCTTTCAAAAGTCCCAAAGCTAACAAACGAATGAAATCACCCCATAACATCTTCCTTGACCACTACCCAACAGTATTGGAAGAAAGCACTGTGAATTCGTGAAGTCCTTGGACTTTTATTGCTATTCATCTCCCCCAAGATACTAAACACTTCTCCCATAAAAAAAAATGTACAACCACCTTACCTCCTCTACTGAGATGGAATTCATTAGAAGCCCATTAAGTGATGGCCTCCAACCACTCTACTCTTGAAACAACCTGCGACAGAATATCCCCTGATAACCTTCTCCTCCTTAGACAGAAGTACCCAATCAATACACGCCCTCTCAATCATATTGGTCACTTTATGAGCATTGGCCAACCTGTGAAAGAACCACATTTTTTATCCCCAGTCTTCAGCTAGAGGGCCCGAAATGTATGTCTCTAGTTGATTTCTTCAAATTTCACCAACCTGTTGAACTCCACTCCCATAGCATCCCTCTGACTTTTTGCCTCGTCAAGAAGAGCCCCAATTTCCTCATTTCTGTCTGAGCAACAGATATCAACAAGTACTTTAGCTTTCTATATCTCAAGCCTACCAAACTGCGTTCTTTCCATCTTTTCAAATCTGCCTTCAACGTCTTCAACTTTGTAGCTAGGATAAAGGATGGGGTACTAACTACTGTATAACTATTCCACCACCCAGCCACCCAGTCTCAAAAGTCATCAACCTTCAATTGCAGAGTCTGAAACCTGAATAGTATCTTCTGCCCCCGGACCCCTCCACTATCTAGCATAATGGGCACGTCGTCGGACAAAGCCCTAGGCAGGGAACACTAAGCCACTAACAAAAAATGCTCCTCCCTACAGTGGAAATCAGAAAACGGTCAATCCAAGACATAGAAGGGAAATTCTACTTATTACACCAGTAAAGTTCCCACCAGAGAGGAAGAACCTCCAACTCCATCTCATCTATGAAAGAGGAGAACACTCTTGTGGCCCTAGAGATAACATTGCAACCCATTTTTTCTTGTGCGAATCTGATGATATCAAAATCACCATTAATGCACCAAGGACTCAAGGAGCATCTCATCTGAACGCAACCACAGCTCATCCCAAATCTTTACTTTCACCCCTTTATTTCCCGCCCCATGCACATCAGAGAATGCCTAGCAAATATCATCTTCTACACAATAGAAAAGTCATGACCAAGAGAAGCAATGCTCCTCATCCTGCTCTTCCCTAATCACACACCTGTTGTTTGATATCACGAAAATACCCCTCGTCCCCCTTCCGCAGGCAAGAGTTCCATTCACCCATCTATTTCTCCAAATACTACGAATCACCCTATCTAAAAGGTCTCCATCTTTGTTTTAATCAAGCAAACTATGCCATGTCTCCACTCTCTCAACAAAGATTTAAACCTTATTTTCTAGCCTCTGAGTTCAAGTTCCTCACATTCCAACAAACAATCACCTCATTGACAAAGAAACAAACAGTCTCTCTTTGTCCTCCCTCCTCCCGGAATGCCTCTGCCCTCCATTTTGCTGACAAAATTAAGAGAGCATTGATGGTTTCTCAATTCCCTATCCAACTTACTCTGAACAAAGTCCTCTCTGGCAATGTTTATATGAGTTGCCCATTCACCCTTTCTCACCTCAAGACCTCAAACAAGGTAGGCCCGTAGGGTGCTGATAGTGTAGGTTAAGGATAGGGGTGTAAGATTAACCAAGCAACCCAAACCAATCACCCACATCAACCGTTTTTTTTGAAGTTTTGGTTGGTTTTCATTGTGGATTCGGCTTATTCGGTTTGATTGGTTAAGTTTATTTAATTTTCGGTTCGGCAATCAATAATAGATTAATTAGGACCGTAAAAACCGAACCGGACCTATTAAGATATTTTGGCAGAGCTTTAACGTCTTCTAGACATCATCGCAACCGTCCTCTGCCACTCTCTCTCTCAATCTCTCACTCTCACTCTCACTCTCAATCTGGCTCCCTGGGTATGGATTTGTGATTCTGGCGGGCGTGGATATTGGCAGGAATTGATTGTAATTTTAGCATGGGCACACGAACGTACACCTTTGGCCAATTTGATTCGATGGAGAGATAAACCAGTGGCACTTTTCATTGTGCAAGCAAGATTGGTTGGATAAGCCTGCACTCATTATCCGAATCTCTCAATTCATGACTCCGACGACCCTCACTCTCAGTCCCCCAATTTGTGACTGGTAATTTTGAAAATATTTAGGATATGTAAAATTCATCCACACTCCTTTTTCAAAAAATTCCATTTTTTTTAAGAAAACCTTAAATTCTGTGTATTTTAATGGGATTTCCTGTTCCAGAATTTGAATCAGTAAATAAATGGCTGTTAGATTCTATAATCTAAGATGCTAGTGTTTGAACGTATGACTTATTCTTGAATATGAGAAATAGATGTTCAATATCTTCTTACTTGCTTAGATGTTCCAGAATACCTTTTTTGGTGTTCATCAGTGATTGAAGCAAGTTATGCTAACCGAATCGATCCAACCAACCGAACAGCAAGTATTGTTCTTTTGGTCAGTTCGGTTCATGTCTCTCTTTCGGTTAGTTCAGTCCCACAAAACTCAAACCGAATCTTTCGGTTTTTGTGAACTATTTTGCTTGAAAACCTACCGTCTCAACTGTTTGCATCCCTATTTAAGGGCCATAGATAAATGCCATTCTCTGGGCGCCATGATTTTGGGCTGGTGCTGCTCCCTTTTGCTTGCTCTCTCTAGTTTGCACGCCTTTGAGGGGTTTTTGACAACGCTATTTTTAGACATTAATTAATCTACACCGTAGGTACTTTCCAAGTTGCTTGTTAGTCCATGCCTTATTTAATTTTTTAGATGCTTTCGGACATTTATTTTCTTGAATGGTGAGGATAACATTTCAGTTTCTAGTCCTTAGTTTGCAGATGATACCATTCCCTCCCTCTCTCTCTGAACTTTAAGATACTTCTCAATTCACATCACTCAAAATCTGGTCATATTACTTTGAATTCCTTTAACAACACATGAGATTAAATATTCAAGGTACATACCACTGCTCGAAACGGGTAATAATACAACAAATTTTCCAACCATTTAATATTTGATAAGCAATACATATAATTTTTTTGACGTTTTATGCACATAACTTGGCTTGATTTTCTTAGTTAAAGATTTGTTATAAAACAGTCCACCAAAACAAATAAAGAAAAATAAAAGAAGATAAGGGGTGCTGCACTTTGGTTTCGTTTGGTAACCTGACTTAAAGCTAGTCTTTTCAGATTTTTGTTTTCTTTAAATCAAATAAGCAAAAAAGTTCGTTTGGTTAAAAAATAGTTTTAAGCTACCATGCAGAGAAAAAAATGTTGTGATTTGATAGTTGACTTTAAGCAAAAAGGTCAAAAGTCTAACTTTAAAATGGATCCAAATGAGGCTTGTCTTCCATTAGAATAAGATTGGACAGTAGGACACCTATGATATTCACCAATAGACACCATCAAAGGGCAAGCAACTAACGTAAAAAGCCAAGTAAGAAACGAAAAAGAATTGCTATTAACCCATTGGCTATTTCTGTCGTGCACAATTAGAAATTCTTTGCTGCTAACCACATGGAGCCCTAACTTCTGAGTTAAGTGCATGACCAAATATGGCCCATCTATACCAGCTGCATACTCTCATTTACACAATAGGTGGATGTGCCTCAAGATAGCTAAAGAAGAATTACAGAAAAAAGTACTGGTACAACCATAAAGAAGAATTACAGAAAAAAGTACTGGTACAACCATATCAACAATATAAACGTCACTAAGAACTTAGCAAGAACTTAGCACATGTTTGTAGTCATGCCTCATGGTGAAAAGAAAAAAAAATCCAAATGGCCATTAGCTATA
The DNA here is from genome assembly GCA_034768845.1 of Heliamphora exappendiculata. Lineage (NCBI taxonomy): Eukaryota > Viridiplantae > Streptophyta > Magnoliopsida > Ericales > Sarraceniaceae > Heliamphora > Heliamphora exappendiculata. Next base: position 8,608,296 of record JAOTRH010000001.1, read on the forward strand.
AATAAGTGTCAGCTATTTTGATATAAGCAGTGTCTGAAACCCCTAGAAAAGTTCCAAGGAATGAACAAGCACAGCTATTTTGATATGAGCAGTGTCTGAAACCCCTAGAAAAGTTCCAAGGAATGAACAAGCACTCCCTCATCTTCCCACTGTAAATCTATGGTCTTGGGATCTTTTCCGATCAATTGAAGAGGTACGTCTAAGGGTGGTGCGCTCTGCATGCAGAAGACAGAAAGATGATGTTAATGTATCTAATGACAGAACATGATGCTTACTTTCCTTTAATGTGTTTTGAGACCTAGTAGGTTAAATAAAAGGATTTCCCTGTAGCTCAAGGCAGGCGTAAAGGTGCCTTTCTTTAAGCAGAGAGATCAAAGAGTTATTATTACCATGCAGCGGATCAGAGGCCAATTAATTCCACGGAAAAAAGGATGATGTTTTATTTCATGGGCACCAGTGTTTGATCCTAAACGGTCAGCAGGGTCTCTATTTAACAATGCATGAATCAACTGCCTGGCCGGAAGACTTACCTGCGATATCAACAAAATATTAGTTACTACCTATTTGTCCTAAATGTCACGTTACGGGTACCATTCAAAACATTCTATTTTAGAACAGAAAATAATTAGGAGATCCTAATCCTTTCCATTCCGGGATGCATTTGTAGTACTAAACTCCTGATGTCAACAAAGAGAAAGGTTAATTAATATAATGTCTTGATCTTACTGCTGTTATGAAATTTTAACTTCCAAAAAAACCCCACTCTGAGCCGCTACCAATTTCATATGATGTTGGGTGTATTCTCAATATTTTTTTCTAAAATCTTATATTTCTTGAACACCCATTGATGGCTGCAAAGATCTCTGCATTATAGTCTGTCACTAAAACAATGAACCTATATGAACAGTTTTTTGATAATGTGGAAGTGTAATTTTTGGTTATTTTGTTATTTATTTGTTAGTTAGAGGGTAGTTGAGTCATTAAGGCTAATTAGGGTTTTAACTTATGTTCTATTTATACATTGTAATTTACGTTTATGTTTGAACTTCTTTTTGATGAATGGAATAATAGATTAGTTTCTTGGTTCTATGTTCTATGAGATAGATGCGAAGCTATATGAACATAATTGAAAGATGGGAAGTAAAGCTGCTTCCAAACATGTCCTCTTGAAATCGCACTCACAGTTGATAATGAGAACATTCCATATTACCCAAATAAGAAACTAGCTGCATTGAAAATAACGCGTAATCCAATTTTACCGGAATGCTGCTTGGAAAGGTTAGGTCTTTGTGCAAGATGTTGCCAAATGTCTTCTGCCTATTTTTTCCCCTGAAAGGTGTACGACCATAAAGCATCTCATACAGCAAAATACCTAAATTCCAAACATAAAATGAGTGTCATCTCAGAACAGTTAAACAACTTGACCACGCAAAAGAACAGAATACTTGTATCTTAAACTAAATGAAGTGAATAACTTGCTCGATTTTTGGACCAAAAAGATAAAAATATTACTACCACCCCAAAACCAAAAAAAAAATAAATCTTTGAAGGTAAGTCAACAAGTGGGATAACAATATCTTCACCAGATAGGTCATAGGTTTTATGATTTTAAATATTTTGACAAAAGATTGAAAAGGCAAACCATATAAGTGTGTAATGAACAAGTTGTCATTTAAGAAATAAGAGAGTACACAAGTTGTCAAACCTATATGTTAATGGACACGAGTTGAAGCCACACTATGACAATAATCAAGTTCAATCTTTTGGTCACATATCTTTTCGTCATTCAAGAGATCATATAAACAGTCAAGCGCCATTTTGACTGAATTATAGATCAGTCCAGTGCTACAACTATTTTACATGACCACAATCATTTGGACCTAACGCCATGTTACTGTCATGCTAGCAACTTTGAAAACATTTTACCATGAGACTCAATAATATTTGTTAGTAGTGTTCTTTATTTTTTCTAGTTTATTGTTCGTTTATCTTTCTTTAGGATATTAATGTAATATCCTATGGTACAATAATATTATAAATACATATGGGTGAAGGAGATAACTTAATCTTCTTTGACTCTTCGTCTTCTCTCTCTCTCTCTCTCTTCTTCATCCTCCTCTTCCAAATCCCAAGTTAATATTTTACGATTCAACTTATTCTGGTATAACCATACAATGTGAAAGTCTCGGCTTTATCACGACGTCACAGGGACGTGCTAACATCATCTTCCGTACGATGATGCAACGCGAGCATCATTATATTGTACGGACTCCGACGATCAGCGACTACATGATTGGATTTTCCTTGATGCCCCAAGTATTTTTTGGTGATTTTCCTATATTTTTCTGATAAAGTTTGATGCGTGTTTTGGATTTTTGAAACTCTTTTGGTTTCGAAATCCTAACTTGTAAATCTGCAAATCACGACCTCGTGTGTTGGTTTTGATAGTCAAGACACATCCTATAGGTGTCGAAACTTCATCTTTGGGTTAGCTTTGTGGTCGATTTGGTGATTATGAGGGTTTTTGAGCTTCGGTTTGTGCCCCAGGTGTTCGACGACGCTTTGTTGTGGTCGATCTATGGTTTCGATGGTCAACATTCATCCTACAGGTGCTGAAACTTTATCCTTGGGTCAGATCTATGGTTGATTTGGTAATTGTGTGGTTTCTTGAGCTTCGATTTGTGCCCCAGGTGTTCGGAGGCACTTTGGCCTTCGATTTTTTACCCTAGACCATTTGGCAAGGTTGTTTTTCGGCTATGGAAGTCTGATCTCTTGCCTTTAATGCCTTTGGTTTTGGTTCCATAAGGCTTATTACTTTCCAGGTCTTGAGATTTGCCATATTTTGGGTTTGTTCTTGGTCCATTACAAGCACATTCTCGATTTCCGTTTGATATTTGTTGTCTTTGGTCTAATTATTGTTAGCTTGAGTTGATATGGTTGATACAAAACTTGTTGATCTTAAAGTTGATGTTTTGCTAAGAATTGAGATGCATCACTTCTAAGCGCCTGAATAGTGTTAACTATTTAGCTTTGAGTACATGAGATTTTTTCTAAAAAGGAAGCTGTGACTTTAATACATAACTGATTCCCCTCCACTCGAAGGGGATTCTACACTCTCTAGTTGGGAAACTATTGATTCTATTGTTATGGGCTAGTTATTACATAGTCAAGAGTCACATATTTCGACTACTGTGGAGTTATGTAATACTTCTAAACAGATTTGGGACTTTCTTGCAGACTCTTTCTCGAATAAGAGCAATGTTTCCTATGTTTATATAAATATTACAGTAAGCTTAAGAGTCCGTGGGACTAGATGCTACAACATCGTCCATTCACTACTGATCTCCAACATCAAATGCGTCAGTGGGAGGATTTCATGATTACTTTATTACTTTCTGGTTTAGATTATGACTTTCAGGGGTTCAATGATCAAATTCTTGCTAATGAGACCTTACCTACTGCCATCAATGCATAGTCTCGATTATTATGTTTCACCCCTGGGTTAGTCTTCTAGTATGCGTACTCCTTGTGTTTCAGAGTCTTCTGCCTTGGTCTCTTGTAGTGGCAGTTGTAGTTCTTTTCGTGGTAATGGTCGTAGTAATCGTGGAGGTCGTAGTAATCGTGGAGGTCATAGTAACCATGGTACCTATCGGAATGGTGGTCGTAGTAATGGACATGGTGATCGAAAGTATTATTACTGTAGTGGTACTAATCATACCAAGCCTTATTGTTGGGCTAAGTATGATAAACCAGATTATGTTTATCAAGTTACTACTAACAATATCAACTAATTACTGATAAAAAAAAACAATATCAACTAATTAGGATAAATTAGATTGATAACAGGGCATCACATCTGTCATGCATACACCACCCATATAATTTAATCAGAGACAGTAATGAGTAAACCAATCAACAACAAATTCCCCCC
>JAOTRH010000001.1:8633884-8688842 GCA_034768845.1 Heliamphora exappendiculata
GGGGGGGGGAGTGGAAAGGGGAGGAGGACACACGAAAGAGTGATGGCCAAATCGAATGATTTGTTTCGTTGTGGACCTTGTGGTAGAGAAAAAGGGAGGAGATCATAAGAGAAATCCATTGCATTTTGTCTCCGCGCAGGGCTGTCGGTAGGGGGGTGTTTCTTTCGGCGTTTCTTAGTAGTTTTGGGCTTGGGTATGTCCGAGGGTGTCGAAAAGGAGTTTGGATGCTTCGATTCTGGGGTGGAGACGGCTGTTCTAGTAGCGAGAGTCGGTTTCCGCCGTGGTCCAGTTGACTGGATTGGGTGGTTCAGTCGACTGGGTCGACCGTAGGGTGTTTCAGTCGACTAGAAGTGATGATCCAGTTGACTGACCTGGGTTTGGGCTTTCTGTTTCTTTTCCAGTAGCTTTTCAGTCGACTGAATTATGGAGTTCAGTCGACTGAAGTGCTATTGGGGGCTGTTTTGTTGCTTTGGGTGGTCGTGTTTTGCCCGTAAGGATTTGTTTATGTTTTGTTGTCCTCGGGGGTGACGTGGTGTTATACAGTGTTAGGTGTGTGACGTGTTTGGGTTTTGATTCTTTTTCTAAAAAGTGGGTTTTGGGAAAAGATAAACATTTGTGAAAACCGAGGTTTGGAGGTTTGGGATAGCCTTCGGGGTTGAGTTACGTTTTGTGGGTTGTTGGTCGTCTGGGTTAGTGGATGACGAGTTATGTGATGAGTTGTGTGGCTTAAGATGTTGATATGTGATACGTAGTGTTGTATGTGGTTTTATACATATTAACTTTGGTTCTATTTAGCATGCGTTGAGTGAGTTGTGTAGGTTGCTAGTGTTGTTCATGTTAGCTCTGGTTAACGATGCATTAGATGGGGCTGCGGTCTTTCGGTGAAAGCCGGAGAAGATGGTTGTTCATGGTTGGACGAATGTTGGCTCTGGTCGACAGTGCACTAGATGGTGTTGCGGTCCTTCGGTGAAAGCCCAAGAAGATGCATTAGATGGGGCTACGGTTCTTCGGTGAAAGCCCGAAAAGATCAATGTGTTGGGTGTCAACCATAGTAGGTATTACAGAACTGTTTTTGGGGTTCGTAGAGTCGATATATCTGTACTGCATGTGGGGCTCGTGAGAGTCGATAGTTGTGTGTGAAGCATACTATATATATATATATATCAAACTATTTTTGAGATTCGTGTGAGTCGTGATATAAAATTATTTTCAAACCGATTTCGACGCTCGTGTGAGTCAAAAAGTTTCTTATCCTTTGCATCTCATCTGATCATGGAAAACTGTTTTAAGGCTTGAAAGAGAGTCGAAAATTGCACATTGTTTTTTCTTAGCATGTTTAGCTTTTATTTCATGTATGTCTAGTTTCTGTTGAGTTTTGTCTTACGGTATGGGATTTAAAATGTTTTTTAGGTACATTCGGTCACGCAGGTTGATCGGGAGGAGCCGAAGGGGCGGAAGATTTGCAGTCTTCCTTTTTTGTTTCTTTTTGGAGCATGTATTGTTATTACATGTTTGGGTTTTGGAACCTTATGTATTGTAAGCCTATTGACGATTATATTAAATGCATGTTTGTTCTTTATCTTGAGAGTGAAACTTTGGGTTGGGTGTTGTTTTTCAACTTAGTATGGTTGTTTATGGGCGTTTCACGTGACCTGGAATTTGGAGCGTGACACCTCTAGAGCCCCGAAGGAATCCTCATAGAAAGGGCTAATACAACTCGATTTCCAAACCACGAATAACAAAGCCAAATACGAAACCCTCTTAGCCGGTCTTCGAGACATCGGAGAATTGAGAGCAAAGAAGGTAAAGATATACTATGATTCACAGCTGGTAATAAATTAGTTCAAAGGAGAATACGCAGCTAGGGATGAAAGAATGTTAGCATACGTCAAAAAGGCCTAGGAGCTGGCTAAAGAATATGTGGTAGTCAGCATACTAAAGAATACGTCAGCATACGACAGCTAAAGAATATGGCTAAAGAATGTCAGCATACGTGCACTCGAATAAAGTTCAGGATCTTCTATTTGAGATCCATGAAGGAATATGTGGTAGTCACATATGCAGAAGGTCTCTGGCTCACCGAGCAATCTCCCAAGGATATTGGTGATCTTACATGCAAAATGATGCAAAATAATACATCCAAAAGTGTGAGAAGTGTCAAAGGTTTAGCCCACACACACACAATCCAGCCTAAGATCTATCACTATTAACCAGCCCCTGACCCTTTGCTCAGTGGGAATTTGACATTGTGGGCCCTTTCCCTAGAGCCACAGGAAACAGGAGGTTCCTTTTGGTTGCCATCGATCATTTTACGAAATGGGTTGAAGCTGAGCCATTAGCAAATATCAGAGATGTTGATGTCAAGAGATTCACATGGAAGAGCATCGTTACTCGGTTTGGGATTCCCAGAGCTATCATATCAGATAATGGCACCCAATTTGACAGTTCAGTGTTCAAGAATTTTTTGCTCGGGACTGGGCATCAAAAACGACTTCTCTAATCCGACTTATCCACAAAGCAATGGACAAGCAGAAGCCACCAACAAGACCATCATAGATGAACTCAAGAAGAGGCTAGATGCATCAAAAGGTAGATGGGTGGAAGAACTCCCCTCAATTCTATGGACGTATTGAACAACTCCCGAGAGATCTACAGAAGAAACTCCTTTCTCCTCGACATATGGGGTGGAGACAGTAATCCCCCTAGAGGTCGGACTACCAACTATCCGAACAGAGGTATGTAGCCCCAAATTAAATTCGAGCACTTTGAAAAAGGATTTGTACCCAGCCGAAGAGCGAGGGGCGAGAGCAGCATAAAGCTAGCCTCATATAAACAAACTCTGGCAAGGGGATATAACAAGAGAGTCAAACATCGTGAATTCGATGAAGGTGACCTGCTTCTCATGAAGGTACTCGGCCAAATAAAAGACCCAGTTCAGGGCAAACTTAGGCCGAACTGGGAAGGGCCTTATATGGTCACCACCAAGGCTGGGACAGGTGCTTACAACCTTGAAGACATGAATGGCAAAGTCATACCCAGGCCATGGAATGCCAACAACTTGTATAAATTTTACCTATAAAGTTTTCTTTTAATTTAACATTAGTTTATAAATAAAACGCTGCTGATCGACAAGTTTTTCCATTCGTAAAATCAATACGCAAAAGTCAAAAACAAGGTATTCGCCGAACTACATTGTTTAAACAAAAAACTTGGGGGTCAATCCCTATAACAGTAGTGTTAAGTTCGAAGTTTCATATCTGAACTAAATGCCCAAGCTTGGGAGTACAAACCCAAGTCTAGAAGAAGAAGGGATGACCTTCTCGTTAACAGTAGTGCTAAGTTCGGAGTTTCATATCAGAACTAAATGCCCAAGCTTGGGAGTACAAACCCAAGTTTGGAAGAAGAAGGGATGACCTTCTCGTTAAAATTGAAACTAGTTCTCTAATCCGAACTAAAGGCCACTGCTGGGAAGTCCAGTACCCAGTGAAGTAAAGTAATTAAGTTCAAAGTCCATTTATCTGAACTAATAAGCCCTAGTATGGAAGGCTCAATCCCATACTAGGAAGAAAAAAGCTAAGCCTAGAATAACTTAAGCTCAAAATTTCATATCCAAACTAAAGACCCCCGAGCATGGAAGGCTGCATCCCCTGCTTGAAGGAAAGGCCAGGCCTAGAATGGATGAACTCAGAAACTTAAGCTAGACTTGTAAGTCTAATGCATAAAACCCGAATAAAGTCTAATGCATAAAATCCGAATAAATTACAAATGCATAGTTCGGAGGAATAAAAAACTGCTTTTCATAAAAAAGGGGCAAAAACCCTCAGAAGTACAGTAAACCCCCCAAAGGGTGTTACAAGTTGAAATAAAAAAGAGGCTCTCAGGCCTTATAAAAAGAAATAAAAGAAAAGCCTCAGAGGGGGAGACCAGGAACTCCTCCACCGTCTCTTCATGCTCACCTCTAGTGGTTGAGGGATCACCAGATGGAAGCTGCTCGACTTTGGGGGGAGGTGGCAATTCCCCATCAGCAACTCTTGCCTCAGAAATGGCACCTCCACCGTCTTCTTCCTCAGCTTGCTTGCTTGGGAGAGGAACTTCGTTGTATAAGGGGGAGGACTTCTCAACCCCAGCAGCTGTCAAAGCTGCCTCCCAAGCTACTCCGAAAATAATATCTTGGAGTTTAGGGATTTGGCCTTTATAATTTTCGGTGGCCTCAGCCACCCCTTCAGAATAAGCTTCTTCTGACTCCTCCATTGCCCTGGCCGGAGCAGCCTCAGCCTCCTCTAGCTGGACTTTGGCAGCAGTTAAAGCCTCTTCTCCTTCTTTTATCTGTCTTTTAAGTGACAGATTCTCCACCTCGAGCTCGGACACCTTGGCCCGAGCAGCGTCAGCAACCTTTACTTTTTCCCGAACACTGGCCTCCAGCTTCGACATCTGCTGGAGGTAGGAATAGTTCTTCTTGCACACCGTCACCAGCTCGGCCTCTCGAGCTTCAACTTTTTCCATAGCCACCACTAGACGTTGGAGGCTCTGAGAAGGAAAAGAAAAGGCTTTCAAATACAAAGTAACAAAAACATATGCATGGTAAAAAACTAGGCGGAAAAGGATTACCTGAATAGAGTGGCGAATGGAGGATCTGACAAGTTTATCATAAGGAAACTTGCGAACCTCATCTATGTCCGTCGAAAGAAGTAAAGCCTTCGACAGGTCAAAAGCTGTTTCAGGAACCCAGCTCTGTCCTCTGTGGTAATTAGCCGATTCGCCCTCTTTAGTTCGAGAATCCACAGCTCAGGACCCTCAGCTATAACTACCACCTTTTCCCTTTTACTTTTTCGTTTCCTTCTCTTTTTCTTCAGCTTCCACCAACTCCTTCGATTTCTTAGGCTGAGGAGGGAGTACACTTCCTCCCTTCGAAGTCACTTCAGAGAGTTTTAGCAGTGAGGTTGGTAGCCTTTGCTCAGCGTAGCTCCTCAGCCCAAGCAGCTGTTGCAATGGTCACCTTCTTCTTTGAGCCTTCAATAGTCAGAAACTTTTTATCAAATCCGTAGCTGGGGCCTTTCTTTTGGCCATCTCGAAGATAGCAGCTAAAGCGGAAGAACTAGCCGATGACGATGAAGAAAGAGAAACCTCTCTGGGAGAGGATACCTCGGGAGAGTTTGAAAGTAAAGAAGGTTGAGCTATTGTAACCTGCCTCTCAGCACCGGTGAAAGGGAGGACGATCGCCTCCGGCACTTCGATTTGTGCTGAAGAGCTAGCTGCAATCCGAGCTCCTGCTGTGTTTGGTCGAATGAGGCTCTAATAGGTTGGGATGTACTTCAGGAGTATATGAGCGGCCCGGCCAAGTCCCTTCTGCTCAGGGAGTCCCTCGTGATTCCACACCTTCTCGAGGTCTCTAATATGCACGCTAGGCAAGACTTTTCGGGACTTGTTGGTAGCCGCACCTACACAAACAAAGGAGTATGTAAGAACAAAGGAAATAAGTTAAGTGAAACAAAAAAACAAACAAGTGGTGGTGATGGAACTACCAAGTCCAAGGCCATCTTTTCGGGGAATAGGGAATATGCCACGCTCTTCATTAGGACCGAACTTGAAATTTCCCGTGACATAGACAAAGTTGTCGTCAACATCCTTGCCATAATTCGGTAATTCGATCACAAGTTTCTCACCGGCCCTCTTGGCTTTGAGATAATAAGAACCAGTCGAATGTTGAACCATGTTGTAGCAGTACACGATATCCCAAATACCGAGATTGGTATTTAGGATACGGTTCAACTTAACAACCCCCATGATCACTCTAAATACGTTAGAGGACACTTGCATGGGGCTTACTCGGTAATGCCAAAGAGCTCGGCGAAGGAGAGGATGAAGAGAAAAGCAAACTCCCCCTTCCACCATGGCAACCAGTGGAAGGGGAAGCTTTTCCCAGTTCCCTTTGCGCGAGTAGTCGATAGTGGCCAGAGTAATTTCAACATCGCCTAGAATTTGGTATCTACATCGGAAGGTTTGCATTGCCTCCGGCGTCGACACCAACTTCCTCAGTTTGCCCACTTTAAAGGAGAAGTTTGGATAAAAGGGGGATGATAAGTAGAGCAAACTCGTCTCAAAGTAAAGAACAAAGCACAGAGAAAAGAAAAAAAAAGGAGAAAGCTTACAGAAGAAGTAAAACAAAATGTCTCCGAATTCTGGGATTCATCGGAAATTGCAGAGGAATGAAGAAACACTTGGATGAGATAACAATAATGACGGAAAAACGAACGAAGGAGTTCAAAATCCCCCTTTATAGTGAAAAGGTATAGGGAATTGTAACGACGGCAATTATGGCGCCGTACGGTGACGCGGTGCCTCGTCTACCCGAAGTTACATGTGTCCCGTCCTAGATTGAATCACGGCCCTACACGTCACCATTGAGGTGCTCAAGGAACAATTGTAAGGCAAAAAAGGAGGCGAAAAGGCAAAACAACTTACGGTAGCCGAACACCGAATAGAGGCTACAGGGAAAGGTGAGACATAGACCATCAAATAAAAGATGCTACATTCACCGAACAAGAATAAAGAGCTCTAACCTTTCACTAGAACTTTTTGGCTAAGTGAAGATTAGAGCTGAGGGGCAGTTGAAGGTGGATTGAAGAGTGGGCTTAAGGCCCAGTTTGGACAAACCATAACCTGGGCCTCCTAGAGGGATCGCCTATGATTAAGTCCAACCCACCCAAGGAGGCCAGGCCATGATAAGACTGGGCCTAGAGTCCAGCCCATAACAACTCCTAGTTCGTGCAACCCTAGAGGGACAGCCCATGGAGGTATGTTCCCTCTAAGGTGATAAGCCAACTAAAAACCTTGGGCGAGGCAATCGCCCAAGGGAAGTCTTATCTTTGCAATATTAGCTCGGGAAAGCCTTCTAAGGCAATTGGGATTGCTTAAGGATAAGGCAAAATCCTTTATAAGCCAAGGATAAGGGACCAACATCAAAGTCAGAAAAGGACTCAACTACCCAGGTCTAACCACTATAAAAAGGCAAGCACCCCAAGTACTTAGGTACGCATTTTTCATTCCAGTTCTTGCTTAGAATTGCTCTCAGAGAGAAAGTCTAACTTGGACGTCGGAGTGCTTCCCGGTCAAACTTAGCCGGAAAGCACTAACGCTATTCTCGTTTTTGCAAGAGTTGAGGAGGGTACATTGAAAGGCTTCGCAAGTTCGGATAAAAGAGTTCGGCTCTATTAGCAGTTGTCCGGGATCCATAAAACAGGCCAAGTGGTTGGCTTTAATTGTGCCAACGATTCTCAACACACACAAAAGTTCAGTGAATCTTCAATATTGTAGATTTTACATAGGAACTTAACCTTTTCGATATCTTGTTATCTCAACTCCATAGTTCGTATTTTCCCAGTATATAGAAGTTGTGGCCCTTTTGTCCCCTTATGTGTGTACACACACACACCTCACCAATATTATAGGACTCATTGGTGTAAAGCAAACTACTTTCATAGAATGAATAAAAGTTGAGAATATTTGGACTAAATTTGCTATCTGTCTCTTGCACTGCCCCCCTTCTCTCTTCCTCCTCTCTTATTTTTTTCTCGGCTATTCCGTTCCTATTCCTTTTCTCTCATCGATTCTCAATCTCTGTACTCATGTTCATCCTACTATTCTTGACCCATCTCAATTATTTCACTACTCTATTCTCTTTGTTTACCTATCTTCTCTTTGCTATTTCCATCTTCTTTCTTCTTCTATATCCTTGCTGTTTCAATCTCTTGCTCTTTCACTTCTTTCTTCTTTATATCCCTTTTATCAATATAATACAAGAAAAGATCAGCAAGTTTTGTTTGCCCACCATATGTTCACGAAGTCTCATGAGAGGTGCTACATCATTACCTGAATAGCATCGAGTTTACTTAGATTAACCTTTTTAAGCCTGTGTTTGGCCTATCTTATTTTTGTAGCTTTTTGGCTTAAAAGCTACAAAAAAGCCAATTGGTTTGGCTTATGGAGCCTTTTCTCACTTTTTTTCCACTTCTTTTATATGATTTGACATCTACTTTTTTACAAAAAAGCCAAAAAGCTTAAAAACCACTAAAAAAAGCTAGTCCAAACATAGGCTAAGAAACGATTCATTCTAGGAAATAAAAATGCTTTGGATAGTTTTTGAGCACTAGAATGTGAAATGGAGCTATCGACAATCATTCACCTGTTCCTCAAAGGAGACTCGAAGACTTATCTAACTTATACTATAAGTTGAGATATGGAATTCTATTGCAAGATAGTTATGAGTGACTGAAGTGCTTATCAAAGCAAGGTCCTCCTTTTCTGAGGAATATGAGAAAGAAATGTAATTCTCATAATACAGGTACACAGCGTGAAGATGAAAAGACAACAATAACAGTAGAAACCTTCATCCAGTTTGTGGCAGGCAATTGCTAGTTATGTAGGTCAAATGTAACCCGCTCAAGCATCAAGGATCTTACATAAAACCAGAGTATGCTACACATGTTGAATGGCTGTATTATGGCTCGCCTAAAAAGTTAAAATTCAAACCTTGTTACGAGTCAGCATTATGGACTTGTCCATTGCCTTCATAGCATAAAGTTCACCAGTGCCTTTCAATTCCACCAAATGGACACTGCAACAAACACCAACAAAATGTTTAAATAGGAGGGAGTCAAATTCCACAAACTAAAATAAGCATATAAAGCGTAAAATTTGGAAAATAAAATTTGAAAAATGATTAGAGGGCTAATGTAGCATTTCTAAACATCAGATTCCCAACTATTAAGCCACCAATGGAAGTTAGCAAAAACTAAAACAATAGTGCTTACGGTTGAATGGGATAAAATAATTGGAAGCACAGACTAATTGAAAAGTGTGAACAGTTGGATTATGACAGGAGAGATGCTCTAAATCTCCTCTGTTATCTGTGAACAGCTCAACAACTGATTACCAGAAAATTTAAAAAATCAAAATAATCTTAGTTTGCAGAAGCTTCAACAACAATTGAAAGTAAGGTATATGTTTCATAAGCCAAAGATAGATTAAAGTGATTAACTCAGCACCTCCAGCAATGCAGCTCTGAACTTTAAATATTATGCTGTCAACACACCCATTTGTTTAGAATTAAACAGTCTCGAAGGCCTTAAATAAAAACTATTGTTTGAGTCGTACAATCTTAGTGTCATAGCATCACAATTTGGGGGGTCTACTTGACTACCGCATAACATATGAAACTATTAAACTTCATTTAATTGGGAGTTCAAATTCCTCGTAATCAGTATCAATAACAGATTATGAATCTTATTTGTTTCTATGAATTTTCTATCGAAGTTTCATTTATGATTAAAGATAAAAATAATTTTTTTTATTGTTCCACACTGTGGCCCATTCAAGAAAGGATCATAAATGTTTGGCAAGTATTCTTTTGTAATCTCATCATCATTACACAATCGAATCTTTTTTCGAGTATATTCAGGGAAACAGATCCTTGTCTAGAACCTTATTTCTATTTACCAATTCATTGTTTAGATTGTTACTTTTTTGTTTGTTGGTAGAAATCCAATGATTATACAGTTCATCAGAGGAATGTATTTCTATTATAAACAAGGATATCTTTCTTTGTATCATTTCCCCAAAAAATAATAAATTGGGTGGAGCCGTAAAAGATATTCTTTCTTTTCCATAACTTTGGCATGCATAAAAGAATATTGTGTCATTTCATGTCTTTTAGCATTTTCAAATCGATTATTTTTTATGTGTCGCACTGGTCAATTCCATCGATTAAAATTGAAAAGAATAGTTACAAGAGGTTTTTCAAACCAGAAGGTTGTGTTGACTTTATTTTTATCATAAAGTATTTTGAACTTTGAATTTTCTTTAATCCCACCTAGATAAGAAGCTTCATAAATGGGGATATTTTATAGCATGTCTCTTTCTAGTGAAAGACGAATTCGTCATTTGTTTTTTCCTTTCCATTCACTCGTATCTCTTCCGTTTTATCAATTTTGTCCGAGTTAAAATCTAAAGTTTAAAGTTTTAGGGTTAAAAATGGAGGAATGAGAGAGAGAGAGAGAGAGAGAGAGAGAGAGAGAGAGAGAGAGAGAAAAGGTTCAGGGTTTTACTCTATTCCGTGCATATCTAAGTATTTATATTAAAGTAATAAATGTTTAAATTAAAATAAGGTCATCCAAAAATAAACAGGAAAAATAAAATAAGAAAATAGCTACGCTAACACTCTCCCTCAAGCTCGAGCATAGAGATCAAATATACCCATCTTGAAGGATAATTGCTGAAAGGTTGAGCGTGATAAGGGTTTCGTGAAAATATCATTCAATTGGTCTTTAGAACGAATATACGGAGTAGTAATGTGCTTTCGTAGTAACAAATCACGAATGAAGTGACAATCAACCTCGATATGCTTAATTTGTTCATGAAATACGAGATTATTGGCAATGAAAATAGTGACCAAATTATCACAAAAATATTTGCATCGGATAAGAGACTCGAATTCCAAAATCCACAAGAAGAGACTGAACCCATAACATTTCAGCAGCAGTATGAGCCATAGCACGATACTCCACTTCAGCACCAGAAGGGGTAACAACCGCCTGTTTCTTACTACGCTAAGTAATACGATTTTCACTAACAACGGTGCAATAACCAAAGGTAGACTGACGATTAGAGCGACTACCAGCCCAATCAACATCACTAAAACTTACCATAGACAAGGAGTGAGAAGGACGATAGAGTAGACCTCGACCGGGTCCACTCTTTAAATGTCGTACAATTTAACAAACAACATCAAAATGAGGTTGGCGAGGAGCATGCATAAACTAACCACACTAACTGCATAGGTAATGTCAGGACGAGTAACCTTAAGATAAATTAATTTACCAATAAGGCGTCGATAACGGCCAACATCATTAAAGAGATTGTCAAAATCAACATCTAGCTTAACCGTAGAATCCATAAGAGTATCAATTAGTTGAGCACCAAGCAAGCCAGTTTTAAATAAAAGATCAAGAGCATACTTTCGCTGAGAGAGAGAAAGGCCCTTAGAATACTGGGCAATCTCAATGCCAAGGAAATAGCGAGGGTGCAACAGAGTCATCACTAGAAATTATAATATCGTCAACATTGACAATTAATATAACGATGCCACCAGTGGAGTGACGGAAAAAAACAGAGTGATCTGCAGAGAAACGCTGAAAATCATAAGCTATCATAACAGAGCTAAAGCGATCGAACCAAACACGAAGAGACTACTTTAGATCATGTAGATGTGAGAATATATTATTGTTATTATTGGGATATTTTTTCATTATTAGGATTGTGAGAATATACTATTATTATTATTGAGATATTTATCCATTATTAGGATCTTTTTTATTATTAGGATTGTGAGAATATACTATTATTATTATTGGGATATTTTTCAATTATTAGGATCTTATTTCCTAATTAGTCTTACTACCATTATTAGAGTTTTCAATAGCCTATATATATGAGGTATCCCTTCATTGTTGTTCAAGCTTTTGTAATATAGCAATAATACTTTCAGCTTTATTATCATGGAATCAGAGCCAAAACCCTAGCCGCCGCTATAGCAGATCACCACCGGCCTTCGCATCTCTCTCCCTCAGTTTCGCAAACTCTAGCACCTTCGCATCTCTCTCCCCCCTATTTGTCTCTTCCGATTCTCCTACCTCACTTTATTGTGACAATACGAGCTCCATCCAGATTGCCTATAATTCTGTATTTCATTAGCGTACCAAGTATATTGAAATTGATCGTCACTTTGTCCGCCAACACCTTTAACAGGGCACCATTAGCCTTCCATTCGTCTTGTCCTCTTCGTAGCTTGCTGATTTCTTCACGAGGACTCACATCGTTGCTCATTTTCGTTTTTTGTTGCACAAACTCTCGCTGCTCTCCGAACTCACATCATGAGTTTGAGAGGGGATGCAAAAATATATTATTATTATTGGGATATTTTTCAATTATTATGATTGTAAGAATATACTATTTTATTATTGGAATATTTACCCATTATTACGATTGTGAGAATATAATACTATTATTATTGGAATATTTACTCATTATTAGGATCTTGTTTCTTAGTTAGTTTTATTGCCATTATTAGGGTTTTCTATATCCTATATATATGATGTATCCCTTCATTGTTATTCAAGTTTTTGTAATATAACAATAATACTTTCAGCTTTGTTATCAATAGAGCCTTGCGCAAAAGACAGACAAGATGCTCACTGCTAGAGGCAATAAAACCAGGTGGTTTATCCACATATATACCTCCTCCTGAAAATCACCATGAAGAAAGGCATTCTTGATATTAAGTTGATACAATGGCCAAGAACAGCTAACCGCCACTGACATAAGAATTTGAACAGAATTAAGAGGTGTGACTGGTGAAAAGGTCTCCAAATAATCAACATTACAAGTCTGAGTGTACCCTTTAGCCACTAAGCGCGCTTCAAGCCGCTCAACAAAACCATCGGGAAGATATTTGACGGTATACACCCAACGACAACCCACGGTTTGTTGACTAGGAGGAAGAAAGTAAGCTCCCAAATCTGATTCTAATAAGAGACTCATTTCTTCAGTCATAGCATGTTTCCATCCAGAAAAGGACATAGCCTACTTGTAAAAAGAAGGAATAGAAACAGTAGACAAGGTACAAGTAAAGGAATAAAGACAAGGAGAGAGACATTGAGCGATAGGATGTTAAATACAAGTGCTTTTACCTTGCTGCAAGGCAATAAGCAGGTCATCAGCTGAAGGTAGGACCGTAGAAGGGAAAGACGATAGTGGTCGAGCCATAAGGCACATGTGGTAGGCCGATTTTGAGAACGGTGGTACACCTATAGAGGAGGAGAATGCACTTTCACGGGAAGATTAAGTGGCAAAGGGAGCGTGGGAGTGGTGAACTCCCCCTCACGACAATAAATAAGGTAAGAGGACAAGTCTTGACCAACAAAAGTAAAAAAGGAAGTCGACTAAAAAAACGTGACGTTAGCACTAACAAAATATCTACAAGACTCTGGATGGTAGCAATGATATCCTTTCTGAGTGCAAGAGTACCCGAGAAAAACACATTTGCGAGCCTGAGGAGGCAACTTGTCAAGACTAGGGTCAAGAACATGAACAAAGGCAACGCAACCAATTACCTGAGAAATGAGAGAAAAGGGTGGAGAACAAGGCATAATGAGAAAAAGGGTGACTAATTGTTCAACACCACAGAGGACATACGATTAATGAGATGACATGCATTGAGAATAGCATTACCCCAAAAATGTTTGGGTACATGCATTTGACATAATAAAGTACGTGCAACATCTAACAAGTATTGATATTTACGGTTAGCAACACCATTCTGCTAAGAGGTATGGGCACAAGTAGTCTGATGAATAATACCACAATCCTCACAAAAGGAGTCCACAGTAGATTGAATATATTCCAAAGCATTATCAGAGCGAAAAATTTTAATCCGTTTACCAAATTGTGTGAAAATTTCATTATAAAATTTGGTAAGAATAAGAGATAACTCAGATCTGTTCTTCAGTAAAAACAACCAAGTCATACGAGAGTAATCATTAACAAAGATAACAAAATAGAAATATCCATTAGTATTAAGAGTTTGAGAAGAACCCCAAATACCAGTATGGATTACATTAAAAGATGCGAACTAACGACAATAACTACTAGCACGAAAAGAGCTACGATGATGTTTGCTCAACTGATAAGCCTCACACTCTAAACTATACACAGAACCCAAAGTAAAAATAGCTAACTTCAGTTTGGCTAAGGATGGGTGTTCCAACCGAAAATGCCACTGAAGAGAAGAGACAAAAGCACTCAAGGTAGTGGATGTGTGGGGGGATGCTGGATCAACATTTAAAAAAGTAGAGACCATCCTTCTCATGACCCGAACCAATCATTTTCTTGGTCTGTAGATCCTGAAAAACACAAGAAGGAGAAAAAGTTATAAAACAATTTAAAACTTCAGTTAAGTTGAATGGAATATCAAAAACATAGAGGCTAAAGGGTAGAGTAAGGGATCGAGCGAGGCGAAGAACCCCTTTGCCACGGACGGAGCGAGAGAAAACATCAGCTAAAATAATATTACGCTGAAGAGGAGTAAAATTAGAGAAAAATGAGGAATTACCAGACATGTGAGAACTAGCGCTAGAACCTATAATCCATGAAGTAGAGGTAAGTACAACACATGCAGTAGTACCTGAATAAGCTAAAGTAGTAATAGAAGTGGAAGAAGGATAAATGTACGCAATGCCTGAACTAAATCGCTAATTTGAGCAATAAGTGAACCAGGAGAATTAAAACTAAAAGCTGCTTGGCTAGGAGCGAAAGATGCTGTAGTAGTATCAGTAACCTGATGAGCATAATTGGACTTCCCATACTTATGCCAACAGTAAGGTTAAGTGTGATTAGTAGCCCCACAATGATCACATTTATGGTCACCTTTGCCACCACCACTATGTGTGCCATCACGACCACTACGACTGCCGGTAGAAACCAAGGCAGAGGACTCTGAAGGAGAAGAGGCAAGTTGAACCACAGAAGATGCCTGTCCCAATGAGCGCAAAAGTCGAGAGTAGGCATTAACAGCAGTGGGTAAGGTCTCGTTGGCAAGAATATGATATTTGAACCCACGTAACTCAGGGTTCAAACCAGACAACAAGGAAGCAATCATAAAATCCTCCCAATGGCACTGCTGTTGGCTGAGATTAGTAGTAAGGGGTCGTAACTGCAACAACTGGTCCAAAATATTCTTAAGAATTAAGTAATACTCCGATAAAGGCTTCCCCGACTGCTTTGTAGTGAAGATTTTCTCATAGATCTCAAAAACAAGAGAAACATTACTCTAATGGGAGGAGTCGGCAATAGAGTCCCAAATCTTTTTAGAAGTGTTACAAAATTCAACGGTTACGACAACCGTAGGTTTCATGCTATCCCATAGCTAGCTCATAACAATCGAATGTCCGCACATCTAATCTTCATATTTGGGATTTGTTTGAGGTAAAGGAGTATCGGTCGCGTACTTCAGTTTGCACTTACCCTACAGAAAGATTTTTACCGCATGTGCCCATGCTAAGTAATTCAAGCCATTTAATTTGGTGGAGGTGATAGATTTAGGCATATTATCATCTCAAAGGAGACTTTGTTTTCAGCCATAGCAAGCAACCAAGAACAAGAAGTCTCGCACTAAAAAATAGAAAACAGAAAACATAAGTCGCACACCAGAAAACACGTTGCGCAGCAAGGGAATCAGACCACAATCTCCAAATCAATGCTAAGTATACCCAACAAGATGATTTGCAAGTCACATACCATGGATCAGAGGGTTTACAGCAAAGCAAACAAAAAGAGTTGAAGTCGAACACGTCGCGCGAAGAAGCTGTCGACGCAGGAGTTGTTGCCGAATTCGATCGGAACACCAAAAACAATGCAAATCAAGACAAATTGATAACTCCACTTGTGATTTTGGCCCCTATAGATGAGACTGGGACCTCCAATTTGAAACAAGAATGCTGAAATCCATGAATAAAAAAAACCCTAAAGTGTCGAAAAGCTTCCAAAAATCGAAAACCTCTTCAAATGGTCTCAAACAAAAATGAAAAAATCATCATAATGCTTAGATTAACCAGTCGCTCAAGATCTGAGAATCGATTTCCCTTTACCATGCTGACGTCAGCATAGCGTCAGCGTTGGATTGCTGACGTCAGCCACTCCGAGTGGTCCTGGTGATGTTCTACACTCTGCTTAGGATCTATAGTTCTGATACCAAGTTGAAATCTAAAATCTAGATTTTTAGGGTTAAAGATGAAGAATGAGAGAAAGAAAGAGAATTAAGAAAATAGGTTTAGGGTTCTACCATATTATGTGCACCTCTAAGTATTTATATTAAAGTAATAAAAGTCTAAATTATAAAAAGGTTTTCCAAAAATAAAATAAGAAAATAACTACGCTAACAGTTCGGATCCTCAGGGCCCCAGTGGTTAGCAAATTTGGCCAAAGGAGAGTGGTGCTTGTAGCTGAAACTTTACAGTTTCGGGTTCATTACATCTAGACATCCTATAAATGAGCAAAGGTTCACTGAAAAGCCAATTTTTTATAGCCTTTCTCTGTCTCTACATTTTGCTCTCTCTCCTTGAAAATTTCTCCTACCTATATACACGTATACAAGGTTGCAGTGTGCCTAGCCCGATTCTCACGAAACCGAAAAGAGAGAGATGCGATTCACTTGACGAGGTGATGTTTTGATGGAGCGGAAGCAGATTTGGTGGATTCCCATTTCTATGGTTTCCCTTGTTCTCGTATTTTCTTCCATTTTGAGGTAGGTTTGATATTTGTTGAGGTACACGTCTATTTTTCTATTTTGGAGGGGTTGGGGCTTGGGTATTTGAAAGCATGCTCTAGGCATTTCAAATGTTTTCATTGTTAACGTTGATGTATATTTTTATGCGTAATGGTAAACGTTTTATGTGATTTAGTAATGGCATGTTGAATTATTTTGAGTTTTGTGAAGAAAAAGCATAAATAAGGGTTTTATAGAAACTTTGGAAAAATTATGCATATTGACTTAATTATGAAATTGGATACATCTATGCGTGATTTAAATTGTTAAACGTAAACTCATTGATGAAATGTTGAAAACTTCATGGAGATTAGAAGTGTGTGTTTTACATGGGTATTCTCTGATAGAATATTGAGAAAAAGGATATAAGAACTAAAGATTGGGAGTTTGGTGTGAATACTGGAATTAAAGGGAATTTGGAATATTTGGGTTAAAATCATATTTATGAGTGATTTGATTTTCATATGGGTAGGTTTTACGAGACTTGAGGCGGTAAAGGGGCTCGGACCGCTTGGCATATAGAATTTGATTATGGGTGAGTTGGGTATGTCATTGGAGATAAGTGGGGCACGAGATAACCCATCGGAGAAAAGTTGTAAACTCGTGCATGCGTAGGTTGTTGCTTTGTAAAGTTTATATGGAAGGACGTTGTTAAGCCATAGAGTCTTGATTGCCACTTCATGCATAATTTGTTATTACAAAAGCATATTACCACTTTGTATGTTCGTTCCAAAGGCCAGTTGGGTGATATTTTCATGAAACTCTTATCTTGCTCAACCTTTCAGCAATTATTCTTCAAGTTGGGTATAGTAGATTTCTATGCTCTGAGCTTGAGTGGGGAGTGTTAGCGTAGTTATTTTCTTATTTTATTTCTCCTGTTTATACTTGGAGGACCTTCTTGTAATTTAGATTTTTATTACTTTAATATAAATACTTAGAGCTGCTAGGAATATATTAGAAATCCTAAATCTATTATCTTAATTCTCTTTCTCTCCTTCCTCCATCTTTAAACCTAAAAATCTAAACTTTATAGACTTCAACTGTCTTAAAACACTATAATCTCAAGTTTGTTATTTGCCAGTGGCTTTAACAGATAGATTATTATGAATAATGTTGGCCTTTAAGGTGTAGAATTTTGTTACATAACTTTTAATTCTTAATAAAGTCTTTCACAGTGCATTTTATTTTCATCAATATGATGATTCCTAGGATTTTGAGCAGAGTGTCGGATACGCATAATGTGTAAATCTAAAACACCAATCCAGCATCTAGCGTCCATTCACCCTCAGACATGCAAACCAGGTGATCATAGACACCCTCACATTCCCTTGCATAAATACATTTGTGCACGACAGTGCAGTAGACGGGGATCTCTTAGCAGTAAATACATTAAAGGAACACATATCTCATCATTGTTTAGATTAACATATAAGCACCATATCATGTCAACAACAAACTACTGGTAGCAACGGGTCAAAAGTATCAAGATTACCTTCCAGTATCACCACATCCCAAAGGTCTTATAGGCTTGAAATGATCTATCCCAATTTTTTTACCATTTGCAGTTACCTACAAACACAAATAGAATTGAAACTTAAGAAGACGAGACAGTTGTAAGTGGCAGGACAGTGCATACCCAAATAAATGATCAACAAATATTGGAATTTCAAATAATAAAAATAAGATGCAGTCTTTAATCTGATAGTTACAAAATATTTTAAAACCATTCTTTCCATCAGGTGCTATTCTTAGATGCTCAAACATTAAAGCATAAATCCATAAAAGACATGAGGATATTTACCTAAAAAGGTGCAATTAATGATCAAACTTAAGAGCGAGTAATCGAGTGTACACAGCTTACATCTAAACCAAAAACACACGAAGACTACAGCAAAGTGAAACCATAAACTAAGCCATATATAATGAGAATCAGTTATACAGGATTTTGAGAAGTCATGATACAAAGATTCAGGTCCAAATAAGCAATGAACCAACAATCTAATTGAGAAGTTGGAAAAAAACTCAAAATAGAAGCACGATCTCAGAAAATACCTATATATTTCCCTCTTATAAAGTTTTTAGCCACAGAAAAATTATACCTCAAGCCAATTGTTTTTTTCTTGGCCCATGAAGCTACAGTTTTCAGAGAAAAGCTACTGAAGATTTGTTAGTTATCAAAAACCTCATTTGTTTTTTGTTTTTTCAGGAAAAAAAAAAATCAAAAGCCTCATTTGTTTTGTTTTCAAAAAAGTCAAAAAATTACTTTTTACATTTTCTTGTGCATAACCCAGCCCAATGTGGGTATGAAAAAGTTAAACTTGACATTCAAAATACTAAATTAAGTAGATGCTATCACACAACATGGTTCAAGCCCTTGCGTGTCCAGATAATCATCAATTAAAAGGAGTTAAATTTTGTAACAATTTCAATTTTTTTTTAATAATCGTCAGTTAAAAGGAGCTATTTTCTCTATTTTGATTGGCTATTGCTTCGTCGATTTATTGTAACAAAAAATCAACTCGTATTTGAATTTGTCAAATTACTGTATTACAACGTAAAATATGCCCATGTTTACAAAAACATAAAAATTAGGAGTATCTTGGTCTTCTCTCATAAGTTAATCCATAGGTATATCAATTAGAAAATATTCCGGAAACTCATTAATTCATGTGGTAACTAAATATGATTTAGTTCTTTTACTAGATTGAAAATTGATGACATCAAAAAATGTATAAATCTGATGTCATATTTAGTAAAAAATTATGATACGTGTATAAGGTGCATCAAATGTGTTTTGAGTCTGGCCCATGGATGTATTAAAAATGATACCTTTGGATGGGGTCGTTATAGTGCCCCACTAGTAATGATGTGCTACAATCTATAGGTACTACTCGTGATGCCGTGTGGGCTCATAAACTTTGTATGCTAAACTTTGTTTACGTCTATTTCGAATCCTAAATGGAATGTAGGTATTCATATGTAAACATATATCTATTTAGATACGCTCGAATAACTCCTTCTCATAAGAAGAATGCCTATCCCTATTCTGGTTTGGCCCGATATGGAATGAACTTAAATCATGGATTTGACTCGATCATCAAATTATAGATTACAAGTTCATAACCCCAACCCATTCCCATTTTGGAAGGATCAAATTGACTAATTATTTGATTCCACTTAGTAAGAGTGATTTTAAACTAATAATTAGGTCCTAAAAACTAGAAAAAAAAAACATTCCCAATAATTGCAATAATTGGGCTTATTGATATTCCTAGTATAGTAGATGCCATCACACAACATGGTTCGAGCCCTTGTGTGCCTTGATAGTCATCAATTAAATGGAGTTAAATTTTGTAACAATTTTTTATTTTTCTGATATTTGTCAGTTAAAATGAGCTATTTTCTCAATTTTTTGATTGGCTATTGTTTCATCAATTTATTGTAACAGAAAATCAACTCGTATTTGTGAGAATATATTTGGAGATACTTTTTTATTATTGAGATTGTCAGAATATACTATCATTATTATTGATATTTTCCATTATTGTAATTTAGTTTCCTAATTAGTCTACTATTATTATTAGGGTTTCTATAACCTATATATTTGATATTTTTTTTTATTGTAAATCAAGCATTTTAGTTCAATATACAATAATAGTAGTCTTTATTTTGTTTGCTAACATGGTATCAGAGCAGGATTTCAAACCCTAACCCTAATCCGCCGCCGTTATCTTCTGCGCTGTTGTCATCTTCCTTTGCGAATCCCTAGCAAACCCTAGCAGCTCCCTCCAGCATAGCAAGCCATAGCCACCGTAGCAAGCCCATATTGCAAACACAAAAGCAAAACCCTAGCCGACACAGATTGCAAACATAGATCGCAAAACCCTAAGTTGCCTCCGCTGACCTTAGCTGCCACCGTCGACCACCGACGAAGCTTCCCTGAGGTCCGACGACCCTTGTAGACCCTTGACGACCTCCGACAAGACCTGTGCGACCTAGAAAGACCCTTCCTCCAAGTCCAGCGACCCTCGTAAACCGCTCCTCTAGGTCCGGCAACCCTCGTCGACCCTTCCTCTAGGTTCGGCGAACCTCGCCGATATTTGACCAGGCCCCTGTGACCCTCGACGGACCTTCTTTGCTTCCGACACAAGTTCTAAAACCTTCACCATATTTGTTTGTGCTTGAAACCCTTCTTTGAGGCTCGGAGACCATCACCGCACCTGAGGGAACCACCGCAAACCTTGAAAACCTGTAGATCGGTAACCCTTTGGCCTCGAAAACCCTTAGCCGAGACTCCTTGACTGCCAGCAACTTTGCCGAACCTTCTTACCAGTATCGGCGACCTCGCTGGACCCCTTTACCAGCACCGGCGACCTCGCCGAACCTCCTCCAGTACTCAGGGGACCTCACCTGCAGCAATATTGGTTTGTGGTTTTGGTTTGGTACTGTTTGTATTGGTCTGTGTTTTTAGCCTGGTACTGTTTGGCTCCTGATTCAACTATTGGCACTTTTTAGCTCTTTGTTCTTACTTTTGTTAGGCTCCTGCTTCTCTCTTAGCACTATTTGGCTTCGAGTTCTTATTTTTGGGTACTATTTGGAATTAGTTTTGGTGCTACTGAATCTTGTTTTCTGTGTTTTAGCTTATGAAAACTTGCAAGCTATACTACCGGATTGCACGGAAATTCTTCCCAATGGACATGAATTTCTCTTTTGACTCGAGAATTTAGATACGAATTCTGGCATGTGATTTGGATTTTCTCACTTTTCAGTGGTGCTTCAATCTCCTTGGTACATTTTTTGTTTGAGTAGTTTCAAACCACAGACCATGCAACCTTTTGGGCTCCAATCTTATGCATCTGCTATGCCTACGTTCTCTTCAGGTTTGCATAGTTCTTATCTCACTGGTATTTCCCCCACTACTTGGATATTTGATTCCAGTTCTTCTCATCATATGACACCGATTTGTCCA
This sequence comes from Heliamphora exappendiculata, assembly GCA_034768845.1. NCBI lineage: Eukaryota > Viridiplantae > Streptophyta > Magnoliopsida > Ericales > Sarraceniaceae > Heliamphora > Heliamphora exappendiculata. The sequence continues at coordinate 8,655,229 of JAOTRH010000001.1, forward strand.
GTCTTAGTTATTGTACTTCCCACACTTCTCCAATTTCTAGTTCTACTGCCAATGGTGCTTCTATGCATGTTGTTTCTATTGGTTATGTTATTTTTTCTTCATCCACTTTCCTATCTATACCTAATATCTTTTATGTTTCCCAATTGATTATTAGTTTATTATCTATTAGTCATCTTTCTGACTCTGGTTTTGACGTGTTTTCTTTCTCTGGTTGTGTTGTTCAGGATCGAACATCCTAGAAATAGGTTGGGACTGGGCGTGGGATTGGTGATTTATATGCGTTGGAAAGTTTGCATCTGCCTTTAGATTCCTCCTCTGTGGCTTTATCTTTTTTTCTTTAGATCAGCACTCTTCTCCCTTTTACCTTTGGCATTCTCGGTTAGGTCATCTGGCTAGTGACCACCTAAAATAGTTTACTCAGTCTAGTTGCTTGGGTTGAGTGTCTGACAGTGACATTTCTAAATGCAGTAGTTGTAAAATTGCAAAAATGTCAGCTCTACCCTTTCCTACTAGTACCTTGCTCTCTACATCTTCTTTCTCCCTTGTTCATACTGATGTGTGGGGTCCTTCTCCCATTGCAACAAAAGGCAGGTCAGTGTATTATATCTCTTAATTGATGATTATAGTCAATTTTATTGGGTGTATTTGATGTCTCACAAATCAGATTTCTTTCGTATTTATCGCACATTTTATTCCATGGTTTACACTCAATTTTCTATAACTATCAAGACCCTCCATTCTGATTTGGGTGGCGAATATTTTCTTACCGAATTCACCGACTTCTTAGCTGCATCTGGCACTATTCATCAATCTTCATGTTCCGACACTCCTGCACAAAATGGTAAAGCTGAAAGAAAATATCGACACATTCTTGAGACAGCTCGCTCCCTTCTTATTTCATCATTTGTCCTTGCCACTTTTAGGGGAGAAGCAGTTCTTACTGCAATGTATCTTCTTAATCGCATGCCTACACCTCTTCTTTCTGGCATTTCTTCTTATGAAAAATTAATGGGTCACTCTCCTAATTACTCTTTGTTACGTGTTTTTAGTTGTGTTTGCTTTATCCTTCTTCCCAAACGAGAGCGGAATAAACTTAGTGCTCGTTCCGCTCTTTGTGTCTTCTTGGGTTATGGAATTCAACAAAAAGGATATCGGTGTTATGATCTTGTATCTAAACGCTTTTATGTCTCTCGTCATGTTGTGTTTTTTGAGCGTCTCTCATATTTTACTCTTACCATCCAAATATGCCTCTCTTCCCAAAGAGGATCTAATTGTTATTGATCATTTTCCGAATGATATGCCTTCCGATGAGTATACTCGTACTCTTGATGTTTCTAAACTTCCTTCTCAATCTCGTCCTTCTACTGTTTCGTCTCTCCCATTAGTCTATTCTCGTCGGCTGTCTTCTCCTTCTCAACACATATCCACTAGTTCTGACATAGTTCCACTTGTCTATGTGGATCCTGATCCCCTTGAATGGCGCTATTCTTTGCGTGCTCGTACTCTACCGGCAGGACTTGATTTTTCTAATACTTGTTTTTCACCTTCTTATCGTGCCTTTTTATCTGTTATTCATACTTATTTTGAGCTCAGTCCTATAAGGAAGCCTGTACTGATCCAAACTGGACCAATGCCATACACGAAGAATTAACTGCACTTCAGAAGACTCGTACTTGGGATTTGGTTCCACTGCCTGCCGATAAAAACCTTATTGGATGTAAGTTGGTTTATAAAGTTAAAACTCATTCTGATAGTTCTCTGGAGCATTATAAGGTCAGGTTAGTTGCTAAGGGATTTTCTTAGGCGTATGCCATTGATTATGAGGAAACTGTTGCATCTGTGGCTAAGATGACTACAATTCGTACTTTGATCTCTGTTGTTGCCATTCGTCAATAGCCTCTATTCCAGTTGAATGTTAAGAATGCATTTCTCAATGGGCATCTTAATGAGGAAGTTTATATGCACCCTCATCCAGTTTCCCCCATCCTCCTGATACTGTTTGTCTTATTCAGCGTGTCCTTTATGATTTGAAATAGTCCCCTCGTGCTTGGTATGAACGTTTTCAGTCTACGGTTACTCAGATTGGTTTCACTCTCAGTTCCCATGATTTTGCACTGTTTCTTCGCCACACTTCTACTGGGTTGGTTATTTTGTTTTTATACGTGGATAATATGATTATCACTGGTTCTAATTCAATTGCTATATCTAAAGTAAAACAACATTTGCTTCGTGCATTTGATATGAAAGATTTGGGTCCTTTGCGATACTTTCTTGGTATAGAGGTTGCTTCTTCGCCTACAGGTTATTACATTTCTCAATCAAAATATGCAACTGAGGTGATTCACCGTGCTCGACTCACTGATGATAAAATCATGGATACTTTCATTGAGTTGCATGCTAAGTTCTCTCCTTTTGATGGCGCTCCTCTTGAAGATCCTATTGTCTATCGAGAGCTGGTTTGGTGTTTGGTCTACCTTACTGTGACTCGTCCTGACATTGCGTATGTCGTACATGTGGTAAGTCAATTTGTCTCTATTCCGCGCTCCACTCATTGGGCAGCTCTGCTTCGCATTTTGCGTTATGTTCGTGGCACTATTTCTTAGAGCTTATTTTTTTCTTCGTCTTTCCCATTAACTCTTCAGGCTTATGCTGATGCTGATTGGGTTAGTGATGTCTTTGACCCCAAGTCTACTACTGGATTTTGTGTATTTCTTGGTGACTCCCCCATTTCTTGAAAAAGTAAAAAACAGTATGTCATTGCTCGTTCTACTGTTGAAGCTGAATACCGTGCCATGGCTCATGCTACTGCTGAGATTCTTTGGCTCTGTTGGCTTCTCTCTCTCTCTTCTCCTACTCTCTATTGTGATAATAAGAGTGCGATCCAGATAGTTCATTTCTGTCTTTTATGAACGTACGAAGCATATAGACATTGATTATCACTTTGTTCGTCAGCATCTTCAGCTTGGTACTATTGATCTCCCCTTCATCTCCTTGTCATTGCAGCTTGCCGATTTCTTCACCAAGACTCACACTTTGGCTCGTTTTCAGTTCTTGCTTGACAAACTCTCTTTGCTCATCGAGCTTGCATCATGAGTTTGAGAGGGGATGTGAGAATATATTTGGAGATATTTTTCCATTATTGAGATTGCCAAAATATACTATCATTATTATTAATATTTTTTCATTATTGTGATTTAGTTTCCTAGTTAGTCTATTACTATTATTAGGGTTTCTATAGCCTATATATTTGATATATTCTTTGATTATAAATGAAGTCTTTTGGTTCAATATGAAATAATAGTAGGCTTTATTTTGCTTGCTAACAGTATTAACCAATCAAATTTGTCGAATTAATGTATTATAACGTAAGAAATGCTCATGTTAACAAAAACATAACAAATAAGAGTTTTTGGTCCTCTCTCATAAGTTAATCCATAGGTAGATTGATTATATTGGAAACTCATTGACTCTTGGTAACCAAATATGATTTAGTTCTTAAGTTTACTAGATTAGAAATTTATAACATTCAAAAATGTATAAATCCCATGTCACATTCGGTCAAAAATTACGAGACGTGTATAAAGTGCACCCAATGTGTTTTGAGTCTGCCTCACGGATGTGTTAGAAATGATACTTTGGGACGGGGTCGATAAAGTGCCACTAGTTATGATGTGCTACAATCGATAGGTACTACCCCGTAATGACTGGGTGGGCTCGAAAACTTTGTATGCTAAAGTCCATTTACGTCTATTGCTAATCCTAAATGGAATGTAGGTATCCATATATAAACATAGTATCTATTTAGATACGCTCAAATAACCCCTTCTCATAATGAGAATGTCTATCTCTATTCTGGTTTGGTCCGATATGGAATGAACTTAAATCACAGATTTGACTCGACCATCAAATTATAGATTATAAGTTCATAATCCCAACCCATTCCCATTTTGGAAGGAACAAATCTACTAATTATTTGATTCCAGTTAGTAAGAGTGATTTTGAACTAATAAATGTCTTAAAAGCTAAAAAAGGGTATTCCTAATAATTGCAATAATTGGGCTCATTGATATTCCTAGTATAGCAGATCATAATTATCAGAATTTTACGATTTACAATTCGATTCATGAGTTGATTCACCATTTTCGATTCATGTAATTTTTAAAATTATTAGATTTAATAAATTATGAATTCCCTATTTACCATTTTTTTCTTTTTAAATGCCTTAATACTATCAGAATATATTATTATTAATAATGGAAAGGATCCTAATAATGGGTAAATATCACAATAATAATAATAGTATATTTTTACAATCCTAATAATGAAAAAATATCCCAATAATAATAATATATTCTTACAAATATCCCAATAATAATAATAATATATTCTCACAAATACAACTTAGTGTGGTTATTGTGAAAATAAAAAATAAACATGCATAATTTGTTGCTCATTTGAAGATTAGAGAATTTAATAAGAACTTGGCAGATTCAATAAATTCTCAACTCTTTATTTATTTTTCTTTTAGGTAAAAAAACATATCAAAATATATCTTTTTAGAATGTTTAAGATAAAAGCATCACTTCTAATAAACTATTTATTTTCATTTTAGTGAAACTAATGTAATTTTTAAAGATGATATGACTTTAATCATTCCACTCAACGGTTCTACATCTTTTCTAAGCTTTTCTTTATTAACAATAAGCATATAAAATATATTTGGAAGTATTTTATGTTTAATCTCTAATCTCTTATTTTAATTAGTTTGAGATTTATTAGTTCATTTTTTGAATTCCAAATGAGAATATATAATGATTTTTAAAGAATCTTATGGCTAGTTGGATTTAAGTTACAACGTCTTGTGAAGAACGTAAATGTCTTTCATATTTAGATTATGTGATCATATTCTTATTGTATAATTGTATTAATATCAATTTATTCATTTTATTTCGTACATATAAAGCGTTTAAATGTCATCTTTATCATTCATGCCGAATCTTACGTTTCTCGTTTTGATTCGATTAACGATTTGACAAGTATCCATTAAACTTACAGTTATTTTAAAATTAAAGCCATTTTTTAAAAACTCTTAATAAATGTTTTTTTTTGTTGCAAATCTCACTTTAACCGAAACTTTTTTTTGTTGTTTTAGTTTTACTTAAACTAGTTTTAGGCACGTACTTAACACCAATAAAAGACCACCAATTGAAAAATAAAATAAACTAATCTTTCTATAATCACTTTAACGAAATTAATCAACAGTAAGACACAACTCAAAAACCATCAACCACGTAAACCATAGCATATATTAGTATAGCCAAATAAAAGAAAGTACATACCAGCATTTTCATGGTCCGCTTAGATCAAAATCCCTCAAATAACCCACAAACACTTAACCGTGAAAACCATAATCTAAACATATTAACATAATGTTATAAGATTGAAGTATGGATTAGTTCTCCCACGATCCCTTCAATCAAAATTTGCAATGGACATGATATTAACTTTTAGGACATTGTTCAGTGCTGCTAACTTCAAAATTGTACCTTTTGTATGGCTGCCCATGAAGCACTATGCCTTTTGTGAGGCCTTGGGTAGACAGGTTGAGAATGGATAGCCCACAAATCTTCTGGTCTCTGGAAGTGGCACCATGCAATGGTCAAAATAAAATAAAACGAGCATCTATGGTGTCAACATGTCATGTTATTCTTCCTTAAACAGTCGTTCGTAGTTACACCAAAAACTAAGATGTGCTAATTTTTGTAGTATACAAGGTATAACGTTGAAACAATCTAAATGTGGATCTCAAATGTTAGTATGCTACAGAAGCCTACCAATTTTTTTCTTTTTTTTTCTGGCAATTGTATTTAATACCAAAAATATTGAAGGACGACCTTATGAAATGCTATCCGCATGTACTTTGTTGTAGTAAAGGAAAAAAAAACATTCAAGAAGTTACATAATTGTGAACCTGGTAAGTAGAGCATATCCATTTATAAAGGGAAACTATAATGTTAGGAAAAGGGGAGCCATGCTCTCATGAAACAATGTTACAGACATCAGCTATCCATCAGTCCAAACATAGAGCAAAAGGAGTACCTTACCAAGTTGGCGTCAGGAAGTTCTCGAACGGCCTCATCAACATTTTCTGCAGTAGCTTTGACCTGGAAAAAGAGAAGAATGATAAAGCACCAATATAAATATAAGGTTCTAATTGTATTCAAAATTAAGTGATTATATTGCAAATAAAAGATCCAATGGATTAGGCAATATTCATTTCTGACAATAGCTCTCCTGGATGTTATCTCCTACATGGCCACGTATATCTTGCCACGACAGATATGGGGTGGCTAACCACATTAGCACGAAGACGCATGTATATTGGATTTAAAACAATATTTAGGTTGAGACTATGCCTATATGAATAACTACACAGCCACGTGTACAGCATGTCACGGGGTGACTGCTTGTGCATCATTAAATTTTGTCCCTGTGAGGGATTCGAACTCTACCAAGCCCAAATCCACCTTTTGTCTGACCATCCGAGTGCTATTCTTTCATCGTTCTTCATTTATGGGCTCATTGCTCTCTCAAAGCAAGCACAACTCCGCTGTGGAAGTCGATGCCACCCAACATGTCTCAAGTTGAACATCACACAACAAGAGTAGCTTCATTACACAAAGCTCTCTCACGAGCAAGGTGCTCACCCAACTGAGATCGATATCGTTAAGGCTAACAAGCCAGGCACATATGTGCTAGTGTTGATGCCTGGCTAGCCAACAAACTTCTAACATATATCAAGTCATGTGACACTTTCTCGAATAGGCATGGGATACTTCATGTCTCAGCATAACACCAGAGGTCACTTGCGTGCCTATGCGCAGCCCTCATGCTAGGACATGTTGATCACTTGGACATTGCGCGCCTATATCATTGCACTGACATGCCGCCCGAGTAAGCAAGTGAACATGATGATGCATAGGCCACAAGTAGCATTACACCATTCCACTGTCCAAGAATGTGGTGCCTGACTCGTATCATGGCTATATATGTCGTCCAATAGCTCCCAAGTGTGAAGTTACCTCCATATTGCACTCCTTTGGACACGGGACCACTACACGCATTACAAAAGCAAGCACATGCAAGTAGGTTGGCACACGAGGCTTTAGTAGTGCCTCGATAGTCTACTTGGCTTAGACATAGTTGTCAAATTGTTAACCGAAATCTTAATTTTGTAAATTGTGAATCGAATCGGGAATTGTAAGATTCTGCATTAACTATAAAAATGATGTTGAACACTTTATATGCATGAAATAAAATAAATAAATAAACTACTATTGACACAAATTACGCAACAAGAACATGATTACTTAATATAATTGAAAAAATATTTATATTTATCACAAGAGATTTTTGCTCAAATCCAACCCAATATAAGATTTCTTAAAAATAATAGTATATTAACTTTTAAAATTCATAAAATGGATCAAGAAATCTCAAAGAGAGTATAATAATAAAGATAGATGGTAAATACTCTTTAGATTAAGCATGAAACACTTTAAAATGTTCTTGCATGCTTATTGCTAATAAAAATAAATTAAGAAAAAAATATTGTGTTAGTCATTTTGTCCAATAGGTCTATAAATCATATCATATCAAACTATGATTGTTTTACCAAAATAGAAAAAGAATAATTTGATAAATTATTCTCATTTTTTAAATCTATAAAAGATGCATTTTGATATTTTTTGCATAAAGAGAAATGGAAAAAAAGAGGAAGAAATTATTGAACCTGTTATTCTTATTATATTTTCTAATCACCAAATGAGCAACAAATTATGTATGATTATTTCCTACATTCATAATAAACACAATAATTTGTACTATAGCATTTTAAAAATAATAGGAATGCTAAATAGAAGTTTGAAATTTGTTGGATATGATAATTTTAAGGATTACATAAATCGTAAATAGTGAATCGAATCGGGAATTGTAAGATTCATCACGATTCTACCACAAATTACATTCGCTCGTAATTCGTATCGATTTATGCATGAATCGTGAATCGTAAGATTCTGATAACTATTTGCTTAGAACATCCACTCAAGGGGTTAATAAGTGGGCCATCACGTTTCTTAAGCCTTTTCTCGAGGATATACGCATGATGTCAACACTCTTTCCTCAATCGCAACACCCATCGGGCTTCCTATCCCATCTGGAGACCTTCGACACCTCTCGATGGACTCCTAAGCTCCTTCTGGGATGTTCACTTGCTAAGTTGTCCTTGAATTGGCTGGAGAAAACATGCCTTGTAGGGACCCGGTCCCTTTTTAATTCGAAACATTTAATTGAACCTTGTGGATTAATGTTTATTTACGGGAAGGGATTAAGATTTGTTTACGAGTATGATTATTGATGCTAATTATGTGCCTATCTATGCATGAAAATAATTATTGTGGATAAATTGAACGAACCTTGAGGCGTCGGAGCAAAATTGGAATTTTGTATATATTTTCCTTTCTCGGTATACCTTCCAACAAGGGACTGCTCGAGCAGTCTCGAGACTGATCGAGCAATCTGTAACATAGGGGTTTTTAAGTTGCGGGATTTGAGTGTTTGGTTTCATTTCTCTCTTATCTCTCTCTCTCTCTCTCTAATCTGAAGTTCTATGCCCTAGAACAAGCCTTAGGGTTTCCTTGAACTTTCTTTGCTTCATTGGAGGTTGATCCTTGCTTCTCTTCCAAATGAGTGCCTTTGGAGAAGTCTTTGTTCATGTTCGGAGCTACACCTTCACTCACCCGTTGGAGTTTTAGTTGATTGAAGCTTTGCTAAGGTTAGATTTTAGTAGCTTGAGCATAAAAAAGGTAGGATCTATGACTATCCACGAATTTGTACTTGATACGAGTTGTTTATTTGAACATATATACATGAAAACATGAAAATTGTAATTTTGAAACCCTAGACTAGGGTTTAATGTTAAAGCATGTTAAGTCTTGGGTTTATGAATGATTTAAGATGGTTTTAACTTGTTGTGGTCATTGGACATGTATGGAATTGAAAGATGGAAAATTAGGGTTTGGTTTCTTTGGGTTAACCCATGAAAATGGGGGGTTTTTTGGTTAAAAGATTAAATGATGAAATTGATGAATGATTTGGTAAACTTTGGGTTGTGGGAACCTATTTACATGTATAAATTTCATGAATTTGATGATAAGTGAAATGATGAAATGAGAATTGGGAGTTTTGAATAAACCACGTGAACGTGGTGAGTTTTTGGGAACCACAATGCATAGGTTGGGGTTTTAAGCTAATTAAAACCGGAATATGTGAAATTTATGAAATTTAGAATATATAATTGTTGTTAACCCTGTGTGTGCTGGGTGTTGACGAGAGAAACTATACTTAGGTTGGACTCGTGTTTGGGATATTGATGTAATCAAATAAAAAGGACCGATTTTGAATCTATGGATCATTTAAGTTGGGCTTGAATAGCTCTTCGGTGAAAGATCAGAAAACTGCGCAGATTGGGTGACCTATCCTTCGGCTAATAACTGAAAACAAGGTGTTAGTCGCGGTGGGTTATAGAACGCACCGTTACGTAGCGGGCCTTGCGTGGCTCGGTGGGTAGTAACATGGCGTGGGCCTATAAGCTCATCCGGCATCGGCTTGTAGTACGTAAACCACGAGTTGGTTGAGATATGAGATGATGGGAACAATTGCGAACTTGGGGACTTGGAATGAGTGTAACGAAATGGAAATAAATGACTAAGTAATAGGTTTGTCTTTCATAAGAAAAACCGGCTATGTGAACGGGATTTTGGTGAAAAATAAAAGTTAGTTTTGATAAAACTATGTGTTGCATGTCGCATAACCATCCTCACATGTCATGCATCTATTCATAGTTAGTCAATTTCCTACGAATCTCGGCTCATGTTGTATAAACCATTTCAGGTGATAGCGGGAAGAAAGCTATGAACTAAGGAATGTGATCGTGGAACTCTTTTTGTAGTTATAGATAGAATTACATGTCTATTTGTATTATCTTTTAAGAATTAAAAGTTGTAAATGGTATTCTTTTGAACACTTTGGGTGGTTGTACCCGGGTTGGTATAACCATTGTTGTAAGGCCGTAAGGCCATGAACTCATATTTTGTATGCATGAGAGGATGATTGCTACCGTTTTGAATGTTGTAGGACGGTTAAATGTTGGTTCCTTCGAGTTTGGGAATGTTTGGAGATGTTCCTTCGAGTTTGGGAATGTTTTGATCTTATATCTATAAAAATTGGTAGCATGGGAGGGTTGTCTTTATAAATGTTTTGATGTGGAAATTAAGTTTTTGGAAGCTAAACATGAGGAAAGGGTCTAGAATCGAATCGCTCGATGGACCGCTCGAACAGTCAAATGGGTCTCTCAGTTTCTGAGTTGCAGGTCAAAAATACTGCAAGCAGTGAGTGTTAATAGACATGATCAGGTTGAATGAAGGCGTTAACCCAAATAGGGTACGCAACAGTTTATTTATAGAACAACGAGATCACACAATAATAAATGGTGTGCCCAACCACACCGGATAATAATAATAATAATAATAAAGCTAATATAATTATAATAAAGCTAACACCCCCCTCAAGCTGGTGCATATATATCTAACATACCCAGCTTGTTACATAGACATCGAACCCGAGGACCTGGAACAGACTTAGTAAAGATATCTGCCAACTGTTCCCTAGTACGAACAGCACCGAACACGATCACACTATTCTAATACCCATGCCGAATAAAATGGCAGTCCATCTCAATATGTTTAGTACGCTCATGGAACACCGGATTCGTGGCAATATACACTGCAGATTTATTATCACACCAAAGCGTTGTTGGGCCATTACAGGGATCGCCTAACTCACTAAGCAATTGACGAAGCCACAAAATCTCAGATGCGGCCAAGGACATGGCTCGGTATTCTGCTTCTGCACTTGACCTCGAAACCACGTCCTGCTTTTTGCTCGTCCAAGAGATAAGATTGCCACCGATAAATACAGAGAATCCAGAAGTGGACCGTCGATCAATGGGGCATCCCGCCCAATCAACATCAGAATACCCTTCCATCATAGAGTGGCCGTGATCACTAAAATGCAATCCCTTACTGGGACTACTGTGAATATAGCGTAAAATTCTAACCACGACATTCCAATGTGGCACCCGAGGTGCCGTCATGAATTGGCTCACCACACTCACAGGAAAGGCTATGTCCGGTCTTGTCATTGTTGTCAGATAATTCAACTTTCCAACCATTCTCATATATCTGTCGGGGTGAGAAAAAATCTCACCTTCATCAGGGAGAAGTTTAACACTCGGGTCCATAGGTGACTCGACCCCCTTTGCGTGCAACAACCCAGCGTCAGCAAGAATATCCAATACATACTTCCTCTGAGAGATAAAGATACCGTTCTTACCTCGTGCCACCTCGACTCCAGGAAAGTATTTCAATTCTCCCAAGTCTTTAGTTTGGAACTGAGATTGCAAAAATTACTTCAACGCAAAAATTCCCACCGCATCATCACCGGTGATAACAATATCATCAACATAAACAATTAATAGAATACAACCAACATATGAGCGTCTATAGAACACCGTATGATCTTTGTCGGGCTATAGAAGACCAAACTGGTGCATAACCATACTAAAGCGACCAAACCACGCACGTGGAGACTGCTTCAAGCCATAAAGAGATTGATGGAGACGACAGACCAGCTGCGACCCCCCCTGAGCAAAAAAACCGGGAGGTTGCTCCATATAACCTTCCTCTTGCAAATCGTCATGAAGAAAAGCATTTTTCACATCAAGCCGGTACAGAGGCCAATGGTGAGTGGTAGCTAAAGACATAAACAGGCGAACAGAGGCCATTTTGGCGACGAGAGAAGGTCTCAAATAGTCAAACCCATAGGTCTGAGCATATCCCTTGGCAACGAGACGGGCCTTCAACCGGGCAAGAGAACCATCATGATTGACCTTAACCGTAAAGACCCATTTGCAACTAATGGCCTGCTTGCCTTCCGAAAGAGAAATGAGGAACCAGGTAGAAGTGGATTCAAGAGCGTGCATTTCCTCCAACATAGCAACCCGCCAGTCAGGGTCAGCTAAGGCCTCTGGAACAGTACGAGGAATAGTGGCCTGATCGAGAGTGGTGATACAAGTTTGTAAAGAGACTGAGAGGCCCTTGTAGTAGAGAGGATGATCCCTGCAAGTGCGATAAGATTTCCGAATAGCAATACGAGTATCACGAGCTGGGGAATGAACACTTACCGTAGGAAGAGGATCCGCAGACAAGGAGATGGGCTCAGTAGAGGAAAGTTCCAAGGAAACTGAAGGAGTGGAAAGAGATGGTGGAGAGGACCCCCCAGTAGGAGGAACACCTGCAGAAGAGGACAAAGGCAAGCAAGATACTAAAAAATCAAGATGTTGATCAGATTGCCCACTCCCCGACACAGCTGAATCTGATGCAGAAAAGAAAGGAGTAGACTCCACAAAGGCAACATCCTGGGACACAAAGAACTTGTGGAGAGATGGACAAAAGCAGCGATACCCCTTCTGAGTTTTCGAATAACCAAGAAAGATGCATTTGACAGTCCGAGCATCCAACTTTGTTCGCTGAGAATGAGTGTCACGAACATAACAAAAACAACCAAAAATTCTCAAGGGTAAAAGAGAAAAGGCTCGTTGCAAGAGAGAGGACCGCCATCGGAATTTTACCACCAAGGACCTGAGAGGGGAGTCAGTTAATTAAGTAGCAAGCCGTTAACACGGCATGTCCCCAGAATTGCTTGGGCACGTGCATTTGAAGCAAAAGAGCACGAGCAGTCTCCATAATATGGCGGTTCTTGCGCTTAGCGACACCATTCTGCTGTGGGGTAGCGGGGTGAAAAGTCTGATGAACAATACCATTAGTGGATAGAAAAGTCTTCAGCTAGGTGGAGAGATACTCGCCACCATTATAACTGCGCAAACATTTAACCTGAGTCTGAAACTGAGTTTTCACTTCCATACAAAATGAGGAAAAAATAGATGCTACTTCAGATTTATATCGCATAAGATATAAGAAAGTCACGAGAATAATCATCCACGAATATGACATAATAACGAAAACCAGAAACGGACTCTACTGGACACGGCCCCCAAACATCTAAATGAACCAAAGAAAAAGGAGCCGAAGCTCGTTTATTGAGCCGAGATAATAAAGTCACACGCAAGTGCTTTGCCAACCGACACGACTCACACTCAATATGAGAAATAGAGCGAAAACAAGGACACAGACTATGTAAACTGGATATAGATGGATGCCCCAGACGACAATGAGCATCAAAACCAGGACAGGGAACTACTGAGCAGGCCGTAGCAGCCACCTCCTCCACCAAGTAAAGCGCACCAGAAACTCGTCCTCTACTGATAATCTTCCTCGTCGTAAGATCCTGAAAAATACAACCATCAGGATAAAAAATCACATAGCAGTTGAGATCATTAGTGAGCTGATTGACAGATAATAAGTTAAATGAATTTCCAGGAGTATGTAAGATATTAGGAAAGGTTAAGGAGGGTGTGGGAGTAGCGACTCCACGTCCTTTAATCGGTAAGGAAAATCCATTAGCCACAAGAACACCACGATGGCTAGGAGTCACCTGATAGTCAGATAATATACCTGCCGAACCAGCCACATGATAGGAGGCACCTGAATTAATCACCTAGGCAGATGGAGTAGTCGCCAGACATGCACTAGGATTACCTGCGAAGGTAGTGGTAGCAAGAGCAGGAGGACTAGGGCTAGTAACTTGAGACTGAACATACTACTCATATTCAGCTGAGATCATCTCTACGAGTTGCTTCTGAGAAGAGAAAGATGAATCTACCTGGGGGTACTTGACAGTAACATTAGCCACGGGGGACGGGCTTCCATGTAGTTTATAACACTGACTGCGAATATAACCCTAGATCCCACAATAGTGGCAAGAACGAGTCTCACGAGCCCCCCCACCTGTTCAACCTCCATCATGGCCCCTACCACGGCCACGACCACGAGTTACATTGCCTCCTCGAGAAGCAATAAGGGCAGACTGATCAGTAGCATCGGAGGAAGGCCGGGTGTCATCACGGCGCATCGAACGACTCACCCAATGGAAAGTCTCAGATAATGTAGGAATATCTGTCCCAGCAAGAATCTGGGAATGAGCCGTGTCATATTCAGGATCCAAACTGGCTAAGAAACACACGACGAGAATCTGAATTCGCTGTTCTTGAAACTTGCTGATAGAACTGGTGAATGGAAAAAGCCGATCAAACTCATCAGCAAGCACTTTAAATCCCATAAAGTGCTCCTGAAGAAGACGACCAGCCTGTTGCGAGCGAAAAAGCCTCGCATCACATCATAAAGGCGTGATAAGTCATTTGTGGAAGCATAAATATCCTCTAGAGCCCCCCAGATTTTTTTTACAGTATCGGCACTAGCAACCAAAATCTTGACACTGCGGTCCATGGAATTCATAATCTGACTGAAGAGACGAGCATCGTCTCGTATCTAGGTACGATAAAGAGGAGAACTAGGATCGGGGGCATCGTCAAATAAGTGGGAATCTAATTTCATGCCTTGCAAAAATTTTAACACATTCTTCCGCCACAAGGGATAAGAAGTACCGTCAAGCTTCTCATTGACAAGACGAGTAGAAGAAGAGAACACCTCAGTTCTCATTGGTCGCCCGGTATCCGTCAGAGACTCAGCAGTCCCAGAAGTCTGGGTAGCAGACTTATCGGCCTCCGATGACATTCTTGTTCAACTACCTGAGAATCCACAACCAGAAAACCCTCACTGCATCAACAAAAATTGGACAACACAGATCTTGGCGATGAATGAAAAGCAGGCCATTGTACGGATGAATGAAGGGACGCAGTGAGGGAGACGAAAAAACACAGAACTACTGAGACCGGTGCGACTGTTCCGGCGACTGGTTACTGTTCTGGTGACCGGCGACTTTTCTAGGTTTCCGGTGACTGTTTAAAGGGGACTGTGTTTGGAGCACGATTAGTGACTGTTTAGTGGGTTTTTGGTGGATTTCGGCGACTGGTAGTGTGACGGCAACTGAGTTCGGCGACGCCAGTGATTGTCGGCGACTACAGTGGACTGGCTTGAGGGTGTCGGCGCTAGAGGTGGTGGTGTTGGTGGGTTTTGGCGCTAGGGGTGGTGCAACGAGAGGCTGTGAGCCTTGCTGGAGGGACGACGATCCTCGCTGGGTGTGCGACGAGGAGCGGCGAGGGGCTAGGGTGGTATGGCAAGGGTTGTTGGGTGGTCGGCGAGGGTTGTAAGTGGTCGGCGAGGGTCTTGGGTGGGGTGTCAACGACTGGCGACTTGAGTTAGGACTGTCGGCGACTGGTGTGTGGTTTCCAGTGACAATTTGGGTCTGACGGCTAGGGTTTAGGTGGCGGCTCGGGTTACCAGAGGTCCGGTGGCTCTGATACCATGTTAATAGACATGATTAGGTTGAATGAAGGCGTTAAACCCAATAGGGTACGTAACAGTTTATTTATAGAACAACGAGATCACACAATAATAAATGATGTGCCCAACTACACCGGATAATAATAATAATAATAAAACTAATATAATTATAATAAAGCTAACAATGAGAGACCGCTCGAGCGGTCTAGCTGGATGGACAAAATTTTCATCTTTTTGTTTTAAAGCCTACTTTTCAAAGGGGTGTTTACCCAAGGTTTTAAACCTTCTTTCGTGTATCTTTTTACTTCAAATCATGGTTTAGTTTTGTTAGAACTTTTCTCTTTCTGGGCATTTTCCTTGTAAATTGCTTGGGTTCCATTGTCATGAAATTGGGGCGTGACATGCCTCATATAATATTTGAGGAAAAAATCACCAAAATTGCGCGCAAGACTGAGTGGGCAGGGGAGTGGTGGTGCTGCACGCGCTGGCTGTGTTAGCGTGCTGGTTGTTTTTGGATGCAGCTACTGCACCTTCATGCTGCCATGTTTTGCTCCACCATGCATTGTGGGATGCTTGGGGCCGTTCTCCAGGCCATGTCAGGGCAATGTTGTCATATTTTGGGCATATATTGCCACATTCTTGGGCCTCCTCTAAGCACTCCAACAGCCATGACCACATCATGTCACCATGTTGGCCTATGAAATAGGCAATTGATGTCACAACATCATGGCCTATGAAATAGGCAATTGATGTCACAATACCATGCCACGTGTAATGTGGCTATCCGTGTTACCATGAAGACCCACGTGTATTGCACACGTGTATCCCATGTGTCTGGTGACAAACAAGACCTATATGATTTATGTTTATATACATTTTCATTTATCTCCATTAACTATTAATATTCATATTTCAGTAATTCAAGATTCTAATCTTTCTTAAACATTAACACTAACGTAATTTTTCACTTCATGCTTTGTATTTGTAATGTTCTTTAACTATCAATCATAACTTCCTCAACAAATTACTAATATATTGTTTAAAATCAAAACTATGAATTATCCAATGTAAGCTACTAAATAAAAAAGTTAAAGAGCCACATAGTATCCTCTACATCATTTTTTTATGCCTATGAGCTAATGAATTAATGAGATACAGATCCAGAATGTTATAACATGCTTTATATTATCCTCAAGTATACTCGTGTTCTATGTACCCCCACCGTAGTAGCAAATACTTGCTTATGCCCGCTTTATTTTTATAAATTATCCAACATAGTAGCATTTCCAATTATACTGGATGGTAGAATTCCCTCACTAGATAAAATTCTCAATTTTTTTCTCGTTAGAACAATCACGAAATTCATAATTGTAGTTGTAGGACCTTGGAATTTATCAGAGTAGTGGAGAATGAAAAAATGGAGTACACCATAGTGGCTTAGACCAGTGGAGGTGGAGGAGGTGGAGGAGGCGGAGGATGTCAGGGCTCATGATAGCCTTAGAGAGAAAGAGGGTAACGGTGGAGAGCAAGCTGGAAATATAGAGATACGAAAACTTATGTTGAGTTGAGGTGATTTTGTTCTACGGATGGACTTGCCTCCTTTATAAGTGTTGTCGGAGGGGGGCATTAGGATCATGAAGATCACATGGGGACGGGTGTCTCTTCCTTATTAGCCCTGCGTATAGGATCTTAGATGGGATCTGTATCATGAGACTACTGGAGATTGATATGATACGACATCCCAAGTGTGACCGAGTAGATCGTCAATTGGTTGGCTGGTAGGTATGATACAAGCTCCCATGTTCTAGATGTCTTGGTCAACACCCTTCTCTCTCTATGGCTGGTCAAGTGAAGCCGCTTTGAAGATGTCTTGGTTAACACCCTTTTAATTTCAAGTGACCATGATTAGATAACAAATTTCCTTTCTCAGGTGCAAATGTAAGGTATATTTACATAGGTAGATAGCATGAAGATGTACAATAAAGTGGTCATGCATGAACTGACTAACAAACCCACAGCATATCCAATATTAAGCTTGGAGTGATATAGGTATATCAGTCATTCCACAAGTCTTTGAGATCTTCCCTTGTTGATAGGCTCTCCATCATCACCACTGAGGCGATGATTATCTTTAAGAAGTGAATCTGCTAGTCGACAACCCAACATGTATGTCTCCTCGAGGAGGTTGAAAATATACTTTTTTGAAAAAATGAAGATGTCCTTATCTGATCTAGCCATCTTAAACCCAAGAAAATATCGTAACACCCTAGATCTTTCATCTCAAACTCTTTAGTTAGATGTGCCATAAGATGGGAAACCTCATCTGCATCATTGCTTGTCACAACTATGCCATCAATATATACAATAAGAATTATAATCTTATTATTATCTTATTTGATAAACATGGTATGGTCTACATGACTTATCGGTACCCTAATTTTAGCATAGCCTTGAAAAATTTATCAAACCAAACTCTGGGAGGCTGCTTTAGCCCATGTAGAGCCTTCTTCAATTTACACGCCTTCTCTTCAATTTCACGGGATGAAAAATCTGGTGGCACATTCATATGCACCTCTTCCTTCAAGTCCCCATGGAAGAATGCATTCTTCAAATTCAATTGTTGAAGAGGCCAACCCATATTAGCAGCACATGACAAGAACACCTGAACAAATACCGGAGCGAAGGTTACCTGATAGTCAATACAATAAGTCTGGGTAAAGCCTTTAGCAACTAGTTTGACCTTAAATCTCTCAGCTGACTCATCCGCCTTTTGTTTTACTGTAAATACCCATTTGCACCCAATTAATTTCATTTCTGAAAGAGATACTAACTCCAAGGTACCATTCTTTCTCAGAGGTATTATTTCTTCAGTTATAGCCTTCTTCCACTTATAATCCGCAGTAGTTTCCTTACAACCCTACGAAATTGATATAGAGGACAAATAAATGACAAATGCATGTTATGAGGGTGATAACGAGTTATATGAGACAAAGTGTGAAACTTGATGTTGAGTACACACCCTAGCTCCTTTTTGAAGAGCAATAGGTAAGGCACAAGTATTAAGAGTAACAACTGAAGACACAATACCAGATGGATCAGTGGAAGAGACTGAAACCGAAGACGGCGATAGCATCTGGCTAGGTAGTAGTGCCACATGAGCGGTCTGATCCTTTTGACAACAAGAATATCAGGCAGATCAGTTTTATCTAATCACCGACCAACATCTTGCTCTTTTCCCCTGTCACCCGACTATGTGTCTTCCTCGGAAGAGATGTCTTAGGTAAATAGAAAAAAAGATTGTCTCCTAAAAAGATAACATCCATCCTAATAAATACCTTTCAGGTGGTAGGAGAATAGCATTTGTAACCTTTTTGGGTAGCAAAATAGCCAATGACGATACATTTAACAGTTTTTGAATCTAATTCTCCACCCGGGTGTTTAGGCGCATGAACATAGCAAGTACAACCAAAAAACTAATGTGGAAGAGAAGAAACAGAGGGAGACCCGAAAAGAAGCTCCAAAGGAGTTTTGAACTAGAGGACACTGAAGGGCATACGATTAATAAGATAGGTAGCTGTAACAACCGCCTCGCGCCAGAAAGATTTAGGAACATGCATAGTGAAGAGAAGAGAACGAGCAACCTCAAGAAGATGACGATTTTTCTGTTCAACGACTTCATTTTGTTCAGGAGTTTGCACACGGCTTGTCCAAAAAAGAATGCCATTATCGTCTAGGTAGGCTTGAAAAATCCATCAATATACTCAGTTCCATTATCAGTACGAAGAATCTTGATATTGGTGTCAAATTGGTTATGCACCACCATTTTATGAAAGTTTTGGAAACACAAAAAGACTTCACTCTCAATGCTAAGTAAAATACACCCAAGTGACACAAGAATAACAGTTAATGAAGGTGACAAACCACCGATAACCAAAAATAGAAATAATATGTGAAAATCCCTAAACATCAAAATGGATAATCATAAAAGGAAAATCACAGCATTTATTAAATGAGGGATAAGCAAACCGTTTATACTTTGCAAGTTCGCAAGCCTCATACAAAAAAGTACATTTAGAACAATGTTTAACTAAAGAAGAAAAAAGTTTCTCCAAAATCCCAAAAGAAGGGTGACCTAAAGGACGATACCACTGATATAAATGATGAAATATTGATCTAGTATCAGCGTGGAAAGCCTGTTCAGAAGGTGAAGTTGGAAAAGAAGAGGAAGAAGGAACATCCAGTAAGTACAGGCCTCATGTGCACCACCACTGCTAATCGTTCTCCCTGTCACCAATTCTTGAAATACACAATGGGTGGAAAAAAAAGTTACGGAACAATTTAATGAACTAGTAAGGCTACTAACAGATAATAAATTAGTAGAAAATTTTGGAACATAAAAAACAGACGAGAAAGAAATTGAAGAAGAGCAATGGATAGAACTTTTTCCAGACACACGATAAAGACTCATCAGCTATTTGGACCTTCTTTACCAGAACAAGTAGAGAGGAAAACAAAGAGAAAGAGCCGGTCATATGATTAGTGGCAAGGGAGTCGATGATCCAAGAAATATGAGAGGCAAAAGCACGAAGTGCACTAGGATAAATACTTGAGTGACCAAAGTTGGAAGAGGAAATGGAAGCTATAGAAAGAAAGATGTCAATGTGGGCCCATCTATCACCTGAGAGTAGTTAACTCACCTCAGAAAGAGGACCAGTCTCAATAGATGGGCCAGCAGAGGTCTTAACAATGAGTATGGAAGCATATAGGACCACTACGACCACCATCGCATCCACCTCACGTCCTTAAATAGGACGACCATTTAACTTCTAGCAATTTTCTATCATATGACGACACTTACCACAATGCTGCCATTGCAACTGGCCACAAGCAACTGGTTCACTCTTCTCCCCAAGCTTGAAATGACTATGTTGGCCAGTCCGTGTAATTGACATGACAGTTAACATAGAACGCTTCTAACTAAAAAGAGGCAACATAGCATGACGCCTACTTTCCTACTGCTGAACATGAGCATATGCTTGTTTCAAGCTATGAAACAGATCTCGACCAAAATATAAACATGGATCGGATCATTACTCAACATTTAGACCAACAAAAAATCATAAACACGCTCTTTTTCCACCCTCTTCTAAAAGGCAGCGACATCAGGAGTACAAACTGCCTGAAAGTCATGATATTAATTAAACTCATTCCACATATTAGTCAACTCGGCATAGTACTGGGCTAGGAACTAATCTTTCTGATTTGGGCTAGTAACTGGTCTTTCTGATCCAATCCACAGATCGTCTTCCGCAATTCATAGAGTTGAGCATTATTACCAATCTAAGAGTAAGTCTGAGCAGCTGACCAAATCTTATGTGCAGTATCCAAAAGTAAGAAACTGTGAATAATGCAAGGCTACATTGAATGCAGCAACTATGACATGACAAGAAAATTGTCCTCAATCCACCGTGTGCGAGAAGGCCCCACAATAGTTAGCTGTTTAGTTTCACCAGTGATATACCTAGATACACCGCGAGCAGTAATGGCTAAATTGTAAGCACGAGACAAATGAAATAATTACTACCATCCAACTAAACAAGGCTAATCCAAAGAGATGGATTGTCACTAGGAGTTCTGGAATGACTGACCTTGTATCCTCATTACCACCGAAAGGCTTACCAGTATTAGACATGGCCATGAATAACCAAGAACACGCAGTAATAGACCGAAAAACAATAAACTCGGCAACAAACGCAAATTAAAGGATTGAAACACGAGAGAAATGAGAATACTCAAAATATGCAAATCAACTCATTCCATAATAATTAATCTCATTCCACAAATAAGTCAACTCGGTGTAGTACTGGGTTAGGAACTGGTCTTTCTGATTCAATCCACGGATTGTCTTCTGCAATTCATAGAGCTGAGCATCATTGCAAGTCTGAGAGTAAGTCTAAGCGGATGAGCAAATCTTATGTGTAGTATCCAAAAGTAAAAAACTGCGACTAATGGAAGGCTGTATAAAATGTAGCAACCATGACATAACAAGAGAATTGTCCTCAATCCACCATGTGCGAGAAGGGCCTACAACAGTTGGCTATTTAGTTTCACCAGTGATATACTTAGATACACCGTGAGCAACAAAGACTAAATTGTAAGCACAAGACCAAATGAAATAATTATTGCCATCCAACTAACAGGGCTAATATAAAGAGATGGACTGTCACTAGGAGTTCTGACATGACTTAACCCTGTATCTTTATTACCACTGAAAGGCTTTCCAGTATTAGACATGGTCGTGGATAACCGAGAACACGCAGTAATAGATCAAAAAAATCAACACGGAACAATGAACTCTGCAACAAACACGAATCAAAGGAGGACTGAAACACGAGAACTGAGAATACTCAAAAGATGCAAATTAGCTCATGCCATATCACGACAACCCAAAAAGGAACCAAATAAGCTGCTGCAAACCCTATCCACCACTCGTGGGAGTCCAAAAATAACTAAGAATCAACAAACAAGGTCGGTCAAGTCCTCTAAAGCCCTAGTCGACACTAGTAAAAGCCCAATTATATGTTGCAAGCCCTAGCTGCAACTAATAGAGCAAAAAACCATAGAAAAACCCAATCCATGAGCTGAAACAACCAAGAATCAACAACAAAGCTTGGATAAGCCTTTTGAAACCCTAGTCGGCACCCATGGAGGCATTTTCATCCATTGATCCAAGGCCAGCCACCCTCAATTGCGAGCTGCACACAAAAAAATCCGAAATCCTCAAAAAATGAATTTATTTTTTTGAAAAACACATCAACAATCCAGAAAAAGGAAAAAATCACTACTATCTATATTGTTAGTCAATCATCCGGGATATTTTTTTTTTTAGAGGCACAACCATGAATCAAGAATAAAGAAACGAAAAAACAAAAAAGAAAGGAGAAGAAAAAAATGACTTAGTCTTCTTTACACGAGATCGAGCTCTGATACCATGTTAAGATTACTATAGAGAAATAAATATAGAGGACAACGCTAGAGAAAGAATGATCATGGTAGAGAATGAGAGAACAACTTAGGGTTCTCTCCATTACCACTGTTTTCACATATAATAAGACCAGAGTACAATAATACTCCTAAAATAGATACCTAAAACTTAACACCTAAATAATGCTAAGTCCAAGGAGGCAATGCAAAAATAGATGGTTAGCGCAGTCTTGATCCCTCTTGTACAAATTGCTCTATTGTGGACTCATGCTTGGCAACTCCATCCTAGTGTAGTCATGCTAGGAAGAATCATAGCTAGCCGTGGATTAGCTTACAAATAAAACCACACTAAACTCTCAAACTTAGTTGCACGATCCTCCTACTAGGGTGATGAATTTGTCTTGGAACCTCACTCCTGCACTCCAAAGTAAAAAACTTGTTAGAACCTCGCTCCTATTGAGAAAGAATCTCGCAAACATATATATTCCCAAAAAAACAAAATAAAAGTGAGGAAATAAGAAAAAAATCTATAAAATTAATAAGATTATAGAATAAAATTAACTCAAATATATTCTAGTACTTTATTTTTACATAATATTTATTTATATATACAAAAAATAATATGTATTTGACACTAATCTACAATATCTATTCTTATTTTAACATATATTACAATTGAATAAAAAAATATTTAGTAGAATATATAAAATATATAAACGCCCTCATAGGCGCTCCCAGCCTTGGACTCTTTTGTATGGCCTTGCTCCCCCGCACCCACACCTGCTCCCGCTCCCGCTCCCACTTCGTGCAACTAAGCTCTCAAATCACTTGATTCTTTGAGGAAACGCCACTTGCAAGTGCTCCTTAAGGCAAATCCCTCTAGAGCACTAGCATTCTCTACTTTGCCTGCTCACTTCGATCGTTGTGGCAGGTGCTTCCAAGTCACCTATTTGATAAGTGAAATGCCCCTTAAAATTTGCTCCCCAAGGTATCCTTTTACCTGGAACACCCCAAAGCTTGGGATTAGTATTTGACTGCCCGCTTGGGCCGTTTGGCACACATCCCTCACACATTGAGTTAAATGTGCATTGGCGATTTCAGTGTGTGTGACTGAGGTGAATTATATGGGAAGAAAAGATGGGAGATCTTTTGAAGGTGTGGAGGGACCATTTCTAGATTTCAAGAATCAATTTTATTCCATTTTGTATAGTTGGACCACAAGAGGGTAGGTACTCATCCTCTGAGCTGCTTTGATTTGTAGAATCTTTTGGATGGGAAGAAGGTTACTATTGCTGAAAATGGTGCTATATCATGCAACAACCACAAGGCTCCAAAAACTACAAGACAGGAAAACTAATTGCAAGTGGTAATGTGGTATAGAAATCCAACAAACTTCAACACAGGCACTCGGCGAAAACTGGCCCAATAAGAGTTTACCATTAACCTCATGACTGCACCCACATAAAATCATCTAATCCACAAGAAAAAAAGGTTGACAAGAATCCACATATTCAAAGACAACAGAATTTTGGTTATGAAAAGTGAAAGTAGTTTCGTTTAGTATGAGATCGCTTCACACCTCGCGGGGTTTACACCTCTCTTATGCGGATTCGAGAACAAGAGATGCGATGCCATACTGAAACTAATTAATTCTATGAAGTTTCTTTCTTTGCTACAGCTGATAAAAATCGTTGTTTAAACTTATAAAGCATACACATAAGCACCCGAGGATGCCGAATCAATCCGGGCAGACTTAATTGAGTCAATTATACTTTTTCGTACCAGCTTTGCGCTTTGTTGCTCTGTTTTCTCTGAAAGGCGGTTTCTTAAGGGTTCCATGTAGTCACTTCCATCTAGTTGAACACCAATGAAGTATTGAAGTTCACCCTAAAATTATAACAAATGACTCAAAAATATCATGAGAGAATTTTACTTTTATCTAGATTCAGACTGCATTCAAGATTTTTGACAAAATTCAATAATGAACATCGGATAGCCACCTTTTGATCACGCATTGGTTGCAAGTGGAATAAATTCCAGAATTTCTTCCCTGCAAATATCATAAAGCACCAAATCAGACACTGTACTAAGCCATCAACAACATGATTCAGTTGTTGAAGTACATCTGCATTACCAGGATACCAGAAGCAATAACTCACCACTCTTAGTATAGTTTATCAGCTGGACAGTGATTTCTCTTTGTTCTCTAATAGCACCTCTTATCCGTGATACAGTTCCTTGATCTGTTTCAGGTCCTTGAAGAAATCTGCATGATTAGATAAAGCATTATCAGGTGGAATTGCCAATGCAGAATTACTGATACAACAAGTAACTGGGATAAAAGGAGGACGAAAGAGACTTTAATATGCAACCATCATGCCACATATGCCACACCAATATCATATGAAAAACATGACTAGTTCAAAAGTTTATACTGACATAAATATGACCAAACCATGAAAACAATATAATGCTGTTGTTCTATTTTACAGCTAGCAACATGAAAGGATAAATGAGAGGACTAAAATCATTTAAGAACAGCTTAGTGGCTTAAATATCAAACAAGTAAAAACTTTATATCCAACCTAAAAGCTTAAGCTATTAGGCGGAGAGATCCCAATATTATATTAAGCGACCACCCATTACACTTCTAACCGATGTAGGATTGTATTCTCCAACAAGGTCAATACCCAGATCAAATATTGGAAAAAATATAGATTGGATCACTCAAATAAAAAAATAATTATGCAGCATTCGCATAAGGGTGGCAATAACTGATCAAATACCACCAATTCCCAAGGCCCCACATATGAGTTTGAAAAACAAAACTGTAATGGATACATTACTTTCTATATATACTATTCATTTTTTCTTCCACAATCTTGCAAATGTAAGGTAAGGCTGCGTACTATTGACCATTTGTGATCCACCCCTTTCCCCAGACCCCGCATATGTAGGAGCTTCGTGCACCGGGCAGCCCCTTTTTATTATTTCTGCAATTTGTATGTCAGCAGTCCCAGGTTTCTTTTAAATGCAAGTTTTTCTCAATAAGTTTCTTTTTGGTCTGATTGTAAAAAAAGGGGAAGAAGGAACAAAGAAACAAGTATGGTCAGTAAACAAAGAGAAGGCCAAGCCTTATCAAATTTACATGGGAAGAAGACCATACCATTAAACAAAGATAGCAATAAAGGAACCCATTTCTGATCTAGGTAATAACTAAACTTCCAAAACAAACAATTACGCAAAATCAGAAAATCATACCGACAGTTTCTTCCTATAATTTCTTCACGTGTATACTCTGTCAACTCCAGAAAGCTATCAGAAGCAAAAATCTGCATATAAGGACCAAGCTGTAACTCAATACGTGTAAATCTGCATGTCAAAAATAGAGTGCATGTTTGCCACCTAAAAAGTATGATATGAAGGCAAAAGGCAAAATGAAATGCCTATCCCAAGAGGGCATTGGCACACAATTTAAGGAGGATAAAAATACATGCTACATTTCTCTTTAAAGTTAATGATGAATAACCATCAGCAATGCACAGGTAGGACGATAAAAATGCTCTATGTAACCAGCTGTACAATAAAATTCCAAACACAGAAAGGAAATTAACATATCAAGATGGAGACGAGCCAAGTAACTGCTAATGCACAAAGTTATCCACATTCTACAAGAAAATACTTCACAAGGACATTATGCATGTATGAAGCATGCTCAGGTACGTGTGGCAGAACTTAAGGAGGCTGGCAGGGGCCATGGCCCTCCTCAGACGCATCAAAACATCGTAGGTTTATAAAATGACACAAACAAGTTGGCACGAAGTTGATACAGTATGATTTATAATTGCTCCACTCTCCACGCCCCCAAGGGGGGAAATTTTGTTTATTTATTAGATCCTCAGAAAAGTTAAAAGCGTTATGTTCAAAACGGTTTTGTTAGTATACAAACACGTATTTACTGGCAGGCATTTGAACTTCCCTTTCTAATTTTGTTTCGTAAGAGAGATTTTGTTCAACTATGTGATACTTAAACTATAATCGTTGAACTTTTTCGTAACAAATTATTCAAAGCTTTGGTAAGAAAATAACATAAATTCTCCATCTCTTAGCACTTATCTGAGCGTTGGTAGCAACATATTTCTGCCTGCAAATAGACTTGGACACTCAAACTCTACCGGAACATTGGCTATGGAGACAAGACTCTATATCCAAATAAGTGAGCTGAATGGTCTTATAAAAAAAACATGGCACAGGTTTTTTACGTTAACGTACATTAGTGTACAAATAACTACAAATCCTTATTTTAACTCTTCAATAGTTATTATAACAGAAAATTTTAACAAACTTAGCTCTAGAATATTTATCTTACGATTGGGTTATCAGGAAGTCTAGGATCTGATATCACAAAATTCTTTTCAATACGTTCCAATGTGGTTGCCAGGTCAATTCCTTGACGTATATCCCTTTCCCCTTCAGCTTGGTCCCAACTGTCAGACCGCTCTATATCTTTCATCATCAGAACATCTGCCTCAATGCTTGGTTCACATTCATGCCTGTCAGCATAGCTTAGAGACCTTCCTTCAAACCTGAAAGAAGTTGACATTGGATATATAACACGCCTCTGGCGTTCAATAATGCCTTAGAAGCAAATAAGGGGAAGGCCAAGTAGGACACAAATAAATGCTAAAACAGAACAGATATATTTTTAATATGATTGGTTTACAAATCAAATTTGAAGGCATACCTTTGCTAGCTAGGAAATTTATTTTGTCTACTGATTTGCAAGGTAGGCATAATACGCAGTGGTATCTTTATTCTCAATCCTCGTAGGTTATATTTGAGTGCCGTGATTTGTCAGATTTCTTTCCAATACTAGTTTAAAAAATCAGTTTAAAAGGGGAGGACTAGGTAAATCTATTTTCTTGAAAGCTTAATATTGGAAATGGGCCTTATTTCAAGTGTTAAGTTGCAAATTGTCCTAAAAGCTTAAGATAGGAAATGGGCCTAATAATGTATATCAAGCTATTTAACAAGCAAGCCCACTCAAACAATGTGTAAGATGTGGAGAGGCAAATAAACAAGCATACAAACTGAAGAGCACAAACACACCACGAAAAACATGGATAACAAGATTTGTGCCCAATACCTCTTGGAACCTAAGTTCTTATTCCGTGTTAATAACCTATTGTCCCACAAACTCAAGCCGTTTGGTAATACTAATTACTAATAGTAACAATATATATCAAGCTATCCACCGACAAAACTTTCTTCTACAAATAGAACAAAGGAGCATAAAGAAGCAACATGATAACTGGAATATCTAGTGCCAGTAGTGGCTTTTCAGAACTACCAGTTCCATCAATTACCTCAACAAAAACCAAGGAGGCAGGAAGTAACTCTCGGTTGATCAATTTCAATACATAGCTAAGATTAAGAACATACTGCGCTTAGTGAACATATGCCATTCAGCCAGCACTAGTAACCATCCTGGTAAAGACAGGATTTTGTGCAATTTAAAAATTAGCTCTCTACATGGAGGGATTTCTGCAGGAACTTTGTAGTATATATTTCAATTCTTACTACTAAACCACTTTAAAAAATTAGAACACATAAAAAAATTGAAAGTGTTTCTAGTTGGGGAAAACAAAAAGGGTAAATAACATTGACCTCCCCTTAGATTTATGACAATTACAAATACATCTCCTATGGTTTCTAAAATAACATTGTCCTCCCTTATCAATCTTCAAAGCAATTGATTGGGAGAGCTTTTTACATTTGTGACCTTTTATATTAATCATATTTTTATTTTTATTTTCATCCAATAATCCTCAATCCTCACACTAAATTCTGCCCACCCTACCATGAACCATAGTACCATACCATACACCATCCTATTCCCCCATACTTTCATAGCAAACTCTCTCTCTCTCTCTCTCTAAGCTACCCTTTGTGCAAACTTGACTCTCTCTCTCTCTCTCTCTCTCTCTCTCTCTCTCTCTCAGTTGTGTTCTCTGTTTAAAGCCGATTTGCATGTGTTAAGACCTCCCACCAAGCTAATCACTCTACTGCTATAGCCAACCTTCACCGCTACTTACAACCCTCTCCGCCTTCTACTTCCAAATCCCACCCTTTGCTGCCACAAACCACCATCTCCACAGTTCCTACCTTCCACTCCCATGTTTCCCTCCACATCCCGAAGTTGCACTAAACTAACACCGTCACCACTTCCAGTCTCATATTCAAAAACGAAGAACACATTTCCCATAACAGAAACCCTAATTTCTCACTCACCGTTTACATTCTAATGTAGTGTATTTATATGTATCTATCTGGATATATATTTTAGGTTGTGGCCAATAGAGGTGGTAGGTGGTTTGATGGGCAATAGGGGTTTTGTGGTAGTGGATGGGTGATAGCCGATAGGCAGTAGGATGGTAGGTGGGTGATGGTAAGTGGTGGTCTACGGTTGTGATGGTGATTGAGTGCAGTGACAAAAAGGAGTGAGGTGATGAAGGATGTGTGGGGACATTTGGAGATTACAATGGTGAATGGATGGTCGTCAATGGAGGTTACATTGGTGGCCGAGAGGATCACGGTGGTAGTCGCCAACTCCAAATCCACAAGTAATTTTCTATCTTAATCCACTTTATCTGTCTGTTTTCATCTTCTGAGACTCTTAATGAATGGTATATGTTGATGGATGGGCGGAGAGAGAGAGAGAGATCATAAGTCGTCAAAGAAAGAAGGTATACTTTTGGGGAATGTTTGGTTATAGATGTGGGTGAAGTAAATGGTGTTTGGGTTTGGACAAAGGAATGATTAGGTTTTTAGATTTAAAGTTGACGTGGCAATATATAATTAGATTATTATTACATTTTTTATTCTTTAATCTATGATGAGGGTATTGATAAGAGCTGAAATGGGAACATTTAAGCCCTCCAATCTACACTAGTAATGCCTTCGTAGACTAAAACTTGTGAATAATTGTATTGATAGAGTTTTGTCCATTTAGCTTTTCTTGTTTGTGTCTGGATAGAGACCTATCACTTTTCTATATGCTTTTGCATGGTTACTTTTACATACTATGTGGGATATGAGATTTGAACCAGATACATGTATTTCCTATGCATCACAATGAATTGGATACCCTATAGAGTGAGTGATTCGCCTTCAAAACACAAAAAACAAAAAACAAAAAAAGAAAGAAAAAAGAGGGAAAAAAAGAAGAAACATTGCAAATCTTACCAAGCCAATCACTTAGTAACCGGGCCTCTTGTCTCACCAAGCATTGAGTGTTCGCGTAAAATGGTGAGAAGTTTGGAATGACAGTTGTGCGACTAGTTGAGGTTTGTAGCCTTTGTGATTTGAGTCATTAAGCCTATAGGGGTGTCTCTACACTTACTGTCATAAGACCGTTTGGTTTCAGAATTACTAGCCTAGCCCTCGATACATGTTAATATATAATAAGTATTAATAATATCCTGTGGGGATGCCCCATTTTACTGTAATATCTCATTACTTAATAAATACGTGTATATGTTTCACAATGAGAACACACGTTTTTTCGTATTCATTCTCTCTTTTCTAACATGGTATCAGAGCCATGAAATCCTAACCATTACAAAACCCTAGGTTTCACCAGAACTAACTGCCAACCAGAAACCCTAACCCTAGCCGCCGACCACCAGACCCTCGCCGATCTCCGTCGGCCCTCCAATTGTCGTCGCCGACCCTCGTCTACCTTCCAGGATCCCACGCCGATCACCGTCGGCCTTCCCAAAAGCGTGCACCACCTCGTCGGCTCTTCCAGGTGCGTCGTTCACTCTCGTCAACCCCTCCAAGGGTAACTATGACCTTCGTCGGACCTTTCTAAGGTCTTTTTGACCCCCGTCAATCCCTCAGGGGGGGACATCGCCTACCGTCAGCCCATCTAGGGCCTCTGGCGACCACTATCAGCCCCTCCATGGCTTACGCCGACCACTGTAGGGGATTCCTCTGCCTCCGACGACCATTGTCAGCCCCTCCAGAGCTTGCGCCGACTACTGTAGGGGCTTCCTCAACCTCGCCGACCACTTTCAGACTCCAACAAATCCTGTAGGCCCTTCCTCAATCACTGGGCTTGCCTTTTCTCTCTCTTTCCTTCATTGCATCAGTTCGCCAGTGTAGTTCCGTGATGTTTGCGAGTTTGATGATGCAGTGAGGGTCCAGTGTGGTTCTTTGTTATACCTCCGTGTGGATTGAGACTTGTGTTTTTTGTGGTATTTTTTGGTTCCCTTGTTGGTGAACAAGAATGTCAAAGGATTCCGTGACCCGCGAATCCTAAGTTGAAGCTAGTCGGCAGCGTACCACAGAAGTGTTCTCGTCATCCACACGGTTAGTTGATCGACGACTTGATGGCGCCAATAGTTATGCTTTATGGAAGAAAAGTGTTTTTAAGTCTTTGCAAAGCATGGAATTGGATTCCCACCTGTTTGATGATCCTCCATCACGAACGTCAGCGACTTTTCGAATTTGGACCAGGGACGATGCCCGGATATTTAGTCAGTTGCTCAACTCGATAGATCCTTCCGTTCAGGCTTTGGTGACAAACACCGATACTGTGCGAGAGATCTGGTCCTCGTTGGAATTCATCTATTCAGCCACTAATGATCTCTCCCGCCTATATGATGTCATGAAAGGTTTCTTTCAATCCCAGCAGTCCGGAAAGCCTCTTCAGGATCATTTTATGCAATTCAAGATTTTGGATGATGAGTTTGATCACCTTCTCCCGTTCACAAATCAATTGTCTCAGTTTCAAGAGCAGCGGCAGCAACTTTTGGTGGTGTGATTCTTAGCCAGTTTGGTTTCCGAGTTTGACTCCGCTCGCTCTCAGATTCTTGCTGGGGCAGACATTCCCACTCTTTTCGAGACATTTCGACGTGAGTCGAGTGTCCCGTCGAGATGAGTCTCGTGGTACTAGTGCATCTATTGAGACCTCTGATCAGTCAGCTTTAGTGGGTTTTCATGGTAGCCGCAGCGGTCGATGCCGCGATCGTGGTGGTGGTAACAAGTCCGGTTGTGGAGAAGGTCGTGATGGTGGTCGTGAGACCCGTACGTGTCACTATTGTGGGATTCGGAAGCACATTTGCACTGAATGTTACAAGTTTCATGGAAAGCCTCTACTGGTGGCCAATGCCACATCTGATTTCAGCTAGCAGGACTATATCCAGCCAAGTCCTCAGGGGGCCTCCAATTCGATCAAACGAGTTGTTGAGATGACTGCTGCAGAGTATGATCAGTATATGTATGGTTAAATTGGACATAGAACAAGTTCTTCTGAGATACCAGCAGCCACCTTTGCAGGTAATTCTACTGCATGTGTGGTTAACCCCCACACTTGGGTTATTAATTTTGGCGTTTCTACTCACATGGCTGGATCATCAAGTATTATATCAGATTATAAGTTGACCCCTGGTCATGCTGGTGTTTTGGTGGCTAATGACTCATCCTTAGCTGTTGAGGGTTGTGGTGTTACGACACCAACTCTTGCCCTTTCTTTATATAATATCTTGCATACTCCTGATAATCCCTTCAATCTATTATCTATTAGTCAGATTACCACTGGTTTGAGTTGCTCCGTGACATTTTTTTCTGATTCTTGTAAAGGACAAGTCTCGGGGGTTGTACCTGCTAGATGATGCTCCTGTTCAGGCGTATTTTGCCTTATCTTCTGCCCTTGACATTCATTATCGTCTTTGGCGCCCTAGTTTGTCTAATTTTAAAATTCTTTACCCTAATTTAAGATCTGTGCCTGTTATTGAGTGTGAGTCGTGTCATTTTGCCAAGCACTTGCGTGTGCCTTTTAAGTCTCGAGTCAATAAAAGAACTTCTGCTCCCTTTTAGTTAGTACACTCTAATGTCAGGGGACCTAGTCCGGTCACCTTTTTATTTGGTTTTCACTATTTTATGAGCTTTGTAGATGATTATTCTCGTGCTACATTTCTATATTTAATGAAAAATAAATTTGAGGTTTTATCTGTGTTTACTCAATTTTGTAAGACTGTGCAAACCCAATTTGGTACTTCTATTAGGATCTTGCGTAGTGATAATGGGAGGGAATATATGTCTATTGCCATGAGGGAGTTTTTAGTGAGCTAGGGCATTTCTCATCAGACGTCGTGTCCTGATACTCCCGAACAGAATCGAGTGGCTGTGCGAAAAAATAGACATGTTTTGGAAACAACCCGTGCTCTTTTATGTCATATGAATATTCCTCATCATTTTTGGAGTGAGGTTGTTCTTACGGCCTGTTATCTTATTAATCGCATACCATCTACTGTGTTGGGTGGTATTTTTCCGATGTCTGTGTTAGCTCCTATGTTACCTATGCATTTTCTGCCTCTTAAAATCTTTGGTTGTGTCTGCTATGTGCGTGACACTAGGCCACATGTCACCAAACTTGATGCTTGTGCCCTCAAATGTGTGTTTCTTGGCTAACCTCAACACCAGAAAGGGTATCGGTGTTACTGTCCTGCGCTCCGTCGGTTTGTTGTTTCTCGGGATGTTACCTTTCTTGAGTCGACCCCCTTCTATTCTCCTTTTCCTCCTATTCCATCTCCAGGTCGTGAGTCACCTCCCTCCCCTCTGTTTGCCGATTTTTTGGTCTCTCGGAATACTACTAATAGTCATGTCGCATCTTCTGAGCCGCTTTGGGCGTCACCTCTTGCACCCTCGCCCTCATGTGATCCGTCTTCTGCTAATCCAGTTCTCTCGTCGGATGATCTGTCGGTAAGTGAGTCCTCTATTACTGCTCGTCGCCCTTATCGCCTCTGTCGAGATCACCCCCGGTATGTTGACTCCTATAAGGGCTTGTCAACTTTTTTACGTGCCTTTATTTTTACAGTTGATACTACTGCTATTCCTGAAAGTGTTTCAGAGGCTCTCTCCCATCCTGGTTGGCATTCTACTATGTTGGAGGAAATGTCTGCCCTGGATAATAATGGCATTTGGGATCTTATTTCTCTTCCTGCCGGGAAGCAAGCCGTTAGCTGCAAATGGGTCTACACTATGAAGGTGAATCCTGATGGCTCTTTGACTCGCTTGAAAGCGCGCCTTGTTGCAAAGGGTTATGCCCAAACTTATGGCGTCGACTATTTTGAGACCTTCTCTCCG
>JAOTRH010000001.1:8688942-8699943 GCA_034768845.1 Heliamphora exappendiculata
TGACCTTGTGTGTCGCCCTTGTCGTTCTCTATGTGATTTAAAACAATCTCCCTGGGCCTGGTTTGGGCGGTTCAACACAGTGGTGCAACAGTTTGGTCTGCGACAGTCAGGAAAAGATTATACCGTGTTTTTTTGTCGAACTGATGCAGGCTGTATTCTTCTCGTTGTCTATGTTAATGATATTGTTATCACTGGCGATGACTGTGTTGGGATTAGCAGCCTAAAGGCGTTTCTGCAGACACAATTTTAGACTAAAGATTTTAGGTATTTGCGGTATTTTCTGGGGGTCGAGGTGACCAGAGGTAAGCATGGGATTTTTATTTCTCAAAGAAAATATGTGATTGACATTTTGTGCGATGCCAGCCTACTTAATGCAAAAAGTGTGAAGTCCCCGATGAATCCAAGTGTAAAGCTTCTT
This sequence comes from Heliamphora exappendiculata, assembly GCA_034768845.1. Taxonomy (NCBI): domain Eukaryota; kingdom Viridiplantae; phylum Streptophyta; class Magnoliopsida; order Ericales; family Sarraceniaceae; genus Heliamphora; species Heliamphora exappendiculata. Next base: position 8,689,361 of record JAOTRH010000001.1, read on the forward strand.
CCTGGAGACGGTGATGTGTTTCCTCACCCTGACAGGTATCGCAGAATGGTTGAAAAACTTAATTATTTGACCACCATGACCGGACCTAATATTTCCTATCCTGTTAGCATTGTGAGCCAGTTTATGTCTGACCCTCGTATTCTCCATTGGAATGCAGTGGTTCGTATCCTCCGGTACCTCCATTCCAACCCGAGAAAGGGTCTACAGTTCTGTGATCGGGGTTATTTCCGTACCGAGGGCTATTCTAATGTAGATTGGGCAGGATACCCGATTGATCGAAGATCCACATCAGGGTTCTCTATCTTTGTTGGTGAGAACCTAGTATCGTGGAAAAGTAAGAAGCAAGATGTGATGTCAAAATCTAGTGCTGAGGCGAAATACAGGTCTATGGCGTTTGCAACGTCTGAAATCATGTGGGTTCAACAGCTTCTCACTGAATTAGATGAACCGCCTATAGGTCCTACCAAGTTGTGGTGTAATAATAAGTCTGTTGTCTACATTACTAGTAATCTAGTGTTTCATAAGCGGATTAAGCACATCAAGATCAACTGTCATTTCATCTGCCATGGGTATAAGAACGACACTATCGATTTTGGCTTTGTTCAATCTGGTGAACAACTTGCTGACTTGTTCACTAAGGCTCTGCCCGGGTCCCGTGTTCACTACATTTGTAACAAGTTGGGCATGATTGATATCTATGCTTCAACTTGAGGGGTGTTAATATATATTAAGTATTAATAATATCCTGTAGGGATGCCCATAGTATTTTACTGTAGTCTCTCATTACTTAATAAATACATGTGTTTGTCTCACAATGAGAACACATGCTTTTTCGTATTCTTTCTCTCTTTTCTAACTATACATGGGTCACTAGACAGCTTGAGGGACCAATGTATTGCATAGTCCACAAAAAAAAAAAAAAGAAACAAAGAAATAAAGAAACAAAGTTTCATTAAAGAAAAGTATTCACTTACTTTTATGGGAATTTTGATAAGTTGTGTCTCACTGGGGATGTGTATATTCAAATTGAGTTAAAAGTTATACCTTTTGTGATTTTCACCCTACGCGCATGAGTTGTGATATCTTCCTATCCGGGTATAAGCAGAAGGAACTTGATCGGTATGACTTTGGATATGCTTTGTTAACTAGTTTAGCTTTGTTAATGAATGAAAGTTTTACTTTTAATTTGCTTTCGCTCTTGTAATCTACCTTGTATGATTTGTTGCTTGAAGTTGAGTTTGGATTGAGTATCGTCTTTAGTGACCAATATGTTTGATGTTTGTGGGTAGTATCATTAGAACCCTCATGAGACTTCGCTCGTCCTACTAAGGCCACCTAGGAGTTTAAAAGGCATGTTGCATTTGCTAAGTGCAATCGTGTATCCTACGAAAGTGGAAGTTGGTTAGATTAGTTCAATTTAAACTTTTCCTTTTCTTTATTTTGCTTTGCTCGAGACTAGCAAAGTGTAAATTGGGGGGGGACAAAAGCTTAAATGTTCCTATTTAAGCCCTCCAATCTACACTAGTAATGCCCTCCTTCGCATCTATTTAATAGGTTTTTGTATAGTTAATGTGCTTACCGAACTTTCGAGCTACAAAATTGAAGAAAAGCACAATTTTTCCATTTACATCCGGACAGAAATAAGGGCTGTCTAGATGGATCCCGTCAGTGTACTTTTAATACCCTCTGTGAATTTCCGTCTGGATGGTTTTTGGTGCAAAAGAACACGAACCTTGGCAATTGGCCTACCTTTTTGACCTAGGGTTTGGAGAATATAAAAGAAAGACGAATAAGATATGAAAAGGGTTCGAAAATTAGAGTTTACATGAGGAAAACAAGACGGGGCGAGTGGGGAAGGTGACAACATGGCGCTTTCATCTCAATCATTGGAGTCTCCCTTGGCAATGAGCGGCTAAAGTTTATCTTTCTAGAATTTTAATGAAAACCAACCCAAACGGTTTAGAAGTTTGTATTGGCTATTGGATTTCATTCGACGATTCATTTTTGGATAACTTCTAGACGCTGATTTTGACCAATAATTTTCTTATTTAATCTAGTTCTCATTTTTGTTTTATGTGGTTGCAAATACGATGTTGTACAAATGGTTTAATTGAGTTTACAATTGAAACGTGAAATAGATTATTCTCCGATAGGACATATTGTGCCATTCATTTAGGACAATTCGTGCCATTCAAAGATAGTCAATTCCGCGTCCCATCATATTCCTTTCTTGATGACTCAGTAGGGGCTTGCAGCCAAAACGAGTCATTATTAAATTGGATGAAAGGTTTTTTTTTAAACTCAATTGAACTTCTACATTGCAAGGCTATGGTGGATTCATAATCTTAAGGGTTTCTCTTTGCCTTAGAACCAGTATTTTTATTGCACTTTGTTACTTTTTTTATTCAACCATTTTCAATCCAAATCGTATTTCCAAATTGAATTAGGTTTTAATTATAAAAGATACGTAACTTAGACTCATTATCCCTATGGAACGATATGCGGTCTTAACTACTATTCTACGGAGTAATTGTTGTTGGTAGGATTTTTAATATTTATTTTTGGTGCGATAACGACCACATCAGGCGTATGTATTGTTTATAGTATTCTTCTATCATTTAAGATAAGGATATGTTTGAAATTTCAGACAAATAAGAGGATAACGTGAAGTAGTTGGTGCCACTAACAATGTGTATAAGGGAAATTTTGATATGAGTGTAATTTACCTAAAAGAAAAGGCAATTCTATTATTTTCTTCTTGTCTTATGAATTGTGGATTTCTTTGTTAGCATCTGTTTGGTAGGGGATATATACCCAAAAATAGGATAGTATGATAAATCACAAGCCTAAAAGGCACACAAGATGCACCATTGCATTGTATGTTCAGCATACGCAACCTTGCCTATAAAACATGGGACCGAAAGGCTATATTACACAATAAAACTGTTGGATAGCATAAATTTTTAAGACAATTGGTGACTTAACATGGTATCAGAGCTCTTGTTTCACGAGATCTTGGGTTCAAATTTCATGATATGTGTATTCCTGTGATATTTGTTATTGTATACTGTGTTAATGCACCTGTTCAGTTTATTTGTCTATCCACGTGCGAGGCAGGGTCGCACGTGAGAGGGAGTATTGAATAACTTAAGCTTTTGAGACAATTGGAGACTTAACAAAAACAAAGATGAATTTACAAAGAAAGTAGCCCAATAAAACCATCCAATCATGCCCCAACAAGAGGGGTGCTCATTGCATAAAAATAAAAGAGGTGGACCATCATTAGAAGGCCCATTAAAACAAGCAGCTGCCTCTACACGAGTATTCTCATTGCTGGAGCAACACAGATCACACATCAACTTCCAAACAGCATTCCACATGGCACAACAGCACTTTGGCAGGTTAAACAACCATTTCCTTAGCTAATTGAAGTGGGAGAGGACTGATTGGAATAGAACTAGAAAGGCTCCAAAAAATGTGGCTTGCGGGAACTTTCTGATTTGGTCAGCAATACAGTTGGGCACAATCACTCAGTCAATGTCCCTCGCGCCCAGACTCTTATTTCACATAGCCATGCGTGGAAACCATCATCTTCAACCTGCCTGGCCATATTAGTGGTAGCATTGAAGAAGATCACTGCTTCAACCAGCTATGAGCCAAGCCATGCATAAAAAAAAAACTGCCAAGAGAATATCAGTAGTAATCCATGTAGACAGTTGTTCCATGTGACTTTGAACCGCCCATCATCGGCCGCCCAGCCAGAAGCTCAGCCAATAGAGCTACTAGCAGCATCCCCTATAGCTTTGGACTGAAAAACTCTCAACCCCAAGCAAGTCTCAAAACATAACCAAACACACCTAGAAAGGGAAATCAGAACCCAACCCAACCCAACCAGCAATGCGCCACGCCAAAACTTCATATCACTCTCCATTTCCTCATAACCCCCACCTCTAACCAATGAAGGTGCCACAGATGGCACTGTGCTACTTCCAGCTACCCATCATCAAAGGTTAGGAAAATGGAATGGAGAGAGAGAGAGAGAGAGAGTCACAAAGGCATAACACCCCACCAAACCATCACTGTAACCCAGTCGAAAATTGTACCCGAGCCAGAAGCCAAGCCAAGCCTATAACCCTTCCAGTTGTGGATAGTCCAGCATAAGGAGAGAAGACCAATTGGAAACAAACCCCTAACTAAAGAAATAATCAGGAAGGGCAAGGTTAAACCATGCCGATAAACACACAACAATGAAGAACATGGGTGAAGTACACGAGGAAGGGATCTTGAAGGCCAAAGGGTAGACATAAATCATCTCACCTTCACCATCATTGGCTACTATAGGAAGCACAACAGAGAGTAATTTTCAACTCTAGAGTCTAGAGAAAGAAAACCTATGAAGCACGGACACCTTCCCAAAGGTTGCGTACCGGTGTTCAACATGTGTCCGAAGATCGCGTACCAGTGTTGGACACGTGTCTGACACGTAAATCAGAGTGTCCGATTTTTTCTTTTTGTTTTTTCCTCAGTCGGACACGTTGGGGACACGTTAGGACACTTTTTGGACACGTACAGGGTAAAAGATTGAATTTTTAAGTTCTATGTGGGGTCAAATAATAAATACCAAAAACCTTTAAAAACCCCTATTCCGCAAAAGAAGAAGAAGTGAGGAAAAGAAAGCAAAAGAAAAGTCAGCCCTTGTCCTACCTCCGCCGACTGAAGAAGAAAGAGAAAAAGAAGTCGCGTCGACAGAAGAAGCGTTGGCTGAAGAAGAAGCAAAAGGACGTTCGCTTCTCTCTCTCTTCGTCTTCTCTGTTCATCTTCTGCTCCTCTCTACTCTCTTCTTCTTCTTCTTCTTCTTCTTCGGCTTCTTCTCTGCTCTCTTCTATTCACCTGCAATTTTTGTTCAGCTGCAATTTTTGTTGTTTTAAATTTCTTCTTCTTTGCTATCTTCTTCGCTGTCTTCTTCTTTTTCTTTTCTTCTTGACCTGCTGCATTTTTTTTTCAAATTCATAAATGAATGCCGTCTTCTTTTCTTATATGTTATTTGTTATTATTTATTTATTCATAAATGAAATGTTGTCACTTGTCATTGGAATGCAATGGTTATGTAGGCCTCATTTTAACTATAGAATGCATGGTTTTTTCAATTTAGTAAGTGTTGTATTGCTTGTTTAACATTACATTTGGGTGAAACATTTAAATATTTGTCATAAAATAAATATATAAAATTATATGTTTAAGCATGTCCCAAGCGTGTCGTGTCCTGTATTTTTTGGAAATTTACGTGTCAATGTGTCCATGTCGTGTCCGTATCGTGTCACGTGCCCGTGCTTCATAGAAGAAAACCCTTACAAATTCTTTGGTATTAGCCGACCTCCTAATTTTAAATTGCTTTGTTTTAATCAAATTTTATCTAACCAAGAAAACATAGGGGAAAAGTGATCTAACGAATAGCACAAATTTTACCAAAGATCCACCTCTAATTAGCCTGTGGTCACATCCATGGTAAGGACTAGCTATGATGAACTACATTTGGATCTTCATGAGGAAAGTTTTAATTGAACCATTATGTGTTGGAGGATAATCAATGTGTATCAGATCACGGGAAACCCATTCTTCCACAAAGACCAATTCACAAATGGACCACTGAAAATGTCACCCCACAATTTTCAAGAGGAAGCACCGAGTCTACTTGATGAATTTGGGAACTTAGCTCCAGAATGCACAAATCTACTGGTGTTTCTGAATGTTGCAAAACCAACTCATTCACATTCAGCCACTAGACCACTAACCATGATTCTGTGCAACATCAGCCATATCTATCACTAGATGGCCATACCAAATACTTACCAGACAACATAGACAACTATATTACACACAACCAGTCTTGGAATCAAATGATGATAACAAAAACATAAATAAAAAGGACTCACCCCATTAAGGAAATGCGTACTGATTTTCTGGTTGTTTTGCCAAACTCCTGGGAAGAACTTGCACAAGGGACATCAATTCTAGAATCCAACTGAAGGGTCTGTCTGCCAGGTGCACTCATGTTCTCAATTTCAGCAGGCTTAGGCAGAATAGAATCAAGGTTGAATTCCTCCTCCTCATGGTTACTGGAAGTGTCATGCTTTATAAACTGCATGTGGGATCGTGGATGCTTCACAGTCTGGACCACTTCTGTAATCAAGCCTAAGGCCTTCTCCTTCTGACGAGCTGGTACATAAAAAGTAGCAAAGATGAAGAGTTTTAAGGCATTGCAACCCCAAACCAAGTAATTTAGCTTACCATCATAGTGGATCAACGACTTTGGCAATCCATTCGGTCGTAGCGCCTTATCGTTCACACCTTCAGTATATTTGCTGACTTCAACCTGCATACTGCATAAAAGGCACTGTTCACTCAGATCAGACAAGATCGTAATACAATATGTAGAGCACATAACAAAAGCACTAACTATTGCAGTGAAGATAATCCAGAATAGATACAAGCCTATTTGCAGTAAATTGTTGATTCCAAAATTAGTCAACATCCGTATAAAAAATCCATACAAGAACGGTCCTGCGAAAAAATAGAATCCATGAACGCATTCATACAAGTTATATTAATATCTTCTGCTTATGCATTCAAGATCATTGATCAAAGGATTCATACAAGTTATATTAATATCTTCTGCTTATGCATTCAAGATCATCAATCTGGACGGCTGCAATTGCTGTTCGTAAATGATGCATTAAGTGGAAAACTTGAACCAAGTGAACAGTTACTTCACTGGCAAAGTGGATGAATAAGGAATCCTAGAATGTTCCCATATAGTAAATGTGTTCATAATGATATGGTTATTTCATTTCCAGCCTCAGTAGCCTCCCAACATATTTAATCCATTTCTGCCATCCCAATGTTGGTAGCAAAATGGTTGAAAAAATCCAAAGAGACTATCTCAGAGTGTCGGGGAAAGAGAGTTCAAAAACCAGTTAAACAATAGATCACTTAATTCCCTAGTTATGCAAGGGGGTTTGGGATTTGGAAGTCTTAGGTTTCTTAATTAGGCACCGTTGGATGAAATGGCAAAAACGGTATCATGGGAAGAGAGTTCAGATGTTCTGCAAATGATTGAGATCAGCTAATTCTCCTAGTCGTACAGGGGAATTTGGGATTTGGAAGCCTTGAGTATTCAATCAAGCATCGTTGGATGAAATGACTTGTTGGGATAACTTTGGGAGAAGGGTTTTGGTCTCTAATTTTGGAGCTACCTAAGGGATCACTGGAAGTGTATATATTTGTATCATGTATTTGTGTTAACCAGTCTGACCAGTACAAATGAGTTTGTCATATATACTCATTTCCTTCTTGGCGATGATAACAAGATAAAGTCCTAACATGATATTTTGGTGCGGAATGTTTCCTTAAGAGGGAAGGCTTCCCTATTTTTCTGGGTTTAGCACTGAATAGAGAAACTTATGTGCCAAACTGAGGAAGGTAAACTCATGTACTTTACAATTACACCTTCATGATGCGGTAAACCACTACACAGTGATCAACCCATATTATATATCTGAGCAGGTAGTTGCATAAATGAGCAGGGAAATGTGGTAACTATCATAAATGTAAGGGCGATCGGATAAGAGGGGTGAAGCGTTTTCGCGCTGTTGAATAGCATGATTTACATTGTTGACTCCATTTCCTAACAGCTCAAGTTTTTTGAATTGAACAATGTAAGGGCGATCGGATAAGAGGGGTGAAGCGTTTTCGCGCTGTTGAATAGCATGATTTACATTGTTGACCCCATTTCCTAACAGCTCAAGTTTTTGGAACAATTGGTGATTAAACATGATATCAAAACTCTGCTTCCACGAGACCTTGGGTTCAAGTCTCGTGAAATATTTCCTTGTTATATTTGTTATTGTGCACTATGTATGTTGGTGCACCTGTGTGTTGATGCACATGTTTAATTTGTTCGTCTCTTTACGTGCAACACAGGGTCGCACGTGATGGGAAATGTTGAATAGCTTAGTATAAATTGTTGAGCCCATTTCCTAACAGCTCAAATTTTTGGGACAATTGATGACTTAACACGCGTTAAAAGGTGATTTCTAAAATAGATGTGGTGGTGGTGAAGATTTTCACAAGTTTCCCCTTGACTTGAATGTTATCTTTTCTATGTTACCCATGCATTTTATAGGAATAAGAAAGTCTTATACAGTTCCAAAAAGAAGCTTATAACAAAAGGATGTTGCCCTTACATAATTGTACAGAATTTCTTGATTGAAAAATAGGGGCAGCTACGGAAATTCTATAATTCCTTTACAGGGTCGATAATTCAAAGAAAGGTGGCATGTGAACTCCTTAGGAGGCCAAAGAGGGATGGTTAATATATCCCTGGAACAATATAATCTCAACTTTAGCACCCAATGAGGAGTGAATCTCAAGAAAAATCAACTAATGTATTATGATTAAAGAAAGCATATGGCACATTAACATGTTTAACTGCCAAGCATCTTCTCCAATTTCCTAGGGATTATAGCATTTGAATTTCAATGAAAGTGTTCACCATCCACATGAGCAGCCTCCTAGTCGGGGGAGGACATACATATAATGGGATAGGCGGACATACATATAATGGGATAGGCTACTATATCAGCGGTAACTGCACATTTTACCAACTCTCTATGATGTAACAGTACTCATGTCAGGTCAATCAGCTGCTTTCGTTTGGGGATTGGAATATCTTACTAAAATTGAATTGCCTTACATTCTTTTTGCCCGTGTCAGGCATGAGATTGGCATCCTTCATTATTCAGGCCTTTAATTCAGTCACCATCATAGCCAGTCCAGAGAAAGACAACTAGGAAGATTGATCATGTCCAACAAGACCCATAATTGCTCCAAGCTCAAAAGATTGAGTGATATCACATAAAGAAGATAATGTCAAAGGGGTGAAGCTAGAACTTATCTTTAGAGAGGGCATATAAAAAATAATAACTTTATTTTTTTATTTAATAATAAGAAATAATTAAATTAAAGGGTTACTCAAAAAGTTCTCTTAAATTAAATATTTCTCCATAAGTTAAGATTTAATGGTAAAGCATATTATTAAATATTCAATTACAATCATCAAAATTAGAGATTCAAATAAAACTTTCACAAAAGTTTAAAAAAATATACAATCATAATTAAGATTCACAAGAATCATGGTAAGGAATACACAATCAAAAAACTAGGCAACGAAATCAAAAGAGTTTAAGACAATTTATACTCATCAAATTGATACCAATTTTAAAAAATTCAACACACACACACACAATATATATATATATATATCAGTATTTACCAATAACATATAACAAAAAAACAAAAAGGGAAGTTTTATAATTTAAGAAACAAGCTTTGAATTTAAGGGGAGGAAATTTTTAAAAATATTAAAATTTTTAAAAATATAAATAAAATTTGACAAAAATCCAGTGGGGGCATTGGCCCCTCTAGGCCCCATATAGCGACAAAAAGTGTAGCCTTAGAACACGTATTCGACATATTCCAGTATATATGGCGATCAAAATCTTGAAAGAGACAACAATTCAATTAGTAAAGATGAGAAGGAAGGAGGGAAAGAGAAAGAAGGAATAATACCCAATAAATTTGATGACCCTGCCATTGGCATCTTTAATTGGGGTGACAGTGAGAAGATTCCAGAAGGGAGTGCCATCTTTCTTGTAGTTCAAGAGCCTGCCACAGTAGCTTTTCCCGGTTTCGACGGCATTCCGTATCTTTGCAACTTCGTTCCGGTCCGTCTCCGACCCCTGAAGGAAGCGGCTGCATCCAACAACAACAAAGGAACACCCCCTTCAACTTCAACCCCTCTCCACCTCCATACCATTTCCATTTTCCAAATCAAAACTCAAAACTCAATGAAGAACCAAGAACCCTTCGATATTCCGTTTCGTTTCATCTGTACCAGCACTTTTTTCATGCCGTTGCAACGTGGGTCCTATTACTGATTTATATGGTAATCAATACTATCTATACTACTATTGCCCACACTTGCGCATGGATGATAAATTATTAAAGGTTGAAAATTGGTAATTTATCTTTTTTAACTCTATTTAAAGTTATTGCAAATAATGCAAAAATTAAATTATTTTAAAATTTTTACATAAATAAAATGTGACAAAATCTTCATCAACTTATTTATTTCTTTATTATAAAAGTATATATAATAGTAAGATATTAACGTAGAACACCTAATTAGTGTTTTCTAAATTTAGAATTATGTGAATTTTGTCTTCTCAAAAATGTCAAAAAAATTTCCCTATAACTTATTTCATTTTAAAATTTTAATGATACAATTTAAAAATCACATCATTTTTTTTTCTATTTCTCTTTCTCATTCAGTTTTTAATTAGATTGTAACTGCTTTAGTTTTTTTATAAAAAAATTCTTTTACATTTTTTCTCTTTCTTTTTTTATAAACTTATTTAATTTAATATTTTTACTATAATAAATTAAAATTTGCACTCATATAATTTGTGTCTGAATCCTAGTTATAGCATACAATAATTCCTAGAAAATAAAAAAAGTAATTTATT
>JAOTRH010000001.1:8700043-8749938 GCA_034768845.1 Heliamphora exappendiculata
GTGGGGGCCGAAGGTTTTGATTTTGGGAGATGATTTGGGAGCGGTGGTTTTGAGCGAGAATGACGGTTTTGAAGTCGATTTTGTGATTTTCGTTAAATTGAACGAAAATTATAACGGTTGAGATCACTTTGATATTAAAATCAAATTTGAAGGGATGTAAGTGCAATTTTTAAAATCACAAAAAAAAATTCTATTTTTATCAAAAATCTCAGGAGTTGTCAGTGAAATTTATCCTAAAATAATATAACAATTGTTAGTTTTAAACCACTCACATTACGACAGAATCTTAAAAATGATTATAATGTTAAACCTAAAAGATACAATTTAGTAGACCAAAAACAAAGAAAATAGTTCTTAGCCCAACTCTTCAAACCACGAGATGCATTAACTCAAAAACTGTTTATTGGGACATTAAAAAAGAATTATGTATGTGAATCTTTAGAAGAAAGAATTGCACCAGTAAATGAAGTCATATAGAAATGCTGTGTAGAAAGAAGTTATAAATAATATGACAAAGTCATATACGGTTTATATAGAAAATACTTCAACATAAATATATGCTGAAAAAAGTCTCAACATCTTAATGCGAATCTCATGAAGGATGCAAAGTGTTCGCTTTGCTGATAGAGAAGAAAACTTTTTCAAATAAATGTTGAACTACAACAACGCCATTGGAAACAAATATTATTGATTTCTAAGTAAAAACATAACTGTTTAAAAATTAAGAAAATTCATTATGTTGTTATTATTATTATTATTGCATTAAACCAAGATTTGGAAATTCAAATTCTCACTCTTTATGTGTACGTGGTAGGCTACTTTCACGCTTTGAAAAGAGATAAGGCAAAAGTGAGTTCAACTGTTAAGATCTTGTACATTCACTCAAAGGCAACATTAAGGCACTGAAAGAGATTCCCACCTTTCCCAACTTGGGCTTGACCGCCCTACTTTATTGGTTAAATGGGGGCACAAACCGCAGTTTTTATCAAGTTCTTTGTGAACCAGACACTTGTCAACCATCATTTACTAACTATAGCTTCTTTCTCAAGCCAACATGCCTTTATCCGCCTGAGAAGAATCTGAGTGAAATTGGTGGCTAGAGTGACATAGCATTGGCGTGTGTCAGCATAGTGAAAATATTTGAGGAAGCGGGAAGCTTGGAAAGTCATTTACGTTCTTTTCCAGAGTACTCTATCCAGAAACCAATAGAGAGTTACGAAGTGGCATATAATGATGAAATAGAACTTTGGTTAGAATGATTCAGTTTGAAAGTTCTTCAGATGAAGATAATGAACAAGGATTAAAAGGAGGCTTTGATTGAAACTAACCATATTATTGATGGGAGCAGACCAAGATGAAGAAGTAACGATCTCTTTACCTGATTAAGTGAAAGTAAATGTAATTCCAATAGCATTCACGTACCAAAAAAAACAAAACAGAACCAAAGATAAAATTATAATAAAAGAAACTAGTGCATAGAACAGTTTAGATAAGAAGGGGAATAATAGATACAAAACAAGGTCTTTTGATCTTGTGATTTTCTTGCCCCAAGGTAAAAGGCTTCCATGAATTGCTATTTACTCAAATACACTTCATTTCTACACAAGTATGAATCTTTGAAATGGTCAGCACTTGAGAGCCAACAGAGATCAACTGTTCCAGATTTTGTAAGTTCAACCTTCTTCCTTTTGAAAATAGACCAAAAAGGCATCGCCTGTACAGACAGAAAAATCAAATCAGAAGTCATAGGCCAACATGCCATTTCCGAATAAAGGTGTCCAATGTTTTGGGTACCAGCACAATGTTTGCATATCAAGTCCCATTCTTCTTCATATTCTTATACTTTCTTGAGAGAGAGAGAGAGAGAGAGAGAGAGAGAGATCAGGGAACATCAGTCTTCTCTATTTCCTGTCTGTTAGAGAACAAAATTTTGAAAATTCCATCAGGAGGTCCTTTGGAAAGAATGTAACTCACCAAGCACATTATCACTAATCAACTACGTTGCTGCTTATCTACAAGCAAATGCAAACACAAAATTGTCATCCCTGCTTTTCACGGGTAAACTGGCTGAGGCATTCTCTGGTTGCTAGAACTCTGCGTGGAAAAAAAAAAGGAGAGAGACACAGAAAAAGTAAGTTAACCAATATAAAATCAGGTAAGGTCAGGGTTCTAAATATCAGCTGGTTTGAGGTGAAAATGGCACTAAAGAGAATGAAATTTGGTTCAGGTTAGGGTTCTATCTGGTTAGGGTTCTATCTGCCGTTACGTATCATATGAGTTGATATGTAACAAATTTTCAAGGTACCATATTGACTCATTCAGTCGATACATCCATTACGGGAACCATTACAAGACAAGACTCGCATGAAAACAAACTCTATCAAGCCCTTTTCTTCACATTTTTTCCATTCTAAACCATTTGACATGATCCTTTATCTATTTTTATTGTTTTTTGATCTCATATGTTAGGATATTTGTATCATCACATCAACAAATATTAGCTTTCGTTTATTTTAATGTCACGAGTTATTTACTCTATTAGCATTTTTAATTTTCTAAATAGTGAGATCTTATACAATACTCGGTCCATCCTTACCAACTGAATCTAATTGCAAGGTTGTCCGATTTTTTTGTTCATCATGGTATTCATTTTTCACTCTTTTCTATTTATATTTCCATTGTTAGTGAATTTGTATTTTTTACATTCACTGTCTAATTCTACTCTTACTTATTTTAAAACCTTAATAACTCCAGTGCTCTTCTTTAAATTTTTTATTTATCATTAGCTACTTTTTTAGTTTGATATATTAAGACAATATCATATGCGAACAATATATACTATGAAACATTCTTCTAAATATATCTGGTCATTTCATCTATAACTAAGGCAAGAAAAGGACTCAAAGTTGATCCTTGGTGGAGTCTTACAATGATTTGAAATTTACTTTTGTCTTTGCATGTAGTTATAGTCACAACCCTATCATATCCTTTGTCACAAGAATATATCCCATTGTCACTTCTTTTTTCTCTAACCACCATCATATTGTAGCATTAGGCACCTTATCAAAGATTTTTTCTAAGTCCATAAAAACTATTTGAAGATCTTTTTTCTTATCTTTATACATTTCTAGTAGTCTCCTAAGTTTATATTGTTTCTATAGCTGATCTAGTAGGTATAAATTCAAACTAACTATCTAACATTGATGTTATCGTTCTTAAGTAATACTCAATCGCCCTCTTCCACGATTCTTAATACATTTATAATTGTTGCAATTTTGGTATCTCTTTTATTTTGGCATAGGTTTCATACATTTTCCAAAAAATCATAATCTTAATATTAATTAACTTTGCTAACCAATGCATTTCCATCTCACCTAAGCACTGTCACACCTCAATATAAATAAAATTAAGGCCTAAGGCCCTTCCCATGGTTTAAATCGTGGTATTGGCCAACGTATTAGGCACACTCTCGTATAATGGGTATCGGTTATATCGGATAATGTGTAGTGAGAATCAGAAACTGTAATCGTGATTTTGTTTTCAGCACTAGAAAATGTTACAGAACTCATTGATAAGTAGGTTCTAACTTTGCTTATAGCAAAAGCCCTCATTGCCATTTCTCTTTCTTTTGAAAAAACGAAAAATCTGTGTTGATCTGTTAATAGGAGTACCGTCAATGTTTAATAGAAATTGCTTGATAAGTATATTCTGATCTTATTTATCACACTTTTGATTGTTAGTGATGGTTTCTAAAGAACATTGTAGCCCTTAAAATTATTTTTTTCTAAATAATATCAAATTAAAGGAATAAAAAAGTGAAAGGATTTCATCTAGTGAGAGAATTTCCCTTTCTAGAATCATTTGATATGCTATTACATTGGATAATTTACAAAAAATATTGGATAATTTACCCCGTTTTAGAATTTCAATATTTGTTAGTACAGAGGGCACCTATATTACACAACAATAGTAGGGGCTAATAAAAGGCTTGCTATAACATACCAGCACCTACATCTAATTGATTGTAGAACCCACACCCAAAACGAATGATGTAAAGGATTCTTATGTGACACTAAGTTTTTTAATTTCGCAGTTTACCAATTGACAATTCATAATTTGCTTCAAGACCAACAAATTAGTTATATCGATTAAGGAAATTAGGATTGGCAATTAAACCATATTACTGTAAAATAAAAATAGCATTAATAATAATGTTTAAGGAGGACTAAGATATTTCGACATAGAGTTTTAAATTTAAATACAAACACATATATCTTAACTTTAATGGCGTATCAAAGTAAAAGGAATATATATAAACGCAAAATATGAAATTAAAACATAATTTTGTATTTTTCAATATACATGAAAAACAATGGTTGTAACCCACGTAACGGGCCAAGTATTAGAAATTTCGGGTGTAAATTTCATTTGACCTGATAAATAGTATCATAACAGTAAGGGAAGCCTAAATTCCGTTATGTATTATGCACCGAATGATGCGATATGTAACGATTGATATTTTGGAACCCTGCTTTGCTGACTAACACTAACAGTTAATGGTGCTTTGCCGATTAACACTAAAAGGTAATGGCACTGAGGAAGAAGAAAAAATTTCAAATGGGGGAGGTATCGTAATTTCCAATACCATAAGGGTAAAGACTAGAGACTGTATTATAGTCAAACCTCATGCGTACGGATCTAAATCGAGGTATCGGTAGATGTATTGATACTAGTAATATAGCTAATATTGGATAATATTACCGCTTACATCGATAAATATCAGTATGTGAGGGCCAAAATGCTATTACGTATGCACTATTATGATATGTAACAACCGATATTTATAACTCTGTATGAGCAGTCAATGGTCAATGCAATTTACCCAAATCCATGTCATTCCTAGTCAAACAACCCGCCATTCTAGCCTACACTGACCAATATGAGCTTGTGTTCGATGTAGTCGCATTACAGACAGCCATTCACATTTGTGCTCTTATGGTTGGTTTTTAATTGCCCTTAAACCCAATTCAACCTGGGTTTGAACAGGAATGAGAGAGAGAGAGAGACAGAGGATCTCCCCAAATTCCCTTCTGCATATGTGGGACTGTATGTAGAGTAAACAGATTAATGCAGAGCAAAAAGTTGGTGGCTGAACCTGCAAGCTAGACTGATGCATTCTTTGTCTATAAGGCCAACATGCATTCCTCTTTGGTCTTCAACATCATCCATGATAA
Organism: Heliamphora exappendiculata; assembly: GCA_034768845.1. NCBI lineage: Eukaryota > Viridiplantae > Streptophyta > Magnoliopsida > Ericales > Sarraceniaceae > Heliamphora > Heliamphora exappendiculata. The sequence goes on from JAOTRH010000001.1 coordinate 8,705,278, forward strand.
CGGGAAGTTGATTTACGCCACGTCTGTTCATTATTGTTTGAGCAGTAATGACACTCATAGCCGGTGTTACTGTCCACAACACTCGACACTTTTGACCATTCAAAGAACATACTTCAGATACCAAAACCTCCTGTAATAAGAATATCCAACTGAAAGTCAGGTAGAGGACAACCATGGTGCCCAAAAAGAGTATCCAAGCATTTCAAGAAGTCCAAGAGTTGACGGCCAAATTCCAAACTTCAGCCTACTGATTTATTTCAAAAACATGCACATTCGGTACCTAAAGTATCGCCATTGCTTTGCTTGAATCAAGAAATGCCATGAGAGGATCCATTACCGCCTTTCCGGTGTATTTGGAAAATAAGTCAGTTTATTGGTTGAAGATGGGCATTGTCTAGGAATATGCTTTCCCCCTGCTTGAGTTTAATGTTGGATTGGGATCCATTGCTTATAAAGATATTTGTTTTAGTTATGTTTAATTCATTCTCACCTAGTAAGGGAAAAAACACATGGGATTTTGGAATTACATCCTTATTAAACATGTTCCTTGTGCAGTCTTTTTCTCTGGCTTACCGAAATTCAGTTGTGTAACCCAACAAATTACTTTGCATGACATATGAGAGTATTCATAATTTTTTCTCCTTTGGCCGTGTTTGATTATTAGTGTATGATTAGTAAGACCAGTAATGAGATGACATTATTCTTGAGTTTACCAATGAGATGAGATTGGTCGAGCGAAATGATTCCCATAATATTTGTTTGTTTTCGAGAGTGGACTATGTAAGAACATGTTTATTTTCCACGGAATAAGTACATTAAGGATGGGATTACTTTTTAAAGTTACATATTATCCCTTCAATTGAAAAGTGATTTGAATGTTCAAGGGGTATAAAAGTAATTTAGGCCCCAATCCCATGATAGAAACAACAAATACCCCGCCCCCCAAAATGGAATTACTAATCCTACCAACTTGGGGGAATAGTAATCCCCTTCCGACTTCTAATCCTAATCTCATGCACCAGTCAAACAATCCTATCGTGGGACCCACATGCTTAATAGTTCAATCCCATCTCCTATCGCATCAATCAAACATAGGTCTAAGTGTAGTAATGCGTAATGTTATACTGGTGCACTAGGTGACTTGAATATGCTACATCAGTGACTTAGCTATGCCTATATACGACTTTCAAGAAGTTGGCATTTTATTAGAATGTGAAATTTAAGAGTAATTCAAATATCTCAATGAACTTCTATAGTTTATATGTCTTTAAATTATATGATTTTCGGTTTATTAATGAGGGCACTTAATCGCCTCATGTTAATGTTTACAGTGTTCTAAACTTTGCACGAAAACTTAATCGTAATTAATTAGGATCATGCATTAATAAATTAAAGTAAAATTGATTAATTAAGACTAGTAGCGATTAACCAAAAGAAGTGAGATTAGTTAACCTAACTTTGATCAATTAGAACTAAACCAAATCAATTAAAGTTAATCAAGAAGATTAGTGATTAGTAAGGCATACACCTTACTTGAAAGGATGGCACCTTCTATTTGAGTTGTCAAAGCATGTGAGAGAGGAGAGATATGTGTCTCTCTTGATAATTCAAAAAATAAAAGGATAAAAAGAGAGGAGATAACTACTACTGCAAATTTAAGGTGTTTACTTAGAGAGAGAGAAGCGGGGCAGAGGGATCAACCAAAAAAAGAAGATAATATTAAAAGTGGGTTGCATCCAAGCTTAATCTAAATTAATAAACAAAACTCTTTACTTAAATTCTTGTGAATAATTGCTAAAAAAATTATCTTATGACAAGACCAAGTGTGATTAACCAAGATAAGTGAGAGTAGTTAACATAACTATGATAAATTCAAGTTAATCCTGATCAACTAAAGTTAACAAGAAGATTAGTTCTTAGCAAAGCATACACCTCGCTTGAAAAGATGATACCTCCTATTTGATGTGTCAACTGTTAAGCTTGTGAGAGAAAGGGAGACATGTCAACCAAAAGAAGTGAGATTAGTTAACCTAACTTTGATCAATAAGAACTAAACCAAATCAATTAAAGTTAATCAAGAAGATTAGTGATTAGTAAGGCGTACACCTTACTTGAAAGGATGGCACCTTCTACTTGAGTTGTCAAAGAATGTGAGAGAGGAGAGATATGTGTCTCTCTTGATAATTCAAAAAATAAAAGGATAAAAAGAGAGGAGATAACTACAACTGCAAATTTAAGGTGCTTGCTTAGAGAGAGAGAAGGGGGGCAGGGGGATCAACCAAAAAAAGAAGATAATATTGAAAGTGGGTTGCATTCAAGCTTAATCTAAATTAATAAACAAAACTCTTTACTTAAATTCTTGTGAATAATTGCTAAAAAAATTATCTTATGACAAGACTAGGTGTGATTAACCAAGATAAGTGAGATTAGTTAACATAACAATGATTAATTTGAGTTAATCCTGATCAACTAAAGTTAACAAGAAGATTAGTTCGTAGCAAAGCATACACCTCGCTTGAAAAGATGACACCTCCCATTTGATGTGTCAACTGTTAAGCTTGTGAGAGAAAGGGAGACGTGTCTCCCTTGATAATTCAAGAAACAAGAGGATAAAAAGAGAGGAGAAAGATGTTCTTGCATATTTAAGGTGTTAGCTTAGAAAGAATGAGGGATATTTAACAAGAGGATAAAAAGAGAGGAGAAAGATGTTCTTGCATATTTAAGGTGTTAGCTTAGAGCGAATGAGGGATATTTAACGATACAAATTCATAATTTGACCCTTAACATAAGAGAATGGTGTAAAGGATTCATCTGAGAAGCACGGACACTTCTCCGAACGAGGCGTGTCATGTCGGATACCCATGTCGGATACGATACTACTCGGACACTCTTCGGAAACTCCTAAATTCGTATCTAACACTTTTTAAGCGTATCTTAATTTAAAAAAATTAAATTTATAATATCATACATTTGCTCGATACTTGATGGATACTTTTTGAACTCTTTGAACACGTCCTATATGATGAATTTCTTCATAGTAATAGTGTTTTGCATTCTTCGAAACGCAAATTATAGACACTAAATATGTTTGGGTGCATTTATAAGATAAAATATAATGTTTTTTAATTTTATTAGCAATATGTTGTATATGTTCAATTACAACTCAATAAATTATTTACATATTTGACATATAATAAATATATACAAATATAAAGTTTTAACGTGTCAACGTATCATGTCTTGTATTTTTTTAAAATTACCGTGTCGGCGTGTTTGTGTCGTGTCGCATGTCCGTGTCCATACTACTTATGGATTCATGTAGTCGACTCCAATTGATTGGGATAAAGGCTTAGTTTGATTTGTTTACAAATTCATAATTCGATAATAAGTGTGATGTTTAACTTTCGGGGAATTGAAAGAACTAAATGAAAACTATTAAAGCTTGAGAAAAATTGAAATAGATTGGAATAATGCAATATGATCTAGGCTTTGAATCAAGTAAGTTGATAAATGTAGTTGTCTTGTATTTGAGCATGACAACCGTTTGTTTATGAATTGATTAAGAGATTCTAGTTATTTAAACCCTTGAGGCTAGTGATGGGAATGACCACTTTAAGTGGGTTAGATTCACCACTGGGAGAATTTAGAGTGTGATATGATTATGCAATACGTACAGACATTTCGGTTTAACTGAAATGGAGTCACATTATGGTTATATTATGAAGTTGTCTCTTTATCAAATGTTTAGTAATATCATTTGATTATTCATCAATAGTATTTTATGCTTTTGGCCTTTTAATTATGATCTATCTACATGGGGATGTGCTTTAGTATTATTGCTATTCACTCGGTTGTTAGCTCATGTCGTTCGTTTACATTTTTTCACGAGAAGGAACATGATTTGGATTGAGCTTTGTGTACAATTGCATATATGTGGAGAGATGATGTTGTGCTTGAGCATGGAACATGTGATGATCTTATGTATTTTGATTTTGAGACTTTACATATCATGTTTAATGTTTCATGGATTATTTTTTGAGATGTGATTCAGGTGAATATGTGTAGATATAGTGGTTTCTCAACGTATGACTAAAAGGCCAGCATAACCTATTTGGGAAAAAGGCAAAATTTTTTTTTTTTAAAAATCAAACCAAAACACTAATTTCTAGGATACTCTATTCAAAGTCCCATCATATTTTAAAAAATAATAATATCCTTACTTGATAACTTACTTACTACTAATGCCAAACCAAATCAAACTAAGCCTTTGTCCCAATCGATTGAGGTCGACTATATGAGTCTTTTTATGCCATTCTGCTCTGTTAAGAACTATATCTTGAATTAGTTTTAATAATTTCAGATCTTTTCTTAATATGACATTCCATGTACAGAAGGGCAACACCATCTAATTTGAATAAAAAGCAAAAAAGAAAAAATTAACTTTTTAGCTTAAAAGTTAATTTACCACATGACATCCTTTTAATCCAAAAAAGCTAGCTTTTAAACTAGTTACCAATCAAGGCCAAGAGATGCAATGACTTGATCATGTGTTGAAATTAGATTTTGAGACGAACTCGCATATCATGTTTAACACTCATGTATTACCTTTTAAGTGTTGGGAAATCACACTCACGTGAACACGAACAATCACACATAAGAAATAAACGCCAAGAGATGTAATGAATTGAATGTGTTGAAATTAGATTTTGAGACAAACTCGCATATCATGTTTAACACTCATGTATTATCTTTCAAGTGTTGGGAAATCACACCCACGTGAACATGAACAATCACACACAAGAAATAAACGAACAAGAATTAAGCACAAGAACAAGACATGAAGGTTTACGTGGTTAGACAATTGGTGCCTACGTCGACGGACTCACACGTTTCACTAGTCTTAAGAGAAAATAAGGTTGCAATAATGAATGACTCGACATCTATGACTTAGAACAATAACTTCTTTAAATAGATTGTCAAAACATGAGAATTAGGGTTAAGGCGCGCGCCTGGTGCGCTGCAATCCGTCCGGACGAAATTGAGCACCGTTCGGATGCCCGACAATTTTGGCCCTTACTACTTGATTTCGTCCCGAGGGTGGGGAGGGCCTGAGGCCCTGCTCGGATGATTTTGAGCATGCTGAAATTCTTTGCCACTGGTTTGTTTCATCTAGACAACCCAAGGCCCTGTCCAGACAGTTTGATTCAGTGTTACTTTTTTCTTCACTTTTAACAATATTTTAGTTGAAGTAAAAACCAATCCAAGTATTCCGATATATGGAAATCGTCGTCTTCTCAAGCCAAATAACCGAACCGGTTTGAGCTATTCTCCCATCTTCTAAGCTTGAAGATCGACCGGAACACATGTTTTCAGCTTCTCCACCGTCACTACCATAGTGAACATGTTTGCTAGATTCTCACTTGTGTGAATTTTCTCCGGATCAATCTGTCCCCCTTCTGAGACCGAATAAAATGGTATTTGATGTCGATATGTTCGGTCCTTAAATGGAACGCTGGGTTCTTCGCCAGATGTAGCACTTTGACTATCACTAAACAATTGACACCTGTCTTGTTCGTTACTCAGCTCATTCAAAAAACCCTCAAGTCATATCAACTCTTTGCACACCTCCGCGGCTACTACATATTCCGCCTTTGTAGTAGAGATAGTAACAGTCTTATGCAATTTAGATACAACCATAACTGTCGTACTATCAAAAGTAAACACATACCCAGTAGTTCTTTTCCTACTGTCAATGTTACATGCCAGGTTTGAATCCACATATTCCTAAAGTTGAGTCTTATGCAATTTGTAGTACCCGTTAAGTACCTCAGAATCCATTTTACTGCTTCCCAGTGTTCTTTGCCCGAATTGGACATAAACCTACTCACAACTCTTACCGCATAAAAAATGTTTGGTCAAGTGCATGCCACAGCATATATTAGGCTTGTAACATCCCAAATAATATTTATATAGGGTTATGCTAACACATCATTTCATAATTAAATATAAATTACTACATTCATAAATAAAATGTTCCCTCGACGGTAGCCACAAATAATATTTATATAGTCATCCAGCACAAGAGTTTTAAAAAGAGAAAGAAAATGAACCACTACAAAACAAGTCAGGATTACAACTAAGGAACTAAAAGAAGAGTTTTTTAAGGTTCCCCAAAGTCTTGCGGCTCCTTAAAATCGCCCGGATTGACAAAGTCTTCCTGATCTTGAAATTCTACGTCTTAGATGTTCCTAACATGGTCTAGAATAAGATCGGAAGACTCTGATACCAAGTTCAGTTGTAAGGTAGCAATTCAAGGTTAAAAAGGAAAAGAAAAGAGAGAGTAGAGCAAAGTAGAATGTTATTATGAGAAAAATAATGAGGCTTAAAATAAATCTCTACACCACACTAGTATTTACAAAATGATCCTAACAAACAGAAGTAAATATCTAACAATAATTATATTTATATATACATATTAAAAAAAATCGTACTGCATAAAAATACAATATATATAGAATAATTTCAAATAAATGTTTGAGATGATTTTTCCCCATAAGGAGACAAAGCTAGATACGTTGGTATTCGAAATTTTCAAAAGAATTAAAGTGTGGTAGTTGTTATGAATTTTCTTAGATAGTTGCATTTTTTGAAGGAATTAGTTGATACTATGGTTAGAAAAAAAATTAGTATAACATGCTTACAAGAGACTAAATGGATAGGGGAGAAATAAAAAAAATAGATAATACAGGGTATAATATCTATTATACTGGAAAAGAAAAACATAGAAATAGTGTAGGAATAATAGTAACTAAACAAATTTTAAATAATATAGTAACATTCACGCGAAATAGAGATAAGATAATTCCAATTAAATTCGTGATTGGAGAAACCATAGTTTATGTGATTAGTGGATATGCACCTCTGGTAGGGTTAAATGACCATACTAAAGGACAATTTTGAGATCAAATCGATGAAATGGTTCAAAAAATATCAATAGGAGAGAAAATAATTACAAGTGGAGATTTCAATGGGCGCATAGAAAAAAAGAGACAAAGATATGAGAAGGTTCACGAAGGATTTGGCTTTGGTGACCAAAATGAGGCTGCAAAAGAGATACTAGAATTTGCAGTAGCATTTGATCTTCTATTAACCAACACCTTCTTTAAAAAGAGAACACTTAATAACCTTTAAAATGGGTCTCATAAAAGTCAAATAAATTATTTTCTTACTAGGAACATAAATCGCCTAATATGTAAAGATTGCAAGGTTACTCCTGGAGAGAGCTTAACATCACAACATTAACTTATGGTACTAGATATTCACATTAAGGGGCGACATAAAGAGAGAAGAGATATTAGAATCCCACGAACTAGATGGTGGAACCTTAAAGGTGAGAAATTAGATATTTTTAAGAACAAAATGTGTAAAGAATTAAGGTAGAATTTAGAAAAAGATACTAGCACTATGTGGAGTACAATGGCAAAATATATTAAAAGCATATTGAAGGAAATTCTTGGAGAGTCAAAAGGAAAATACCTATAACTAAAGAAACTTGGTAGTGAAACGACGAGGTCCGAGCCATAGTGCAAGTAAGGAAAGAATGTTTTAAAAGGTGGCAAAATGATAGAAATGAGGATAATTTTAGGAGTTATAAACAAGTTTGTAAGGACATTAAAAGAATCAATAGAATGCTAAATTGAAAGCTCATGGTGATTTTTAAACTAAATTAAATAGTGAAGAAGGAGAAAATAACATCTAAAAACTTGCTAAGTGGAGACAAAGGAAAACAAAAGATCATACTCAAGTTAAATGCATAAAAAGTAAGGATTCAAGGATGTTAGTGAAGGATGAGGAGACTAAGAAAAGATAGAAAACCTATTTTGAGAACTATTAAATGAAAAACATGTGAAAAGATTTGAAGAAGAGGAATCTGATAACTTGGATAAAACTAAAGAGTATAAGTTCTATCGTAGAATAAAAAAATTTGAAGTGAAAACTGCAACGAAGAGAATGAAATCAGGTAAAGTTTTACGACCAGATGGTATCCCTGTGGAGGCATGAAAATGCTTGGGCAAAGTAGGAGTGTCTTGGTTAACAAAATTATTTGATAAAATCGTAATGACTAAGAAAATGTCCGAAAAGTGAAGAAAAAGTATTCTAGTACCTATAAATAAAAATAAAAGAGATATTCAAAATTGTAACAACTATAGAGATATTAAGTTCATGAGTTATACAATGAAGCTATGGAAAATAGTGATTGAATATCATCTAAGGTCAACAACAACAGTGTCACAGAATAAGTTTGGTTGTATGCTTGGTAGATCAACTATGAAAGCAATCCACTTACTAAAGAGATTAATAGAGGAGTATAGAGAAAAGAAGAGAGATCTTCATATGGTTTTTATAGACTTAAAAAAAGCCTATGATAGAGTGCCAAGAAATACCATATAGTGTATGTTGGAGAGAAAGGGAGTGACAAAGGATTACACTGATGTGATAAGAGATATGTATGATAGAGCTGCCACGACAATTAGATTGCCTGTAGGAGAAACAAGTAAATTCCCGATTATAATAGGATTACACCAAGGATCGGCTTTGAGTCATTATCTCTTTGCCTTAATAATGGATGAATTGACAAAGCATATTCAGGATGATATCCCATGGTGTATGTTATTTGCTGATGATATTGTCTTTAGTAGATGAGACTAAACGTGAAGTTAACGCCAAGCTAAAAATGTGGAGGGAAACTTTAGAATCAAAAGGGTTTCGAGCAAATAGGAATAAAACTAAATATATAAAATATAATTTTAGCAGTAATAAGAATATTAATGGTGAAAAAATATTCAAAACTAATAGATAACTAAGAGTGTATTTTCGTTATCTAGGTTCAATTATTAACAAAGATGGAAAAGTTGCAAATGATGTAACCCATTGAATAAAAGTTGGTTGGCACATGTAGAGGAGTGCTTCCGAAGTTTTATGTGATCGACGGATACTTACAAGATTGAAAGAAAAATTTTATAAGACAGCTATTAGGCCAACGATTTTATATGAGACAGAATGTTGGGCTACTAAGAAAAATCACATAAATAAGATACGTGTTGCGAAAATAAGAATGTTAAGGTGGATGTGTGATAAAGATTTGTGTAACCGACCCCAATTTATTGGGACAAAGGGATAGTTTGGTTTGGTTTGGTTAGTTGCATTTTTTGAAAGCAAAAAAATATAATATCTTTTCGTGTCTAACTAGAGGAAGACATCTTGACATAGATCGTGTGCCAGTGTCAGTTTGCACACGGGTACGATGCCCTAAACTGGAGAGTTGATGTAGCATATATTGCTACTGGGCAGTCATGAACTTCAGCCCTACCACAGATGTGGGGAGGGTGAGCGATTATGACAATTTATGTTTCTTTCTCCTACCTGGTTTGCTTCGTGCTTCACCTTTTGATATGTTTCTGTTGAGGGTTATTTATGTCAATATTATAATAGATAGTTTAATATAAATAGTTGGAGGAGCTAACCCTTTAGGTTAAGCTTTCTTATTCTTCTAATGTGCCACACTAACATGGTATCATAGCTAAAATTCCTAAGAAATTAAAAAAAAACCCTAACCCTTGATCCAGTCGCCAACCACATCCATCCATCCATCCATCGCTGTCGCCTTCATTCTTTAGATTTGCAGCCATCAACGCCACCGCCAGTTGCCGCTGTCATCACCGACCACATCGGCCGCCGTTATTGCTGACAACCTCCGCCGACCACATCGCAAATCATCACAACCAATCCTCTAACATCATCATCATGAATCATCATCCATCACAGTCGTCGCCTCTATCATCCACATCAGTCGCTAACGTCGCCATCCACCACAGTCGCCGTCCATCACAGTTGCTGCAGTTGTTCCATGTGTTTGATGATGATTCACTTGTCTGCTTTTTTTGGTATATGAACAGGTACCATTTATTAACCCTAGTCAAATTTGACTGATATGAACAGCCCCTAAACTTGTGATTCGAGTTCTTTGTGAGTTATGATTTTCTATTACTTTGTGAAAGAAAATTGTTCTGTGTTTAGTTGGTGGAATTATGAATTCAAAATCATCTATTGCTCAGTTCACAATTTCACAACTCACTATTCGTAAGTTGAATGGAGTTAATTATTTGCATTGGTTCAAAGTTTAACTAGTTAAAGTAAACAAAACCACTTGATTATGTTAGGTTCATCTGATGATAAGAGGAAGCCTGAATGGGAACAAGAGTATGCTCAGATTGTTACACTGTTATGGAATTCTATGGAATCACATATTGCCGATATGTGTACTCATCTTGACACTTGCAAGGAAATTTGAGAGGACATTCAAATGTTATATTCCAGTAATCTTACTCATATGCATGATATTTCGGTTGAATACTTTCAATTGTAACAAGATGATAAGTCTATTACAGATTATTTTGCGGCACTTAAAAGGTTTCATGAAGAGTTAATGTGGTTCTTCTCATCACAAATGATATTCGCAAAATGTAACAATAACAACAGATGGTTGTGATGAGGTTTTTGGTGGGATTGCAGCCTGAATTTGAGTCCATTCACTCTCAGATTTTAGCAGGATCTGAGTTCCCTTCTCTTACCGAGGTATATTCTAGAATCTTGTGCGCTACTTCTTGGGACAGTTCTCAAGGCTCTAATAGTTCTTCTTGTGACAATTCTGATCGTTCACTCTAGTTACACAACACCGAGGTGAACAATCTAGTAGTTACAGTCATGGCCGAGGAAGTGGTGGTTCACGAGGTGGTCACATCAGTAGTTCTCATGGTGGTCGTAGTGGTGGAGGTAGAGGTCCACCTCGTCAGTGTTCCAATTGTGGCCTACTCAATCATACACAAGAGACATGTTGGGATCTTGTTGGCAAACCTTCTCGGTTTGCTAATGCTATGATGTTCGACAATGTTCACCCTTCTTCCTCTACTCCGGTTGAAGAAAAGAGTATCACTATTTCCGAGGAAGAGTACTTTAAGTTTCTTCAGTATCAGGCGACTTTGCAGGCATATTTTCCAGTTGCATCTTTAGCCTAAAAAGGTACCCCTACTGCTTGTCTTTCATCTTCTTCTACTTCTCGCCCATGGGTCATTAATTCCGGTGCCACTGATAATATGTCAGGTATATCTCTATTATCTCTAGTCTTCCTCTTCCTTACGCAGTGTTATATTAGCAGATGGTTCTACCAGTTCTGTTGAAGGCATAGGCACCATTCAACCTACGCATTCGCTTTCTCTGTCTTTTGTCTTATATATCTCTTATTTTCTTTTTAATTTGATGTATGTGAATCAGCTTACCAAAAATCTTAATTGTTCTATTTCTTTCTTTCCTGATTCTGTTGTCATTTAAGATTTGGTGACAAGGAATACGATTGGTGAAGGTTGTACGTAAAGTGGTCTCTATTATTTGGACACTAAGGCACCATCTGCAGTTTCTCCTTCTGCATGTCCTGCTATTGCTTTGTCACTCAGATTCATTGTTGTCTTGGTCGCCCATCATTGGACAACTTATAACTTTTAGTTCCTAGTTTAAATTCTAATACGGTTTTAGATTGTGAGTCGTGTTAATCGGGAAAACATCATCATGTTCCTTTTGCTTCCCAAATTAACAAACGCGAGTTGAGTCCTTTTATATTAGTTCATTCAGATATTTAGGGTCCTTGTCGTGTCACTTCTAAGTTGAGATTTCGGTATTTTGTTACTTTTGTGGATGATTGTTCTAGAGTTATCTGGCTTTATTTAATAAAAGATCGTTCATAATTATTTTCTATCTTTTGTGCTGAAATTCAAACTCAGTTTAATACTAAAATTCGCATCTTGCGCAGTGATAAAGCTAGAGAATATTTTTCTCATTCCTTTAGTAAATTCATGACTCAATTTGGCATCCTTCATCAATCATCTTTTTCTCAAACTTTACAACAAAATGGCGTAGCTGAGCGCAAAAATTGACATTTGATTGAAGTTTCCCGAACCCTCTTAATTCAAATGAATGTTCCCAAATTTTTTGGAGTGATGCTGTCTTAACTGCTTATTACTTAATTAATCGTATGCCCTCATCCATGCTTAAGGGACAAACTTCTCACTCTATTCTTTTTTCACATGATCCGCTGTTTGTTTTACCGCTCGCATCTTTGGTCGTGTTTGTTTTATCCATCAACTTGCTTCATGTAGTGACAAGTTTGATCCTTGAGCTCTTAAATATATTTTCTTAGGCTACTCTCGTACTCAGAAAGTTTATCAGTGTTATAGCTCTGGTCTTCATAAGTTTTTTGTCTGTCGTGATGTGATTTTCTTTCAGTCTACCCCGCGATCTTTCTCTTCCCATCCCTAGTCCTCTTTCCTTTAGTCCACCCTTGTCATCCAGTACTACTATTGACCGTTTAAGTCGTCTTGACCAGCAGGTTTACACTCATCGCACTCATGTCGAGGTGACCCCACCTGTCTCTACTACTTCATCAATGGTCTCCCTGCCACCAGATCACCCTCCACCCCACTCTCCACCATCTGCGGTCGATCTTCCAATTGCTGTTCAAAAGGGTAAGCGATCTTGTACTTCGCATCCTATTTTCTTTCTTATGATCGTTATCCCCTTCCTATCACTCGTTTGTTGTCGCGTTGTCGCATGTTCCTCTTCCTAAGTCTTATACAGATGCTCTATCCCATTATGGTTGGAATAATACAATAGAAAAAGAAATACTTGCCTTAAAGCAAAATAATACATGGAATTTAGTGCCTCTTCCTTTGGGCAAATCAGTAGTCGGCTGTAGATGGGTGTATGTTGATAAAGTTCATTCTGATGATACTATTGACAGACTAAAGGCTCATCTTGTGGCAAAGGGATATACACGTGTAATGCATTGATTACTCTGAAACATTCTCACTGGTGGCAAAGATTTCTTCTGTTCATCGGTTCATATCACTTACCGCCACATTTGAATAGCCTTTACATCAGCTCGATGTGAAAAATGCATTCTTACATGGTGATCTCTAGGAGGAGGTCTATATGGCGCAACCTCCAGGTTTGGTTTGTCGTTTGAAGAAGTCATTATATAGACACATACAATCTCTCGTGCTTGGTTTGGTAGGTTTACCGATACTGTGACTAATTTTGATCTTCAAAGATGTGGCGTAGATCATTTTGTTTTCTATAAACATACTGGAGCGAGCAAGAAACTACTAACTGTGTATGCGGATGACAATGTGCTTACTAGTGATGACTATAATAGTATTAAGGAATTGAAATCATTTTTACAAGCCAAAATTCATACTAGAGATATGGGAAGGTTGAAATATTTTTTGGGTATTAAAGTGGTTAGATCACACCAGGGCATCTTTTAATCTCAAAAGAAAATATGTTCTTGATTTATTAAGTGAAACAGGAATGTTATAGTCCAAACCTATTAACGCACCTATAGACCTTAACACAAAATTAGTTGCAGATCAAGGTGAGTTGTTAGTAGATCCATGACAATACCGACGATTGGTTGGAAAGTTAAATTATTTGACTATTAAAACCGGACATTTCTTTTGCAGTTAGTGTTGTCAGTCAATTTTTAGATGCTCCACGAAATTGTCATTAGGCTGCCATTGTACGTATTCTAAGATATCTTAAAAGTGCACTAGATCGTGGTTTATTATATCAGAATTATGGTCATACTCGAATCGAGGGTTATACATATGCAGATTAGGCTGGATCTCCATCTGACAGAAGGTTAACTATTGGTTATTGTGTATTTGTTGGAGGTAATTTGGTCTCATGGAAAAGCAAGAAACAGACTATTGCTCGATCTAATGTTAAATTCGAATATAGAGTTATGGCACATACCACTTGTGAGTTGACTTGGTTGAAAAATATGCTAGAGGAACTTGGATTTCAATATTCTCATCCTATGGATTTATCATGTGATAACTAAGCAGCAGTTCACATCGCGTCTAATCTAGTATTCCATGAGAGAACAAAACATATTGAGGTTGATTATCACTTTATTCGAGAAAAACTGTTACAAAATGTGATTCGTACAAGCTATGTAAAGTTAGTGAATTAGTTAGCAGATTTATTTACCAAACCTTTGTGTGATTCATGAGTGAAATATATTTGTACCAAGCTTTGTATACATAATATATATGTACCAACTTGAGAGAGAGTGTTGAGGGTTATTTATGTCAATATTATAATAGATGGCTTAATATAAACAATTAGAGGAGATAACCCTTTACGTTAAACTCTCTTATTCTTCTAATATGTCACACTAACAGTTTCATTTTACATTTTCTATTTCCACTACTGGGAAGCACTTTTTCTTGTGCAATTGGTTTCAAAGCTTAATTTTCAGTAAGCTTTAAAAGTGGGGTGTCCTACCTCAACTCTTCTGTTTTCTGCTTTTGATGATTTGCTGAACTCCTGAATGTCTCCAAGTGTCAATAAATCAATCAAGTGACTGTCCTCATTAACAATTAGAGCGCAAGACTGCTTCTCTGCAAGCATGAGATTTACTGCTTCTGTCAGCAAAGTGCCCAACATGACAGTCACATATCTTGTCCTCATAGCTTGTGAAACAAGAATCTGCCTTTTGAACTCCTCTACATCATCATTAGAATCATCTATGCAGAGGGAACTTTCAATTTTGCACAGGTTATTAGCATAAGGAGGCATTACAGCACGTGCAGAAGTAGAGGAAAGTTCGTTTAGGTTGCAAGAAGATATTTCAGGTTGTATAGTTGCATGAGCGTTTCCCTCTTCAAGTTTCTTTCTATTCCTGTCTGTTCTACTTGTATGCCCAGAAGTAATCCATGAAGACAACCCCACAGCTCCAAGAAGTGGTAGAACTATTCGATAGTCATGTGTCAGTTCAAAGAGAAGCAACACTGCAGTAAGAGGTACTTGACACACCCCTGCAAGAGTAGCAGCCATTCCAACCTGCACATACAAACCATATCATTGTAGCTAACTCAAGGAAGTTGAAGGTCATGAAAAATCTAATTATCAGAAAAAAGAGAGAGAGAGAATTGAAGTTAACAGCACACTAACATCCAATATCATTGTTAGAAAGTTTTCTTCAAGGTGTTCATCACATGTGCTCTACTGATAAGTTTCTTTACCCACTGGCTATGGGTTTACTAGACATGATACTTCGAATTTTTCTCTACTTATGGCCATCGCATTCAATAATAGGTAAAATATAAATCTGCCTATACAAGCATAGTGTTTTATTCTTACATTCCTGGTCCCAAGCCCAGATATAGGCTGAGGGTTGTGACAGGTAGTTGTCAGCGTAAAACTGCCAAACCTTTTATGAACATGGACTTCTAGAATATTTGAGCAAAATTCTGCAATGTTCCTCCAAAGCAATGCATTGCATTTGCCATCAAGTGCAGCGAAATGGGCAACACAGATAATGTCGAGAAATGGGCAACGGTTTGGGCACTTTGCACACATGCAGTTATCAAAGTTAGGATTGGGTTAACAACTAGGAATATTGGAGAACTTACTCATAAAGGGATGGAGTTGGTGAAGACTTTCATCAGGAGAAAGTAAAAGATAACATGTTTATAAGAAACTCTGTAGAATCAAAACACACTGGACAAAGAAACATTAGTAGACAAATTTTAGCACCCTAGCTTATAGGTTGACTTGGGTGGCATGTGGTGGCACCTTGCAGCCATACCACCAACCCTTGTTGGGAACAACACAAGGAAGGCATGAATAAGACACAAGGTGATCAATGATGGTGGCAGCGCGGTGTGAACCCCTTGATCTGTGAATAAGTAATGCTACGAGCCAAATGAAAGGCCAAAGGTTACAAGACGTGTGTGCACGGTTGGGATGTGCACGAGCAAGATGCATGCGGGTGCAATGAAAGCCATACAAGGCTTGGACATAGGCTGTCACTAGCACAAGCTACGCATCCAAGGCAATTTTGGCACAACAGTTGGTGCATGTGGTTCATATGACGTCGAATGCCTACCAGTACAGTACGACTGTTGCTGATCTGGAGCAGTAACGCTTGTATGGAAAATCCAAGGGATAAAGCCAGAGGCAATTATGGGCAAGTTGTTGTGGTGTCTGGTAAAAGATTACTTCATTCCTGACAGTTATTTACTTAATCGGATGATAGGAGCATACTCTGGATCGATTCAAAACCTATGCAGTTACGGGAGTTAACTGCTAGGACACGTGGTACGTGTTTAGGCCATCTTGTTTAACAGATTGTACCCTACATATAGGCATTGTCAAGATACTCTTAAAGCAAACAAAAGTGGCATGAGAGAGTTATATCCTGGTTGATCCTTTGTATTTACTTTGTATAGTAAGAGGTTGGAACTTCTCTAGTAAATCGTGTGCCTTATTTGCGAACCTCTTGTGTGTGTGTACTGTGTGTTCGTGTGGATAGTTGGCTGAGGCTGTCGTACCTAGTGCCATCACATGCAAAATCGTGCAAGGATCACTGACCCAGTGACAACAACAAAAATTCCAGTTTTTTCATGGAAAGATATCAGAATTGCACATAAACAGACTGAAACATTGCCAACTTCCTGAAACAAAAAGTTATTTCAACACCAATCAGGACTATGAGACTACCTAACAACTATTTCCATTTGTTTCTTTTCATTAAAAGAAAACATTTGAAAACAAATAAAATTCTAAAATTTATGAGGGAATTGAGAAACAACAAGCATGAAATAATACAGAGAAGTAAAGAGAACAAACATGGTCAAGTCATTTATTTTCTACTATTTCTTTATGGATACCTTATTAGTCATTATTATTGTTATTTTCATTGTTACATTCTTTTATTTTTTTTGTTTTTTCATATTTATTATTGTTATTTTCATTGTTACATTCTTTGATTTTTATTATGTGGGCTTTTCAGAGTGTTTTATTGTATACCCATGATTTTGTTGATTGATCTATCTATTTAGCAAATAAATAGCAATTCTATATATCAATACGTATAATCTTGGTCCCCTTGGATCATCGATAATGATTTTTCTATAGAATTCGGCTATCTAATCCATCCAAGTCTACTATGTCGATATGCATCGATACCGTTGGAATTGTGGTTCTTATTTATAGTAATGATTATATGTCTACTTCAATACAAAGTCTATCGCATGGGAATCAACTATTTTTATAATTCTTTGGTAGAAAGAAATCACAAAAAAGGTATGTGGCTTCCATATTTGGAAGGATAAAAATCATCGAAGTTATGTCTAAACTTAATGATTTAAAACAAAGAAAAGAGAAAGGATACTAGAATAAGGAAACATCCTTTCACTCATCTCAAATTATCTCAATAGTGGACACAACAAAAAATACAAATAGATTTTAAACGAGACAAACAAAAAGGAAAGGGGTGTAACGACCACCCAATAAATGAAATGCCTAAATGAATCTAAGAAATAGTGAAACTTCTTGATCTCTCTCAATACCTCTCTGACTTCAAAAATTCAACATTTGAACTAATGTCCTTTCATTGATTCAACCTAAATTGCATTAATTTATCGAATAAACTCGTTTGAATTGAAATTTAGTTATTCATCATGTACGAGGATCTCCGCTAAGCATCCATGGCTAAATGGTTACAACACCCAACTCATAATTGGCGAAGGAGGGTATAATTTTTAAAGAAGAATTTAAATAAGTGTATGAGCATGTAGATTGAAGCTTTCTGAATTTTGTTCTTTCAAGGAAAGGATTAAGGGATAAGTGGAGAATGTGAATTAAAGGAGGTTTGTCTTATTACAATATGCCAGTCATTGTAAATGGTAAGGAAAGGAATTTTTCAAACCTCTAGGGGTCTAAGGCACGGTGATCCTTTGTCACCATTTCTTTTTACTCTGCTAGAAGATGGTTTAGGGAGAACGATTTAGAGTGCTAAGCATGAGGGTCATGTGGATGGTTTTGTTAAGGTAAGGAATCAATAGAGTGCCTCTGTCTCACTTATAATTTGTAAGTGATACTAACATTTTTTCTTTTGGGGAGTAATCTAAGTTAGTTAATTTGCTTTCATTTTGAAAAAAAAAATTGAGATTATTTTGTGTCTTAAGGTTAATTTGCGTAAAAGTAACATTGTGGGTATTAATGTGGGAATGCATAGATTAGAGAGGGTGGCACCCCTACTTGGGTATCTACGATTTAGGTATCTAGGGCTTTCTTTGGGAAATATCCTAGAAAGGAATCTTTTTGGGCTCTAGTTTGAGAGTAAATTGGGAAGAGGTATTCTAGGGACGGTAGATAGGACGACATTTGACCTTTCTGTTGATGGTATCCAGCTGAAGGTGACAGAGAGGGGCCAAAGGCTCCAAAAGTCCTGTGGTTTCAGTTGATGGAGGTTGTTTGGTTGGCTAAAAAGTCATCAGAAGCCGCTAATCTTCAAAGGGCTGTTAGGCATTTTGGGTAGTTGGAAGTTTAGCTCAAGGGTGGTGGTTTGCCAGAGCAAGGAGAACAGCATTGGGTGTTCTTTGGAGATAATGGTGGTGACTTCTTCAAAGAGACTTTTTTCATACCAAGATCATTGTTGGGTGATGGGTGAACAGGTTTTGCGAGGGTGCAACTAAATTCTGACCCAGGAGGTTGAGCACTGCGTCGAACGAGAAGAGATCTTTCTTGAAGGTCGTCGACCTGTCACGTTGGCCAACAGTAAACTAGTGGTCGAAAGTAGAACGGACTGTGATTTGGAGGTGGTGCATGATTGCACAACTGAGGCTGTGGAAATTCCTCGACCAGTGTTTGGTTAGTCGACCGGGTCGAGAGGACTCCAATCCCATCACAACAGCATGCTCACTCATAGTATACATGAATTGCAGATGTTGGTGCCTGTCAAAATCGATATGGTAGATGAATATCGGCATTGGATGTTCAAAATCCCAATCCGCATCGACTGATACGATGTAGAATGATAAATATCTAAAACCCTAGATTGGTATTGGATTGGTGGTCACACTTGGAGGCTGTTACAAGTCGGGTAAAAGACCACCAAAAATGTTTGGTGAAAGTAACATGTTGTCGACCATTGAAGCATTGTGTGGTGTTTTCGTTGAGGTATAAACGCAGATACGTAAGATAGAAAGCACGCGATATGAACTCGTATCAAGGTGTGAGAGTGGGCTTACGAGAATATGACCGTGGTAAATGTGAATTGGGGCCCTTACTGCTTTGAATGCTTGGGCTTAATGTGGTGGCTGAGGCGGTGGCACATAGTGAGTTTGCAGTTTGAGGGAGAGTGGGATGTGAGGTTGTTTAGAGGGGTACGTCACGTGGCAAGGGCAAGAGGATGACTTCAAAATAAAGATGCAGATGGGAAATGTTCCCAAACATAGATGGCCCAATAAATAGCTAAAGTGTGGCAATGAGAAGGATGTTTCAAGATTAATGGGCCTCAAATTAGAAAGCCCAAAGCCTCTCTTGTGGGGAGGCCTAAAGTCTCTCTCGTGGGAAAGCCCAGTGGGTCTGTTTTTAGAGTCCTCGGACGTTCGTTTAAATTCGAGTCCAAGTAAAATGATCAGTGGGCCTCATATTTAAAGGCCCAAAGTCACTCTTGTGGGAAGGGCAAGTGGGTTGGTTTTTAGAGTCCCAAGTGTTTTGCAAGGGAAAATATGTTTGGGAAGCCAGTGGGCAGTCGGCTTATGGATCTGGGCCAGAGCTGGCCTAGAGATGGATGACTGATGTGAGACCCAGTACCTTAATAAACCACATAACATGCATCATTAACATTTCATTTGCATGTGTGGGTTAATTGTGATATTTTATAAAATTAATTTTGGGCTTAATTGTAGTAGTTTCGAAAATTAATGGGCAGTGTATTTTTGCAAAATAAAAAAAGGGATGAGTCAACCTAATGTTGTTGGTAGGCTGCCACGGGGGTACTTGTGTAATTGAATTTGAGATGCATTGTCTATATGTATATAAAGAAACAAAGGGCAGAAGTTCTCTGAAGTTTGTCCCTTACGTTTATTGAACTACAATATTTTCTTCTCTTTAGTCAAGCACTGAGACTTGAAGAGGAGATTATAAACTGATGCAGACTTTTTATTCTGGAATTGATAGTAAGCTTTCCACATGATGTATTTGAGGTATGATATGGTGACCAAGTGCTGCTATGGTGATTTGCGGAGCAATTTTTGTATGAACAGATTTTAAGTCAATTTCAGGCTAAAACTTTGAAATCAAAATTTGATTCTTTTTACAAATTTCGGAAATTTCCGCTCTGCTGTTCTATTCTGTTTTAGCATCCGTTGTCCTGAATTTTTAAAAATAATTAACTAACTCAAAAAAATTATGAAATTTTTACTGGAGGTACCTTAGGGTGTATATTTGATTTTGTAAAATTTTCAAATGAGAACTCGAATAAATGAATTTTCAAAAAGTCATAGACCGAGCTGAGTCGGTGGAAATCTGAATAGTTTAGTGTGGAAAAACATGACTTTTAGGCTTCCTAAACCAAACCAACAAAACAAAGCCTTTGTCCCAGTCAATTGGGGTCGGCTACATGAATCCTTTTATGCCATTCTACCCTGTAAGAGCCATATCTTCAATTTGTTTTAATAGGTTCATATATTTCCTCAATATCGCATCCCATGTCAATTTAGATCTATCCATCCTCCTAATATTTTCATTACTCATATTCTTGTCACTTTTTCTTACTACTACATCAACTAGTCTACGTTGTATATGTCCAAACTACTTTAATCCATTTTCTCTCAATTTGTTCTCAATTGATGCAACTCTTACTATTCCACGAATCTTTTCATTCTTAATTTTATCTTTCTAGTCTTACCATGCACTCATCTTAACATTCTCATTTCTGCAACACTCATCTTATTTATGTGATCTTTCTTTGCAGCCCGACATTCTGTCTCATATAAAATCGCTGGTTTAGTAAGTGTCTTATAAAATTTTTCTTTTAATCTTGAAAGTATCCGTCGATCACATAAAACTCCTGAAGCACTCATCCACTTGAGACAACCAACTTTGATGCTATAGGTTACATCATCTGCAAACCTCTCAATCTTTGTTAATAATCGAACCTAGATAATGAAAATATTCACTCTTACGTATCTTTTGGTTTTGAATATTTACTTTTTTACCATTAATACTCCTATTACTACTAAAATTATATTCCATATATTCAGTTTTGTTTCTACTTACTCAAAATCCTTTTGGTTCCAAAATTTTACTTTTAGGCTTCCTAATTGAAAAAAATTCTAGAAAAATTATACATTGAACTTCATTATGTCTAAGTATATGGGTGAGTAATTTCATGACCAAAGAATGGTGTCCAAAGTCATTTCACACATTCATGTATTTCAAGGCATATTAGTTTAAGGAATAGAATTTCACCTTAGGTTTTGACTTGAGATTTATATATTAGGTTTGAGACACGTACTAGGAGCTAGTGTCAAACCCCGAGACTAAGATAGGGTATCAGCTTGATTCCGAGATTTTGGTGGAGGTGGGTGTACTATCTTCATAAATTGGAATTATATCACAGTGGGATATTTTAAATGAGAAATGAAGAATATTCCATTATTAACACAAACCGTTCTATGATTTATTAGAAGGAGGCCAAGGACGGAGTTAGAGACCATTAGCTTTGGGGGGGGCGATTATCAAATGTGGAGGAACTTATCTTATTTATTTTTCAAAGTTTGATTTCTTCAAATGATGTTTAGCATGAATCAAATCATCTATGAAAATGAGATGGAAGTTTATTTTTGATCAAAATCCATAGTTATTGATTTGCCTAAGCATTTGACCCTATTGCACATGGTGTGGTTATTTCTCCTCAGTATACGCGAGGAGGGTTATAAATTGGTTGTTCGATGTGCACAAACGGGGTTATAAATGGGCTGTTGTCGTAGACAAAAAGGTGATAAATGGAATATAATTTGCCATGGTTCTACAGTATAGTTTAAACTCTCGATTGCAAGGTTAAGCAATCCTATAGTCTCCCATGATTGTTGTTGGTGATTTTAAGATAATTTATTACTATGTGGTTTTACAAATGTTTGTGAAAGAGGGACAAATTATTTATGTGATATTGTGAATTGAGATGAGTTTCTAAACTCTATGATTATGAAATATAGATTTGATCCATAATTCTCTCATAAATGTTTTTGTTAATTCTGCTGTTATGGGATTGTAACACTTCCAAAACTTTTAGCGTTCCTATTGTATAGATGGTATGGTCTATTACCATGAGTGAAAAAGGGGAGGGGGGAATCTAGATCTTTTGGAGTGGTGGATTATATACTTTGTAAAAGGATTTGGTGTAATCAAGTTGTGTAAGAACATATCCTTTTGCACATGTGATGTATATCTAGAAGTTGTTTTCCGTTGTGTTGTTTGACTCGGTTTTGAGTTTACTATGTCTTTTTATATGTTAGAATGGATGGTTGATGACAACCAAGGGGGGGTGTTACAATCGGTTGTCAATCGAGTAATAATACATTCTGTAAACGCCACTAATGAACGACCAATTGCTTCTAGTTGACGATGGTAGTAGCTCAGGCATCGTCCATTGGCGACAATCCACACTTTTTCTTGCAAAACCATTTGTCGTATGCTGATCAAGTCCGTTGACCCTTGGTTTTGGTACCTAATTTCTCTCTTTCTTCACAGAATCTATTATTAGGCTTCGATGATGAGGTTTTGGGTGTTTTAGTGCAAGAAAGGGATAGTTAAGGTGTAGGTTGGTTGCACAGAGGTGGGCGAGGGAACAATTGGTGAGGTGGATACGGAGGAGAGGCCTTCTAAAGGTGACATAGGGTTGTTAGATTCTAGGGCATGGGTTGAGTCTAAGGTGTTCCCATGTGCTCCCTTGGATATGAAGAGCCCTAGTGGTAGTATAGAGGGTATAACCTCCTTAGAAGAGGAGGTTCAACCAAAGTTTTGTCAAACTGGGATTTAAAGAAAATTAATGAACTTAGTAAACTATTGCGTGTCTCTTTTAATGGCATGAAAGAGAAGGCTATGTTTTTTTACGGCTCTTGAAGCAAGGAATATTAATGGGGCGGCTCTTAGAAGCCTTGCAAAGATTCTTCTCTTTGAAGGAGGTCAAGTTTACAGTTGACGAATCTTTATTGCTCAGTTACCTATGACAGTAAAGGCAAGGGTAGGAGTACTTTGGGTGGAGAGAAGATGCAGAATTGCTCTTTGCATTTTTGTTAATGAATATCAAAATATGATGTTAGATAGTGAGAGGCTTGAATTCAAAAGCAAAAAGAACATAGATTCTTTATTTAAGGAAGAGAGAGAGCCGATGTGGTGTGCCTATTAGAAACAAAGATGGAGGTCGTGTCAAATATGGTGGTACATAGTTTATGGAGTGGGAGATGAGACTGATGAGTACATGGATGGATTGGAATTTTTGGCCGCCTCTATGATTTGCAGGGTATATTTTGGCTAAATGAGACAGTAGGGTATGATTAGGGAAGAGCAGGAGTGTTACTTCTCATTGTCCAGCCCCTTCCATTGTGATGAGGATGATTTTTGTTGGCTGTTCCTTGTAGTGTGTAAATGTTAGAATTATTGCAGAGAGTGGAAGAGAAAATGAGGAAGAGAGAGAATCAAAATCACAATGAATGAGAGCGCAACAACCTAGGGTTTACACCCTATCACTTGTTATTTATAATAGAACCAAGCAATATGAAAAGTACAATAATACCCTCAACTTAACAGTAAACTACGTAATGACGCAGCGAGGGAAGAGCTTTGGAATGAGCTGAAAACGGTTGCCTTCAGATGAGGTTCCCTTTGGTGTGTAGGCAGTAAATTTTAACGTGATTTGGTTTCCACGTGAAAGATTGAGTTACAAGGTTATCTCCAGAGCCATGAGGATATTTCTTCCTTTATAGATCAGCTGGAGATGGGGGATCTCCCTTTATCTGGTGAGAATTCTACCAAGTGTAATAACCAGAGTTTTCCATGTCTCGGATTTATTGTTTTTTGATCTCCACAAATTGGGAAGAGCATTTTTCGTCAATGGTTCAAATCTTCTTGTTGCTCCTCTTTGATTATATGCCCATTATGTTGGATGGTGGTGGGGTTTGTCGAGGAAAAAACCCTTTCAAGTTTTAAAAAATGTGGTTGCAGATTGATGGCTTTTTGGGGGAAACTGGGGTCAAATAACCCATGACTTTTTTTAACAAAAAAATATTATAGTATATATATAAAATTTAAAATTATTTGACCCCATAAATATATATTCAAAGTACATTTTTTAAATATACATATTTTTTAAACGAAAAATTAGTCTTAGGTCCTTAAAGTAGCGTCGGTTTTGTTTTTCATCTACCATAAGAATTTTTAATGCGCGAGGTATAGTTTTAAAGCGCGAGGTCCAGTTGGACTCTAGAACATATACATTTATCTGTGTACTTTTCAAAACATGTATAAAACACACAGATAAATTTATCTGTCTTGCATAAATAAGTATACAGATAAATCTATCTGTATAAAAAACATTGTGTCTTTTCAAAACACGTATAAAGCACACAGATAAATTTATTTGCCAAATTGTGCTTATTTAACTTAACAGATAAATTTATCTATCTAACATTTGTTAATGCTAGAAAGGAACGACAGATAAATTTATCTATATGCATTACATATAAATTTATCTGTTTGTGTTAAATTTATCTGTGTTGTAGGCGATTCGACTTCGAGCGTTAAAAATTTTGTTGATACCTTGCACGTTAAAACTTATTTTTTTGAACCTTTGGCTAAAAGCCCCTTTTTTAAATTATTTAAATTTTAAATACATAATCCACAAATGCTTTATACGTTTGTAAGTGAATTGCACCCAACCCTTCACACACGCAGCCATACCCAATCAAAACCCCCTAAGCCTCACACTCACGCACATCCCAACAGAACCACAATTCCATTTCAATTTGCAATCAGCTTATTACTTCAATGGTGACTTCGCGACGAATTGACAAAATACGAATCTGCAGCAAGCCAACATCGGCCATTGCTGATTGTTGCGTCGGCGTCGGTCGGTCCACTGGTGACTGATCCAACTCCAGGGTTCTCCACTTCTCTCTCTCTCTCAGCTGTCTAAGGTATGATTTCGATTTTCAAACCCTAGAAATCGAGGGTTTATGATTTTTAATTTGGGAAAAAAGTTTAAATTTCTGCATTCTTATTTTATATTGGCCATTAGGTGAGATTGTATATTGACATTGTAGAGATTTAGAATTTATAAATATGGATAAATTGCTTAGAAATCACTAAATCAGCAACTTGGGGGGAAAAATGTTGTATGAATATGGACAAATTGAGGAAAATATTTGTTGATTGTAAAAATCTGTGTTTGACTATGTACATTAATTATGAATATGTACATTGACATTTTCTATATGAAATCTTGTCATTATGAATATGAATATGTACATTGACATTTACTGTTTCAAATCTGTGTTAAAGTTTAAAAACATTTGTTCATTCTTATTATTATTTTTGTTGGCTTCAAACAATATGGATAAATTTTTTAAAAGAAAACCAACGACACCACAAGATTCGGCTTCTAATGCTCCTAAGCAAAGTCGTGTTGATTTGCGTGAGCTTCCTTCGGATCCAGGCCTCAAAAAGAAAATATCAACTTATTATCCTAATGATCAAGATGCAATAAGAAGATAATATTTACAAAAGGGTCCTTGTCAACCTATTAACCATAACGTCCCTAAAAAAGACATTGGTGGATTGTCTCGCCGATTTAATCCTTCATGGTTTAAAGAACATAAGAATTGGTTGGAATATAGTATTGAGAAGGATGCTATATTTTGTTTATGTTGCTATCTATTTAAGTCTGATATCAATCACCAAGTTGGAGGAGATGCTTTTGTGGCAGAGGGATTCTCAGCTTGGAATAAGAAAGATAGGCTAAAGAGTTCATATTGGAGATCACAACAGTGCTCATAACCAAGCTTGGAAGAAGTGTGAAGTTCTAATGAACCAAGAGCAAAGTATTCAAAATATCTTTTACAAACAATCAGAAAAAGAAAAGAATGAATATCGGATTTGCATGAGTGCGTTAGTTGATTGCACGAGGTTTCTTTTGCGTGGTGGATTTCCTTTTCGTGGTCATGAAGAATCTGATGATTCAATCAATAAAGGAAATTTTCTTGATCTTTTGAAATTTCTTACTGATCATAATGACTCTATCAATGAGGTTGTGTTGGGAAATACTCCTAAAAACAACAAGATGTGCCATTATGATATTCAAAAAGACATCGCAAATGCTACTGCAAGTGAAACAACAAATGCTATTATCAAGGATCTTGATAATTATCTTTTCTCAATTTTAGTTGATGAGTCTAGAGATATATCAGTCAAAGAACAAATGGCTATTGTTATTCGCTATGTGACCAAAAGAGGAATTGTTATGGAGCGATTTCTTGGTACTGTACATGTACTTAATACTAGTGCTTTATCACTCAAGGCATGAATTGAATGTTTATTTTCTAAACATGTATTGACTTTATCAAGAATTTGCAGGCAAGGTTATGTTGGGCCAGTAACATGCAAGGAGAATTCAATGGTCATAAAGCTTTACTTTTGAAGGAGAATGAGTCAGCATTTTATGTTCATTGTTTTGTTCACCAACTGCAATTGACTCTTGTAGCTGTTGCAAAAAATCATATTGATGTTACTGAACTTTTTTGCTTGATAACTAATGTTGTGAATGTTGTTGGAGGCTCTTGTAAGAGACCAGATATACTTCAAGAAATACAGGCTGCTAAAGTTGTGGAAGCATTAAACAATGGTGAACTTCAAAGTGGACGAGGTTTGAATCAAGAAACAAGTCTTAAACGAGCTAGTGATACACGATGGGGATCATATTATGGTACAATTTTGAATATGATTTTAATGTTTTCCTCTGTGATTGATGTACTTGAGTTTGTTGTTGAGGATGGACTACACTCCGAGTAAAGAGTTGAAACTCATTCAATTATGAACTCAGTGCAAACTTTTGAGTTTGCCTTTGGTTTACGCTTGATAAAAAGGATTTTGGGCATCACAAATGAACTGTCATTAGCCTTACAAAAGAAAACCTAAGATATTGTAAATGCTATGGCGCTAGTTAAAGTGTCCAAGCAACAGTTGCAGATGATGAGGGATAATGGATGGGAATCTCTATTGGCTGAAATATCTTCATTTTGTAGCCACCAGTCTTCCAATTCCGAACATGGATGCTATATTCGTAGTCCCTGGGCGACCACGACGCAAAGCTTCGCAAATTACAAATTTAAATCACTACCGCATGGAGTTATTTTACACAGTCATAGATATATGCAACTTCAAGAACCTAACAACCGTTTTACAGAGATGAATACCGAGTTACTTGTTTGTGTGGCTTGCTTGAATCCCAGTGACATGTTTTCTGCTTTTGATAAGCAACAGTTGATCTGTCTAGCAGAGTTCTATCCATATGATTTTTCTCCTATACAACTTATGGTGTTTGATAATCAACTTGAGAACTATATTATCGATGTGCGCACCAACAGTGGCTTTATGGAATTAAAAGGAATTGGTGACCTTGCTATAAAGCTTGTGGAGACAGAGAGATGCAATATATCCGTTGGTATATTTGCTTGTAAAGCTTGCATTGCTTTTGCCAATCGCCACTGCAACAGTAGAAAGAGCTTTTTCAGTTATGAAATATGTAAAGAGTCGATTGCGCAATCGGATGGGGGATTAGTGGCTCAATGATTGCTTGGTTACATATATTGAAAAGGATGTTTTTGATACCGTTGATAACGAAACTATTATGTAGCGATTTCAAAACATGAAACCTCATCGAATGCAATTATAAAATTTTATGTATTTGCATATTTTTTGTCAAAAGAACAGAAAGAATATATGAAAAGTATATTTTACTTGTTAGTTGAGATATTTAATTTAGTTTATATTATGCGAACAACAGATGATCAATTCTGATGACCCCATCAACAAAAATTCTTGGAGTCGCCACTGTTTCTGGACAAAGTGACTAATTGGTGGAGTGACTTCAGAGTGGTCAGAAAGTCGGCTTTTGTCTTAGCTTCGAAGTTGAAGTTGTTGAAAGCATAGTTGAGGAGTTGAAACTCAGAGGAGTTCGGTAGACATGACGTACAGAAGGCTAAGGTTTTTGTAAATATCCATTGTTTGGATGTTAAGAAAGAGGCCAAAATTATTCTCAAAAGAGAGAGGGATCATCATCTAGAAGAATTGAGGAGGGAGCTAGGCAAACTAACAAAGATAGAAGGAATAAATGAGATGCAGAAATCCCGAGTTCTCTAGTTAAAGATTGGGGATAAAAAGACGCATTTCTTCCATAGCATGGCCAATGCTCACAGACAAATGAGATGAAAAATGAGAAAAATGAGACTTTATATATCAAAAGGGGTTCTTCTATTAGATGAGTAGGAAAACTTCGCGTAAGCCGGCAAGAACCATGAGAATCACTAAACTACGTGATTCAAATTGTTCTCACAAAGACCAAACATATCTAGTTAAAGTTTTAATTTTTTAAAAATTAACTTGAGAGAAGATATCAGGGCGGGCACGGTTGAGTTTTATTGTTGATTGTTTTAGGAAAGTGGATGGATACCATTGCTTGTGGACTTCAATTTGATCCTATCATAGTTTAGGAGTTTAGGTCATTGGGGTGGCCTTTTTCTAAGAAAGGTTGTTCGAGCTTCAACTAAGATGAATGGGATTAAGATTTCAAAAAATCTGGCGAGATAGTTTTACATATCATAGGTATTTGGACAAGTAACTAAATGAGAGAAACAATGAACAAGAGAGATGGAATCTCGAGGCTAAGCTTTAATACCAAACCCTTCTTATTTTTGTACGTATACTAGATCTGTGTGGATCGGAAGTGACCTCATCGTCGAGGGCAAATTGCTCATTCAACTTGTTTATAGCAACAATCAAGTGGCGGACAATTTCACTAAAGGGACTCAACCCACATGTATCATTTGACGAAAACACTCCAGCCCAAATGATGTAGAACTAGAGAAGAAATAGAGATGAAGAGAGAGAGAGAGAGAGAGAGAGAGAGAGAGACCACACACGAGCTATAACCCTAACTCAAAGACCACAGTCTTCGACACAAATTTTCATTACTCAACTCTAAATAACACCTCAAGAGAGTGTCTTATTTATAGGTCTAAAATCCTAATTTAAAAAGTAAACTAGGATCCTAAACAAAATGAAACTCCTAACTAAAAGATAATTAAAGCAAAACTAATTATTAAATAATTAAAATAGAATTATAAATGAGACCCTATTTCTATTTCTCATGAGGGGTACAAGAGCCAGCAGTTCAATTCTTGAAAAGTATGAGTTAATCATTAGGACAAATGGTATTCAGGTATTGAATCACAAGATTCAGGTTTATTGATGTGGTGAAAAGATTATTCCTTGTTTATGGTGGAGATCTTTAACACAATTATTTTGCCTTCAATTTAATGTTGAGCTATTGCCACTTTTATAAGCATATGCAAGACAATTTTAAACATAATATCACAATATTAGTTTATGTGAAAATTATCAGTTAATGGATTGTACATCTCAGCGGCTTTATGAAGTTTAATTCAAGTTGGAGATAGTTGGAATTTGTCTCAAATTCTTAGCTCTAATGGGGATATCATTTTCTGTCCAGTTTTCTTGTGGAAAAAGCATCCCTTAATCCTTGTCCCACAAGAATTTTTATTTAGGGTTCTGTAAATAGCTTGATTGTAGGAGTTGGGGTGCAGCCAAGGGCCAAGGTCAAAAGGGGCCCTCCACTCTATGGGAGCACATTTGCGAGTGAGAGAGCACTTATCTTTATACTCTTCTGTGCTTTGGATGTCATATCAAATTACAAGAGTTTCGATTTCGGATTTCAGAACTTACAAGCTTCTCATTGACCCCAATGGTAAGCTTAATTCGAAAGACAGAACTCAACAGGAGAGTAGGATACCAAACCAAATCAAACCAAACTAAGTCTTTGTCCCAATCAATTGGGGTCGGGTACATGAATCTTTTTACGCCATTCTACTCTGTTAAGAGTTATATGTTCGGTTAGTTTTAATAGGTTCATATATTTTCTTAATACGGCATCCCATGCCAATTTAGGTTTACCCCTCCCCCTAGTGTTTTCATTACTCATGATCTTATCGTTTTTTCTAACTACTGTATCAACTGGTCTACGTTGTATATGTCTAACTCACCTTAATCTATTTTCTCTCAATTTGTCCTCAATTAGTGCAACCCCTACCATTCCACGAATCTTTTCATACCTAATTTTATCTTTTCTAGTCTTACGACAAATTCACCTTAACATTCTCATTTCTGCAACACTTATCTTATTTATGTAATCTTTCTTCACAACCCAACATTTTGTCCCATATAAAATCATTAGTCTAATAGTTATCTTATAAAATTTTTCTTTTAATCTTGTAAGTATCTGTCGATCACATAAAATCAAGGAAGCACTCCTCCACTTGAGCCAACCAACTTTGATTTTATGGGTAACATCATTTGCAACTTCTCCATCTTCGTTAATAATCGAACTTAGATAACGAAAATAATCACTTTTAGGTATCTCTTGGTTTCGAATCTTTACTTTTTACCATTTATACTCTTATTACTACTAAAATTATATTCCATATATTCAGTTTTGTTTCTACTTATTCGAAACCCTTTTGATTCCAAAGCTTCTGGCTGGGTCAAAACTTGTTGAGCAGAATGAACTATGAACTCGGTCCTTTCCTTATGTCCTGATTCCGTACCAAAACAATTCCTGAAGAGGAGTTCCCTGTGTTAGTGTTGTTCAAAGTTTCCTTTTCTTTCCCTTCAGTCTAAGTAAGGAGTTGTTTTGCACTCCTTTGGGCTTCTTGATTGGTATTATTCGGTTTGTGATAAAAAATCATTTTATTATATCATTTTTCATTATTAGTGAAGTTTGTTTATTGACATCATTTATGGACATTACCTTATTGGTGGGTGAATCATGTTCAATTTTTGTACCCAGCACGTTATTGTTGTAACTTGTAATATATGTAAATTTTTTTTTTTTTGTATTTTCCTACTAATATATTATTGCTTCTAGTGGTGCACCAATAAGTGGTAAAGAGATTAAGGCCCAAGTTCACAAAGTACCGTAGGGATCTTTGGCCAATTTCACAATAGTACCCCTCAGTTATTAGCACCTAGTTCCTGGCACTCTGGCTATGTTATAATAGTTCTATACAATCATTTACAGCAATATATTTGCTAAATTTAGTTGATTATAGTACACCCAATAATCTGCTGAGAACGTATGATACATAAGATACACTGTAACATGTTGATGATTTTTCCAGTCCAAAGGTTACGATTCTAATTCTAATAGGTATCCAGCAACAGAGATGAAATAAATAAAAAGTGAAAACAATATGCACAATATATTACATAAGGTCTACAGATACACAAAGACAGAAATGAGATTCGTCCAGATTACCCGATCAAAATTGGTGCTGATGTGTGTCTGAAATGGGTATGTTCAAATTTAACTATCTTGTTCATATGATAACAGCATAGATCTATACCAGGCCATATGCTTGTGGTGATGCTACTTCCAAGAAGGAGAAATGCAATATTGGATGTGATTGAGAAATTGTGGAACTAATAAACTTCCCATATGCCATTCCTGTTGCTGCACCAATAAAGAGAGATGGGGCGTAGTAGCCTCCCACTAATCCAGAGGCCCGGCATATAGCGGTTGCGACTATCTTGACAGCCACCAGCTGAAGCAATAGATCAGCCGAGAGGCCTTTCACAAACGGCCGAGATTCTAGCAGAATATCAACATTCTCGAAACCCCAGTAGAGAATTTCTGGATATGCCAAGGCTATCAGCCCAACAGCTAAACCACCTAGTATAGGGAAAATGGCCTTTGGTATGCCAATGATCTTGTGAGCATTGTCAACAGTTACCAGCATAAATGAAGTGCATCGAGATAAGGTCAAGGAAACCAAGCCACATAGGACACCCAACAAAAGATAAAGTGGGAGTTCTGAAATGAATTAAAAAGTTCAGTACCACAAACTGTATTCGCTGAACAAAAACTAGAATTATGCAACTCAGCCATGGCAAAAATAAGTTGCTGCTTAGTGCTTAGTGGTGTAGGCTACTTTTGAAGAAGAGACATCTTCCTCAATTTCATCTTGAAATTCATTGCACTTATTTTAACATTTGTTATCACTTAATTACATTATTTAGCACTGTTGGTGCCTCCACAGAAAAACATGACGTCACCATAGAGTAGTTCACACGTATATCACCATCCAAAAGTCAGACTACATCAGGATCTATGTCGGACATGGCAACCTCTACGTGAATACATCAACCATGTGATATTGTATTTTTTTCTTTTGAAATATGCAACTATACAAGAAAATCCATAGCAGTTGTCACACTACATCATTATGCTTTTGAGAAATTGCAATACCAACTTCCCTAGTGTTATCTACTTACAGAAAAGAAAAATCATCACATTGATTTGAAATTATGCCATATATTGTATTTTTTAGGCACTATATACAAAGTTTTCAATATATGTACATATATATTAATATAAATATTATTATAAATGTAATACATTAAAAGTGTCTTATCCCTGTAATTGTTTTCACTTTTTTAGTCAAGTCCTTGTATCTTACAATTAGAAAACCAGTGAGTCCAACCTCTAGACATGTATTGAGTTTGACACCTGTACTGACTACTGAGACCGAGACTGAGTAACATACGTCAAGAGAAAATTAATTCTTTAAGATATGTTATGAGGTCACATGAATATTGTTCAGCCTCCCTCCCTCTCTCAGTGAACCAACCTAAGGTAGTCATACCACTTGGTGCGATGCCAGGTAGTTGCTACCTCACTAGCCTCCAAATCACAAGGTGTGGACTCCCGCGGCGTAGTTTTGACATCTTCTTTTACGTTTGAGTCCAAGGTTATGGGTTAGTACAATATTACATAAATATAGATGTTGAGTTTTTTTTATCTTGGCTTCAATAGTTCATGAACCGCGGTGCTTAAAGAGAAGCATGTTTCTCATGCCCCCTAGCCTATCACAAATTCACATGATAAGGAGCGAAGTACCTACAAGCTGATAGCAAACAGAGGGAAGAGTATTATTATTGCATATTAACCAAAGACTTATTGCTAATGATGAATTATATGGCATATATAAAAGAAACCCAGAGATCCTAATAATGTAAGAAATACTAAACTACCCCTTAGTTATAACAAAATAACAAAGAATTTGACAAGGCGGCTTACCGGACCGGACAGAGTTCGGTTCTGTGTAGAGAAGATAGAATTCCCTTGTGTTCCCTTTTGTCACTCCCTTGGAGTGTATAATAATTAGGATTTCCTTCCCCTTTTGATATGTATTAAACCTACTAAACAAACTCTTTAAGGGTTAATGTAATTATTATTATTTTTGTTGCTGTATCAATGAAATGGAATCTAATTATTATAACTATACTATTCCTATGTTAAATATAATTTGGCGGATAGTATAATCTCCATTAATATCCATACGTCTTGATGTCCCCGGAATTTGGAGCGTGACAACTTGGTATCAGAGTTTAGGTTTAGTGAACCTTCAGGTCTTGGATTGTGGGGGAAACCGTGTGTTTTGTAGCGTAGATAACTCGATAAAATTATAAGTTGTGTTAACTACCTTTATCACTTATAATTTATAAGCACTAAAATTCATCATAACTAAGTCATTTTTTTGTGTAGGATGTCATCTGACTTAGAGCCGGAGGAGGGAGCTTGGTCCGGTTACGATGCAAATAGTGACTCAGATAGTTCTGGAGGATAAGAAGTCCGGAAGGGACTTAATGATGAGCCTTTAGATGTCATGCCCCTGAACTGGGCCTTTCCATAGGATGCGTGGGACGCAGAGAATGGCATAGGCCTGGCTGACCTAGATGACGAAGCCCCTAGCGATGAGGCCCATAGTGAGGTCTATGACCCCACCAAGCCCATTCCCAACGATGAGGAGGAGGTGCAGATATAATGGAGTCAATGGAGTTATCGTATGGACTACCCAGTGGGAACATCCGTATATGAACAATTGCGCCCATGATCCGGTGTCGTTGGAAGACAATTGTTGTAGCATATTACTATTTGGGTCCAGTGCCTATTATTCAGCTGCAGCTGCAGGACAGCAGGACCTACCAGCTTGGGGTGCCCCAAGATTCGCAGCTAGGGTCAGGGAATCTACTACCCCTGCCTTGCTACTGTTACATTGTCCACTGGATGAGCAGCGGATGGAGAGGTAGACATCGACGATGACCAAACCTACACAAAGATCTCCTTTTTGTTTCAGATAGAGCTCGAAGGGATCCTTTGTCTCCCAACACTCGGTACAGAAAAGTACATTAGGAGTGCTATGGAGTGTAAGAGGTCACTTGGGAGCTCGATCTCAATGTGCGCAGGGACTATCCAGAGCTGTTTTTGCAGTAGATTGTGGTTTTTGTCCTTTTCTTTTGAGTTTTGATCGAGTGGGGGTTAAACCTTTGCCATGTTCTCTCTTTGTATGGGAGGGCAAAGTTGTCTTTTTGCATATTAATCCCGCACGTATAGTACTGAATAGTTTTATAAATATCTATATAATGTGAAAAGTTTTAGTGATACGTTCACCAGATCCTTTTTATAAACTTTCCAATCTTAGAATATATGAAAGAAATCTCTTGTTGGAAAATCACGTTAATCTAGAACTCCCTCGGGTAGTGAGTGAGTTTGAGGATGTTTTTTCGGAAGAACTGTCAGGACTACTTCCATACCGGGCAATGGATTTCACAATCAAACTACAACCCGGTACGAGGCCGATATCTATGCCACCCCATTGCATGGCACCAGCAGAACTACAAGAGCTGAAGACTTAGCTACAAGAATTGGTGGATAAGGGATTCAAAAGGCCGAACATGTCGCCTTGGGGAGCACCAGCCCAGTTCGCTAAGAAGAAAGATGGAACTTTAAGACTCCGTATAAACTATCGACAACTCAATCGGGTTACGGTGAAGAATTGTTACCCACTTCCACATATCGACGATTTGTTCGACCAGTTGAGAGGTGTGACATGCAACTCTAAGATTGATCTCAGGTCTAGATATGATCAGTTGCGTGTTAGAGAGGAGGATACTGAGAGGATGGCCTTTCGAACGCGTTACAGCCACTACAAGTTTGTAGTCATGCTGTTTGGATTGACCAAAGCACCAGCAGTTTTTATGAGTTTAATGAATAAGACTTTTTCTCCATTCTCGGACAAGTTCTTTGTCATTTTCAAAGACGATATACCAATATACTCGTCGTCGAAGGCTAATCACGAACAATACTTAAGGGTCGTTCTCCAAGTGCTACGGGACAACCAATTATACGCAAAGGCGAGCAAATGCGAGTTTTGGCTGGAGGAAGTAAAACTCTTGGGACATGTGGTGCCAAAGGAGAGAATCTCAGTTGACCCATCTAAAAGGTGAAAGCAGTGTTGAATTGGAAAGCCTCAAAGTCATTTTTTGAGATTCGGAGTTTCCTAGGGTTGGCCGAATACCACCGAAGACTTATACATGATTTCTCAAAGTTAGCCAAGCCATTGACACGTTTAACCCAAAAGGAAGTAAAGTTTATTTGGAATGGGCATTGTGATAAGTCATTCCAAGAACTAAAGAGGAGATTGACAAGTGCCTCAGTACTCGTCGTACTGGATCAGGATATAGGGTACACGGCTAAGTAGCATGAACACGGACACGTGATACGACACAGGCACCCTGACACGTCAATTTTCAAAAAGTGCAGGACAGACACGTCTGAGACACGTTAAAATTCTATATTTTTATATATTTATTATATGTCAGATATATAGATAATTTATTTAATGGTACTTAAAATATACAACATATTACTAATGAAATTAAAAAGTCTTATATTTCTTTTTATAAATGTTCCAAAATATATTTAATGTACATAATTTGTGTTTTGAAGAATGCAAAATATTGTTACTATAAAGAAAATTCATCACATAGAATGTGTTTAAAGAGTTCAAGAAATGTCATTGAAGTGTTCGTCAAATTTTAAAAAAGTGTATAGCATTATAAATTTAATTTCTTAATTAAGACGCGTTTAAAAAATGTTAAATATAAATTTAGGAGTGTCCGAAGAGTGTCTAGAGAGTGTCGTGTCGGACACGACATACCACCATCGTAGCAACGTCGGTGCTTCTTAGGAACACGGTCTTTTGTGATGCCTCTAAGGATGGGTTGGGGAGTGTACTGATGCAAAGTGGAAGGGTGGTGGTGTACGACTCGAGGCAGTTGAAGCCACATGAGAAGACTACCAAACACACGATCTGAAGTTCGCAGCAGAGGTTTTCGACCTTAAGCCGTGGTATGACACTAGGCGACGTCATTATTTCACAATGATGGTCAATCGTACTGGTTTTAGTGTTCAAGTACCAATAAAGTCTAATCTTATGGACCCTCGGCAAGGGATCCACCAGTTTTTGTCCTTGTGATTGGGGTGATTACTGTGAGAATATATTATTGGGAAATTTTTCCATTTTTAGGATTGTGAGAATATATAGTATTATTATTGGGATATTTACCTATTATTAGGATCTTTCCTATTATTAGAATTATGAGAATATACTATTATTATTATTGGGATATTTACCCATTATTAGGATCTTGTGAGAATATACTATTATTATTATTGGAATATTTACCCATTATTAGGATCTTTCTATAGCTTATATATATGATGTATCCCTTCATTATTATTCAAGCCTTTATAATATAGCAATAATACTTTCAGCTTTGTTTTATTACAAAGACTTGAATAACAATGAAGGGATACATCAAATATATATAGATTATAGAAAAATTCTAATAACAATAATAGTATATTCTCACAATCCTAATAATTGGTAAATATCCCAATAATAATAATAATAGTATATTCTCACAATCCTAATAATGGATAAATATCCCAATAATAATAATAATATATTCTCACAATCCTAATAATAATAATAATAACATAATCTTACACCCCCTTTCAAACTCATGATGCAAGCTCGAAGAGCAACGAGAGTTTGCAGAACAAAAAATGAAAACGAACAACAGTGTGAGTCTTCGTGAAGAATTAGCAAGCTGCATGGTTTGCGAACGAGGTGCTAGAGGGGGGAGAGATGCGAAGGTACTACGGTTTGCGAAGTAGAGGGAGAGAGATGTGAAGGTTGCAAAAGCCCGCGATGAGGTTTTGCGAAGGCCGACGGCAGTCTGCTATGGCGGCGGCTAGGGTTTTGGACCTTTTTTTTTCTTTTCTTCTTCA
Organism: Heliamphora exappendiculata; assembly: GCA_034768845.1. Classification (NCBI taxonomy): domain Eukaryota; kingdom Viridiplantae; phylum Streptophyta; class Magnoliopsida; order Ericales; family Sarraceniaceae; genus Heliamphora; species Heliamphora exappendiculata. The sequence goes on from JAOTRH010000001.1 coordinate 8,742,671, forward strand.
TATTTTGGCTCTGATACCATGAAAACAAAGGGAATAAACTACTATTATTGCATAATAATCAGAGCCAAAACCCTATTGCTCCTTCACGTACCTCAGCTCTAGTTTATCACCCTTCTATTGCTCCTGCCACACCTGCATCCACTAGATCTATTTCCCCTCCATCCTAGGCTCTGTTGATCAGTTTCGTCAAATTCAGGTCATGCTTGCCTCTTCCGAGAACATGCTTCTATGACTACCTCTCACTCAGGTTCTCATCATTCTTATCTTTCAGGTATTTCACCCTCGACTTGGATATTTGATTTTGATTCTTCTCACCATATGACCTCCAATTTATCTTGTCACAGCAATTGTGTTTCTCCTTCATCTCATGTCACTATTTGCACTGTCGACGGCTCTCTTATGCATGTTGTTTCCATTAGCTCGGTTGTTCCCTCTACTTCGTCCAGTTTGTCTATTCTTGATGTCTTTTATATACCACAGTTGTCTGTTAGTCTACTGTCTGTTAATCAGCTTTCTGACTTTGGTTTGGATATCATTTTTTCTTCTACTGGTTGTGTTGTTCAGAACCGGAAGTCACAGAAGCATATTAGGATCGGGCATAGAGCTGGTGACCTTTACATTCTGAAGAGCTTGCATATTCCCGTGGTGTCCATTGTACCATGTTCTCTTTTTCTTTAGATTAGCATTCTTCACCTTTTTACCTTTGGCATTCTCGTAAAGGTCCTTTGTCAAATGATCATTTAAAAATTTTAATTCAGTTTGGTAGTTTAGGAAAAGTGTCTGTTGGTAATATTTCTGAGTGCAGTGGTTGCAAACTTGCAAAAATGTCCACCTACCTTTTAATAAAATCTCATCTATTTCTACCTCCTTTCTTAATTGCCCATATTGACGTTTAGGGCCCTTCTCCCCTTGCCACCAAGGGTGGCTCCGTCTACCATGTATCCTTTATTGATAACTATAATCGATTTTGTTGGGTGTACATTATGTTTCACAAGTTTGATTTCTTTCGTATTTATCGTGATTTTCAGTCTATGGTTCACAGATAATTTTCTACCACTATAAAGATTCTTCGTTTAGATTTGGGTAGGAAATATTTTCACTGAATTTACAGACTTCTTGGCTTCCTCTGGTACTATTCATCAGTCTTGTTCCGATACTCTGGCCCAAAATGGTCGCACTGAGAGAAAACACAAACATATTCTTGAGACAGCAAGATCCCTTTTTCTATCCTCCTCTGTCCCTGCTATCTTTTGGGGTGAAGCCGTTCTTACGGCTGTGTATCTTCTCAATTGTATGCCCTTCCCTCTCCTTTATTTTTTGACATGCTCCCAATTACTCCATACTCCGTGTCTTTAGTTCTGTTTGTTTTGTTCTTCTCCCTAAACAAGACCGGACCAAACTCAGTGCTCACTCTGCTCTCTGTCTTCTTAGGGTATGGCCTCCACCAAAAAGGCCATGGTTGTTATAACCCAGTTTCTTGACATCTCTAGACATATTCTTGAGACAGCAAAATCCCTTCTTTTATCCTCCTCTATCCCTGCTATCTATTTGGGTGAAGTCGTTCTTACGGCTGTGTATTTTCTCAATCGTATGCCTTTCCCTCTCTTTTATGGGCTCTCCCCTTATGAGAAGCTTTTTGAACATGCTCCCAATTACTCCGTACTCCGTTTCTTTAGTTCTGTTTGTTTTGTTCTTCTCCCTAAACGAGACCAGACCAAACTCAGTGCTCGCTCTGCTCTCTGTCTCCTTAGGGTATGGCCTCCACCAAAAAGGTTATGGTTGTTATGACCCAGTTTCTCGACGTCTCTATGTCTCGCATCATGTTGTCTTTCTTGTGTGTCTCGCCAACTTTAATCTTCCTCCAAAGTATGCTCCTATCTCTAAAGAGGATTTAGTTCATACTAATTCTTTTCCCCTCAATGTGCTATCTAAGGAGTTTACTTCCACCATTGACGTCCCTAATCTACCCCCTCCCTCCCAACCTTCTAAGTCCTCTCTCGCATTGGTTTACTCCCGATGTCCAGTTGCTCCTCCACTTGTTTGCACCAACTTCGACCAATGTGCTATCTAAGGAGTTTACTTCCACCATTGACGTCCCTAATCTACCCCCTCCCTCCCAACCTTCTAAGTCCTCTCTCGCATTGGTTTACTCCCGATGTCCAGTTGCTCCTCCACTTGTTTGCACCAACTTCGACCATGCTCCTGTGGCTCCTAAGGCTCCTCCCCCTCTTGCTCGCTATCCCACCCATACCCATACCCGTACCCTGCCGGTAAGACTAGGTTTTTGAACATTTGTTTCTCTCCTTCATATCGTGCCTTTTTTACTAATATTCATACTTATTTTGAGCCTCAATTTTATAAAGAAGCATGTAATGATCCTAATTGGGTTAATGCAATGTATGACAAATTATCTACTCTTCTAAAAACTGGTACTTGGGATTTTGTCACTCTCCCTACAAGTAAAAATCTCATTGGATGCAAGTGGATTTACAAAGTCAAAACTCACTCTGATGACTCCTTGGAGCGCTACAAAGCTCGTCTTGTTGCCAAGAGTTTTTCTCAGGAATATAGCATTGATTATGAGGAAACATTTGCCCCAGTGGCAAAAATGACCACTGCTCGTACCCTCATCTCTGTTACTGTCGTCCGTCACTGGCCTCTTTTAACTTGATGTCAAGAATGCCTTTCTCAATGGCTACCATCATGAGAGAGTTTATATGCGCCCTCCTCCAGGTCTTCCCCGTCCTCCGGGCATAGTATATCATCTCCGTTGTGCTCATTATGGCCTTAAGGAATCTCCACGAACCTAGTATGACTGTTTCCAATCTACTGTTAATCAGATTGGATTTCATTCTAACCCTTATGATTCTGCTCTTTTCAACCAACATACATACTGTGGTATTGTTCTTTTGCTCTTATATGTGAATGACATGATCGTCACTCGTTATAATTCGATCACTATATCCAAGGTCAAACAACATTTATTTTGGGAATTTGAGATGAAAATTTTGGGCCCTCTTCGGTATTTTCTTGGTATCGAGGTTGCTTCTTCACCTCAGGGTTATCATCTCTCCCAGACTAAGTATACTCATGAAATTGTTCATCGTGCTCGTCTAACTAATGATAAGATTGTTCATCGTGCTCGTCTAACTAATGATAAGATTATTGACACCCCCATTGAACTCCATGCCAAATTCTCGTCTTCTGATGAGGTTCCACTTGAAGATCCTTCTGTTAATCGGGAGCTCATTAGGTGCTTAGTCTATCTAACTGTGACTAGACCTGATATTGCCTATGTTGTTCATATCGTTAGCCAATTTTTCTTTACTCCTCGCTCCACTCATTAAGCTATTTTGTTCCGCATCAATCCATTATGTCCAGCATATTATTTTCCATAGTTCGTTGTTGTCCTCCACCCCTACATTAACTCTTCAGGCCTATGCGGATGCTGACAGGGCTGGTGATATTTCTGATCGGAAGTCTACTACGGGGTATTGCATCTTTCTTAATGAATCACTCATTTCTTGGAAAGAGTAAGAGGCAATATGTGATTGCCCGTTCCACTGCCGAGGCGGAATATGGTGCTATGGCTCATGTTACTACTAAAATTGTCTGGCTCTGGTGGCTTCTGTCTGATATGGGTGTCTCTTTCGATTCTCCTACCTGATTTTATTGTGACAATATGAGCGCCATCCAGATTGTCCATAATTTCGTATCTCATAAGCGTACTAAGCATCTTGAAATTGATTGTCACTTTATCTGTCAACACCTTCAACCGGGCACCGTTAGCCTCCCATTCGTCTCCTCTTTGCAGCTTGTTGATTTCTTCACGAAGATTCACACCATTGCTCGATTTTATTTTTTGTCGTACAAACTCTCCCTACTCTCAAGGCTCGCATCATGTGTTTGAGAGGGGGTGTAAGAATATATTATATTGCTATTGGGATATTTTTCCATTATTAGGATTATGAGAATATTCTATTATTATTATTGGGATATTTACCCATTACTAAAATCTTGTGAGAATATACTATTATTATTAGTGAGATATTTATCCATTATTAGGATCTTTCTATAACCCATATATAATGTATCTCTTTATTGTTATTCAAGCCTTTGTAATATAACAATAATACTTTCAGCTTTACTTTCAATTACATGCATGGTACATTTTCCTCTTGCAAATTATTATCCTTGTTGTAACTTACTTGATATCTATAACATGCAAAGTGAAAGTTTACCATGTTATTGCCATCTTGTTGTGCAAACTATTTGGAAGCCGTGTTACGATGTTATTTGAGCTAGAAAGGTAGGGTATTGGAGTTTTTTTGTGGGCATCGCAGCTCATGGCGTTTCATTCCAGGTGGCAGAGAAGACTTTATTGAGGAAGGAGAATTCCCGAACCAGACAGAGTTCGGTCATGCGTAGAGAAGACAGAATTTCCTGTGTTTCCTTTTTAATATAGTTTAATTCCTAGTTAAACTCCCATTGAAGAAAAACCATTAAACTTAGCTTATTTAAAAAAAATTGTCGCTTTCCCAACTTCAAAATTTTCTAAGTGTAAAACTAAAAAATTTCGACAGAGTACCCTTTGTTTTTTGAACCATCCCAAATTTTCTATAAACCTGTTGAATTCAAATAACAATTTATACTCAGGCTCTACCTGAATTTTAATTCACAATCACAATTCATACTATTTAACCACTATTATCATTCAACCTACTGAATAAACTCTTTTTGGGTTAATGTGATTATTATTTTTTTGTTGTTGGTATCAATGAAGGGAAATCTAATTATTATGACTATACTATTTCTATGTTAAATATAATTTGGCGTATAGGATAAACCTTTATTAATATCCATACGTCTTGATGTCCTTGGAATTTGGGGCGTCACATGACTAATAGACAATCGACTAACAGACAATTGTGATATATAAAACACATTAGGAATAGACAGAGGACGAGAAACACGGAACAATCGAACCGATAGAGACAATTTGCATAGGTGTACCATTTGCAGTGTGAACAGTTGAGGATGTCATGTGATGGAAAGATCCAGATTCGAAGATTCAAGTTGAGGACGACATACCTGAGAAGTACGAATTATGCAAACCTGAATGTGAGGTAGTCATGAAAGCATGTGACTGAGTCCCAAAAGAAGTGAGCATGGCCTGAAACTAATGAAACCGATCTATCAGCGACTGGGACAAGAGAGATGTGGTGCCATGGGATACAAGTGTGGCAAGGGCAGCAGAAGGGCAATAAAATGATGCAGGGGGTACAAGAGGTGGCTGATGAGGGAGAGTGACCCTTCTGTGCTAACTTAGGACAAGCAGACTTCCAATGGCCTTTTTGGTGACAAAAACTACATTCATCCATAGCAACTCGTGACTTTGGTTTTCCCGCGACCTGAATCGGGTGAGGAGAGGGAAGGGGGACCAGCGGAGAACGAGAAGTGGCACCAATTGACGGAGAAAGGGTGGCAAAGACTGACTGAGAGCGAATAGCCCTTTGAGCAACCTTGAACCTCGTCTCCTCTACAATGAGTTTGCAAATGATCCCATCAACAAAAAGCAACGGAGAGCAATGAAGGATAGCACCACGAAGTGGCTCAAACTGATCACGGAGGGCCATAGGAAACTATACAAGTCGAAGGGCTTCAGCTAGGGTTTTCGCTGATTAAGAAAGTGCAAATCTAGGGTTTCAAGGTTCAAACCAGGGCTTCATATCTCGTCCACGAGGGTCAGCAGCACTAAAGAAGATGAAGTCGATGATGCCAAAGGAGAAAGGGAAGATCAAAGGGTTTCGGCGAGGTGTTCGTCGGAGAAGATGGGTGCTACGAAAAAGGATTCCGCAAAGGAGGAGATCGACGGGTTCTACGAAGGAGAAAAGATCAACAGTGCCAAGAAGAAGAAGACGGTGCCGAAGAAGAGGGAGGTCAGCGGCGGGCTAGGGTTTTGAACCTAGCTCTGATACCAAGATAGCAAACAACGGAAAGAATATTAATATTGCATATTAACTAAAGACTTACTGGTAATGATAAATTACATGGTATATATAAAGAAAAACCAAAAACCCTAATAATGTAAGAAATACTAAACTACCAATTAATTATAAAAAAAATAACAAAAGATAAACACTGTCACACAAGCATCATTACACCATATATTATATGAGATTCCATAATGGCAGGGAGCACTCTTTGACTAAAGATGGAAGAAATGAAGCAACATTCTGGCACTTACCACTCGGAGAACGAAAATCATATTCCGGCACTGTAAAGGCTGGTTCAGAGCCAAGACCAATTTCTGACACCACAGATGCAATTACTGAACTGAGTATGACCATTGAGGTTGCATTTGTAAGTGATGACGGTGATGCAGCTGCTGATGGCCATAAGACTGACTCTACAGCAAAAAAGCAACCAGCAACAGCAGCATTGAACCCTGCTTCATGGAAAACACCACCAGAATTGGGAAAAAATATGTGGTGATGAGTAACAGGAGAATATGACTGCCCAATCAATAGTTTGGTCAATATTTGCTTTTAAATCTGAGATTGTGATGATAAATACAACATGAAGCAAAAGGTTGTGCCTTCATTTCCTAATATGAAAGCAACCGACAGCAATATAAAATGTGAACACAGTTCCACTAAAAACTATGTAGGCTGCAACAAACAGAGTCTGGTGTTTGGCTGATCGAGCTCAACTTAGCCAAAGAAGAAAAGGATTTTCAAGTTTGGCTCGAGATTTGCCCAAGCCAAGTGAATTTGATTTGAACTTGGCTCTGACAAGTTCAAGAGAAGTTCATAGGTTGGCTTAATGAATATGTTTGTTTGAGATAAACACTGATCTGATAGTGTTACATAGTTTTGGTTTCAAAGCCTGAAATGTCAAAAACATCAAACTGTTAAACTGATAAAAGCCTAATGCTAAAAGAGTATGTAATATTGTGTGATGTCAACCTAAACAAGATGCGACTATGCAGGCTACTTGTTATCGCACAACTAAGACATGATATGAGTATTGAGTACCGACTATAACTGTAACAAGCCAAAAAATATAAAAATAAAAATAAATTAATTAATTAAATTAAATAAATTACTGTTATTTGAATAGGGATGGGATTGCAACCGACGGGCAAAAGGGGATTGATATCCCCTCATTCATTGAATCAACGAATCAACTCCTCATTCATTGAATCAACGAATCAACCCCCTTAATTTGTAGATTCAATATTCGATTGGGGCTGAGACAAGTATAAA
>JAOTRH010000001.1:8757289-8776264 GCA_034768845.1 Heliamphora exappendiculata
ATTGTTTATCAATCGGTATATATATATATATATATATATATATATATGTATAATATATATAATTAAAAACAAATTGTCCAACCCAAATCCCAAACAAAATGAGAAAGAAGACAGAAATAGGAGATTTCTCGAGGAGTGATGATTGTTGGGGTGTTTTGAGATACGTGGACGCTAGAGAGGATTCAAAGCTCGAAATCTGATTTTGTCTTTTGGATTGTTCATTTTTAGTACGGTACGAATTCCTCGTTGGCCTGTAAATTCTCACCATCGTGGGTTCGACTTTGCCTAGGTTTGCCTACAAAATTTAGAGGGAGAGAGGAGACGGCAGTGGTCGAAATGGCTGGTAGAGCTGGTTGTCGGATGAGATTTTTTTTTGATCCATCGGAGCCCATTGCCACATCCCAATTACTACCACCACCACCGCTATCATCTCTTCCATTTTTGATCTTCTCTCTCTTGCAAGTATGGAGATCTGTAAATCTGTCATTTTGATCTTCTCTTTCTTGCGAGAGTATGTAGATCTATAAATCTGTCATTTTAATTCTAATAATAAATCTCGTTTTCTTTCTAGTTATAATACTTCAAAACAAGCACATCAGAATGCTAGAAAGAAGAGAAATGGTGTAGAATACAGCGCAAATGGTTAATTGCACAGAGCTAAAAACCGTAGATGATGGAGGTTTATAGAAATAAAACGAAAAAACACAATTGGCTTCGGCGGCCGGGGCACCGAAAAATTTCTATATTGCAAAGGAGGATAAAAGATTAACAGGAGAAGTCAGAAAAGATCTTTGTATTTATCTGACACTTAAAAAAAAAGTAAATATAACTTACTCTAAAATAAACAACTCGATCATTGAACCAAACAAACCTTCCAAGCTCCTATTATGCAAGAAAGCCAAAAACTTGGTAGGGTTAAAAAATTAGCCCAACAACTAGAAGTGCATTATTAAAGTAAACAAAATAGAGCGAGTGCTCACAGAGCTAGCAATTAAAAAAAATTAGATTACTTAGATGGCTTGATTTTTTTTTTTTTGCTATGATATCGTATATATACTCACTGATTGAATTTGATATACTATGATGATTATATTTAAATATGATTTGATGTAATATTTTTTTTATGTATAAAATGTGACACTATGTAGGAATAAGAATGGAGGAGGATAGAGGGTTGGAATGCTGTCTTTTGCTCATATTCCATATTTTATCACGGATAGAATACAGAGAGAAAATCAAGGAAGAAATGAGGATGGGGCTAGGGCAAGAAGATATCGAGAATAAAATAGTAATATTAATAAGAGTTAAAGATAATATAATAAGTAAAAAATAAAAATTTATGAATGATTAAAATAAAAAAATTTACAAAATAAAAAAAGGACATGAAATATGATAAAAAAAAAATAGAATATTTTTATGTTTTAATATTTTAATATTATTTTTTTTATAATTTGGGATGTTCGGGTCAGTTTACAAACACTTTTACTAATTTTTAGGAGATCAATCGCATTGTCTACTTGTCAGGATCCGAATTAAAATCGAGACAAAATCTCGTATATACTGACTTCAAAAAATTAATAGCGCCTAAAAAATTTTGTACTTGAGACTTAAGAGAGAGTAAATTCTTAAATTTCAAGTCTCGACCACCAAGTTAACTCCTTATACTAATATATTTTTATATTTTTAAAAATAAATTTTATTTATATATTTATTTTATGTATTCAAAAACAGATTTAAAAAAATCAAAATTAAGAAAGTAAATAGCGTCTATGTCCTATATATTTTCGGATAAAAAAAACTGCAAAAGAGACATGAAAATAAATATTCGTCTTATTTATAAAATAATAAAAAAAATCTAATCACTACTTACTAAACAAACAGTAAATAACAACACTATAAAATTAAAATTTAATTTCATAATATTTTTATTCATCGTTCACTAAGCATAAATTAACACAACTGATAAAATAATAATTTGGCTGTTGACACCTTGTATAATGGGCCAATCAGTGGTGGGGGCTACAAGTACCAAGAAAAAGGTTAGTGATCAGTGAATGAGAGCTGGAGGAGAAGGAAACGTGTCCATTGCAATAGCACCAAACAAATAATCTGACTCAACATAACAACAACCAAACATGGCCTTCTTCAAGCCACAGACTACTAATCGATCCATGGATTAAAACTGCCATGAATCAAAAAAATTAAAATTAAAATTAAAATCGCCATCAAACATAGCCGTAAGATTCGCTTTATTTCTTCAACAAAAATATCTGTCAACAATGTGATAGAATCAACACCTAAAAAATAAAAAAAACATAAAGGAACAATTTAAATTACAATTTATATTACACTTTAATGAATTTGGTAGACTTGGCATTGAGTATTAATCTAATATTGATGTGAAATTTATCAAATTATTTTATATAATATAAAATATATGTAGTATTGCTCAAAATAAAATATATAATAATAGGGAGGAATAAGATGAGTATTATCTTTGAAATATTTTAGGTGGTGTTTGGTAAAATTATTACTAATAGTTTATAAATTATAATTTGTAGTAGAAATTATAAGTATTTGGTAAAAAATATAATTTGCAACTTAAATGAAAAAAATAATAATTATAAATTATAACAAAAATTATAAATATTTAAAATAATTTATAATTTATAATTAAATTTAATAACAAAAATCTAAAAACTACTATCAACATCATTTCCAAACACTCCCTAAAAAAGATGGTATCTATATAGGTACACAATTATATGTATACCTATGCTATTATAATAAATAAATAAAAACAAATAGTATGAACAATGATAAAATTTGATAAAATTCATGTCACGTGTAATTTTTTTTATTAATGAAGTAAATGTGATTTTTATTTACTTAATAAATGATATGTAAATTTAAAGTAATTTTATATTTTTTTTTATTTTTCCTTTATTAATGAAGTAAATGTGATTTTTATTTACTCAATAAATGATATCTAAATTAAAGTAATTCTATATATTTTTCTACTTTCTGCTCAATCACTCTTTTTTTACATAAGTTTTTACATAAAAGTTTAAATAGTATTATTAATTTTTATTTTAAAAATATGTAACACTAACAAATTAAAAAAATACACTATCGTTGAATTTTAGAGTACTTACAATTCGCTAATTATTATTATATCGGGTTGTTTGGAGGTGTTTGAAAATATTACTGTTAATAATTTTTATTTTTTTTGTTATTAATTTTAATTATAAATTTTTTAAAAAACTTACAACTTCTGTTATAATTTATAATTATTTTTTATTTTATTTCAGTTACAAGTTATAATTTTTATCAAATACTTATTTACCAAGCACACATAACTTATACTACAAAGCACAATCTATAAACTATAACTTTACCAAACACCATCATCATAGTCTGATTTTTTTTATTGCAGATTACTTGTTCTGTATAAACAATTTTAAAATAAATTAGTAGTACGTAGGAATTCTCAGTTTTATATTATTGATAGTTATAAAAAATAATAATTACACAATCACACACATAAAATATAATTTATATATTTTACTTAAAATTAGAACTACATAAATAGAGTTAAGATGATTTTACTATGAAAGAATGTATTACAGTATAATAGTATAAAATTTTAATATAAGTAACAATATAAATATTTGAAAATGAATGGGGAACTAAAATGGGTTAAATAGCATGATATTTTGCTTGATTGATTTAAGTCTTACAAAAAAAAAAAAATTCATTTTAATTTGTATTATTTTTAAAACCAATTAAATTATGAGTTGATGCCAAAAATAAAATAACTTTAGGATTCAATTGGTAACTAACTTAAAATTTTATTTTTTTTATATATATTTTTTTAATTAAAAATTTAAATTTGGTTTAAAATAAGTTGTTTGGTAACTTAAATTTTAAGTTAGTTTTTTTAAAGTTGGTTATTTGAATAAAAAAAATTTTAATTTTTTTTTAAAATAGACAATTTTACTTTCTATATACTTGATATTAACAATTATATGTAGGTGGTAGTGGTAGTAAATAAATTATGAATAAAATATATTATTATATGTTAAAAGTAGTAGAAATTTAAATAGAATATTTTAAAATTTTGTATTTTAATTTAACTTTTTAATTTTTAATTTTTTAACTTTTTTATCAAATAATCAATCTTAACTTTTTTTAAATTTTTAGTCAAAAAAAACCCCAAAATATTAAGATTGTTTAAGGAAATACAAATATATTTGACGAAATTAATGTTTTTTTTTAAAAGAAAAAGTGCATGTGAAATGGCATTTACGTGATTCTGTGGACAACTAGCTCCATTTAATTAGAAACAGCCCAATAAGGCAATAAACAGGTTTACAAGTGGCCGAAAACTTCCACACCCCCTAAACCCGCACCACACACCAATCCCCTCCCCAATCTCACCCCAATTCCAAACCCCCGCTCTGTAACTCACACCACCGCCGTCCATGGCGGCCGGAATTTCCGCCGCCGCTGCAAGTTCCCGATCCTTCCGCTTGTGCCGAAACCCATTTCTCGGTCCCAAGCCCAATCCCATTATCAACCCCACCCACCTATTCTGTTTTCCGATTCGCCCGTCCGATGCGATGCTTCGTTCTGGTCGGAGAAACAGAAAGACGGTCTGTTTCGTCGTGGAAGATGAGAAATCGAAGAGGAATAACCGAATTGAAAGTCGGAACGTGGTGGCGGAGGAAGGTGGCGCGGAGGAAATCGAGAGACAAGTATCGACAGCGCGCGCGGCGAAGAGAATTGCCAGGAAGAGATCGGAGCGGTTCACTTACCTTGTCGCAGCAGTCATGTCTAGCTTGGGAATTACGTCCATGGCGGTCATGGCCGTTTATTATCGGTTTTCATGGCAAATGGAGGTATGCCCTGTTTGGGTTAAATTTCTGGATATTTTGTTTATTTTTGTCTTTTCATAAATATTTTTTATTTTGATTAAATTATTTTATTTTTTAAAATTGAATCCATGAAATAAACTAAAAAATAATAAAGAAAAAGTTTGATAAAAATAAAAAAAATTATTAAAAACGAAAATAAGTAAAATAAAATTTGACATATTAACTTATTTTATTTTTTATATATTTTTTATATTTTGATAAAAAAAATAATTTTTAAATTTATCTCAATGAAAATAAAAAATATATAATAATATAATTAAACAATAAAAAAATTTATTAAAACTAAAAATAAACAAATAACCAATTGTTCCAACGGGACCATTGTTTTCTTTTTCTTCTGCCTCTCTCTTCAAAGTTTATTTTTTTATTATTTTGGATTCAGTTTTTTTAAAAAAATCAGCTAAAAGACTTGTTTTTAAGGTATACTAATATATAAGAAGAAAGCATTCAATGCCATAGCTAAAAAATTTATTTAGCGGTGTTATTTAATGAATTATAATTATGTTAAATTTTTAATTTTATACCTGATTTGTTAAAATTAATTTTAACAAAATATATTATAATATTATATATTTTTAATAATTTTGAAAAGAATATTCATACTTGTTACTTACATAAAAAATAAAATTTAAAATTATTAATATTATTAATTTAACTTTTTTATAAGTAAAAAATATATTACAACTAATTTAAAATTTTAACAACTTATAATTGAAAAAAAAAATGATTTCCCACCAAATGAAAACTAAATATATTTTTTGTTTGATTTGCTACGAAGATTAGAAATAATGATATAACCAACAAATCATCCACAAGTCATGAGATTTTAACATGAAAAATTTCAAACGAGTAAAAAATCACAAAACTTATCCATGTTTAAAAACACGCACTATAATAAAAATTTTGATTACAAGAAACTCTTACAATACTCAGTTGAATTTTCAACTTATTACTAATCAGTCTTCTTGTTGAATCTTTATTCATCAAATCTATGCGAGTCTTCCGTCGAAATTCTTCTTTTAGTCTTTGTTACTTGAAACTCCTCTTAAATTATTGCATACATCAACTTTGATAGCGTAATAACTTCTTGAAGCTATGATGGTTGTAGCAAAAACTATTTAAATTATGAAGTAATTCTCATTCTCTATTGAATACAAACTCTCAAAGTTATATCGGTCTTCATAAAACATTCGGCACACCAGACAAACCAAAACCCACTTATAACCACAACCCTAAAACTAAAAAAGAAAACAAAAATACGCGCACGACTGATTGGTCTGTTTACAAACTGATCGATCGATTAATAAGGTTCCTCGATAAAAATCAACCTGCAACATGAGAGAATTTCAACACAAAGAACTGGTCGATCTGTGAACAGACTGATCGATCGATGAATACCTCTTCTCGATTCTTTGACTAACTTGTTCAACAAACAACTTTTCACGGGCAAAATAATATTAATTCATAAAAAAATATAAACCCATTGTTACATAATTGCCAACAAGAAATATATTATGATGAGTGTAAAAACCTAACAATAATTTTTTTTGAAAGATTGATCATATCTTATACTATTTTTAATATTTTAAATATTAAATTTTTTTTATAACTATACATAAAAGAGATTTCTTTAAAAAATTAAATGAATTAAATTGAATTACATCACCATGTAGCTATGCCCATGAGAGTGCCAATTTAGCGTGATAAAACTGCATAAATATTTTGGATACTAAAAGTGTTCTTAGTTAATTTTTTAATATCAAAACAATTTTATTTGGTTGTATTAATTAAACTTTTCTCTCATTACCTAATTTAAAAATTAAAATTGCTCATAATTTTAAAATTAAATTATTTTATTATTTTTAATTATTTTGATTTTGAAATACACACTTGCACACACGTGTGTGTGTCCACCACTAGTTAAAATTAAATTATTTGGTAAATTTATTTTTGTGTTAGTTTTTTTAAAAAAAAAAATTAGTTAATTGAGTAAAAAAATATTTTTTATTTAAATTAAATAATATTATCTTTTATATATTTAATTAGTAACTAGTAACGATTTTCAATAGCTGATATTGATAGTAAATAAGTTATTGAACAATTATATTATTATTTTTTAAAAAGAGAAATAAGATTTTAAATAAAATATTATAGAAATTAATATTTTGATATAATTTTTTATTTTTAAATTTTTTTAACCTTTTTACAATACGAACTATATTAATTTTTTTTAACTAAAAAGAACAAAAAGGAAAAAGAAATAGAATAAAATGAAAAATTGTCAGGCATCGCTTTTTCTAAAATTTGTTTATTTTGGTTTAGGGTGGAATGGTTCCCTATTCGGAGATGTTCGGTACATTTGCTCTCTCTGTGGGTGCTGCGGTAAGTTTTCTCTATTTATATAATATATATGGAGTAAGTTTTAAATATCTGACGGTTATGGTATTGGTAAAATACATATTGAAATTTTAAATATCTAATATCGACATTTACTAATGCATGCATGGATTGATACTGTTATGTTCGATATTGATTAATATATAATCGTATCGATAGTATTAATGTCTTTTTGTGTAATTCTTAAAACTTGCATATGGATTTGTGCGTGTTTGCATGCACTTATATAGACGGACTAAGACGGACTAAGGGAGATAAATGTAGTCAATATCCTCCAAATTTCATATTTTTTTCATAATTATAATATTATTAATCTCAAACATGTATAAAAAAAATTTAAGCATCTAATATTTTTCCTAAAAAATTTTAAGAATGATACGTCGTCTAAATTAAAAATCTTGTGTATGTCCCTGCATACTTGTACGAGTCTAAACGGTAAATGAATTAGGTATAAACAAGAACTAGTTTAGTCTTTTTGGTTAAGTCAATGGACTTGCACAAGATAGCAATTGTTAGGCTGACCGATGGCGAATACCTAAATGCCATTTTGATAGACAAATTAGTATTTTTAAGGGTTTGGGAAGAAGGAATAAGCCCAATGAACAATGGGAATTCACTTGAAAGAATTTTTAGAAAGAGACTGTTGTGTACCGTGTTGCATAGATTTGACCTCTTTGTATAGGAATTGAGAAGAAGGAATAAGTTCAATGAACAATTGCGTGAGTTTTTGCTTAAGATTTGCATCTAAAAAATAAGAGGTTCATGTTAGGAATCTCACCCCGCAGGGGTAGGGGTAGGTCAGGTTGATATTCCCCTGGTGTGATATGTAACAATGGGGTTGCAGGATTGCTTCTTTTGTCATTAATGTTCTTAGTTCAACTGTCTTATTTTTATTAATACTTTTAGTTTGTCTATATTATCTTCATTAATACTTTTAATTTAGTCACACTATCATTATTAATGCTGGAGAATTCGGTTCCAGTACTCTGCCCATGTTACTCTAATGGTCGGAACCGTCAATGGGCCCTATATAGGATGAGTCGTACTGGTTGATTTTGACTTGATAGAGCCTAGCATGCCAACTAAGCGTGCGTTTGAATTAGTTTTTTTTTTAATAGTTTTTAGGTTTTTTGATTTTTTTTAAAAAAAATAAATTTTAAAACATGTAAAAAAAATAAAAAAATAAAAAAATAATCCTAATAAACCAAACCAGTTAATTTTTTTTTTTTACTTTTAAGCAAAAAAAAGCCACGAAAATAAACTTGCCAGACACAGGCTCAGGATCCGGATCCTGCCCAAATTGAATCCAGCCCATCAACACTTACATAAGCACGTACTCGGATTTGAATAATGGTTTTTCTGGTATGATTTGATTTCTTGGTTGAAGTGGGTAAAATATTAATATTGAATTTCAGGTGGGGATGGAGTTTTGGGCGAGATGGGCTCACAAGGCGCTCTGGCACGCTTCGTTATGGCACATGCACGAGGTTTGCTTGCTTTGTAGCGCTATGTTTCTCTTTTCTTTTCCTCCATCCATTTTCTCAGCATCCAAACAGAGATAGTATTTAGACACTCAGGCTCAAATGGTTTTCCGTGAACTATTTTTGGTTTTCAGTCTCACCATAAACCCAGAGAAGGCCCGTTTGAGCTAAACGACGTTTTCGCCATTATAAATGCCGTTCCTGCCATTGCACTCCTCTCCTACGGTTTCTTCCACAAAGGCCTCGTTCCTGGTCTCTGTTTTGGCGCTGTAAGCCCCTCTTTCTCTACTTTTATGTATTTATTTTTGTAATTTAATAATATAGTTTAAAAATTCTAAACCTCAAAGTTATTAATAATAGTTCATAAATTTTTTTATACATCAAACTTTTATTCTATTTTTTACCGATATAAATTGAAATATTATAATATTTTTCATTTCAATACGTAATGTCCTTTAATAGACACTGAGTAACTCATTAAAGTCCATCGAGTGCACAACTCTGGAGACTATTTCTTTTAAAAATTTCTACTCATCTATCTACACTACAACAAATCTTTCATGGTGGGACAGAACTAACATTTTAGAATACACTTTTTTTATTTGAAACTTTAAATTTTTAGTAACTCCATGTAAAGTTGTTCAAGTCTAGAGTTTTAATTGGTACTTTTTTAAACTCTTCTATATTATCTATTGGTAGTTTTTTTTTTTAACTTAAACTTGCACACTCGAAAGAATTAGTAAATAGTTATGAATTTTCATATTCATTTACATATACTAGATTTTTTAAGGAGAATTTTTTCTATTGATGCTCTTGGTTTAATAAAGTAAATCAACTACTATACTATATTTTTTTCATATTATGCATTTCACAAAACATTTAAAATTATAATTTATTGCCTCTCCTAAGGCAGTACCAAAAAGTAATCCCTGTAATCTCTACCTCTTTTATCTCTGACCAGTGTTAGGGGGTTCTTTCATCTAAATACATTTGGACAAATTTACATATTAGACCTCCAATTTTTTTGTAAAAAAAAAATAGGCGTGGAGAAGTCAGTTATTTTTTTATATTTTAATTTGTTATAAAATAATTATCATTTATGTGTAATCATGAATTGAAATAAAAAATTTCAAATTAAATGATAAAATATATTTATATCCGGGCCCCATTCGAATATTAAATACTAATTCTGTCGTTACCTTTATGAGATCAGAGTTGACTCTGATACTATTTGTAATATCGCAAGTAAATTATTGACTCAATAATTTGAAGAAAAAATCAAACGATGTGGCTCAAAATAATTAAGTCCAAATTATTAGTAATAACTTATAAATTTTTTTACATATAAAAATTATATTTTATCTTCCATGGATGTTAGATGGGTATCATAAGAAATAGTTGAAAAGATGAATGGACTCTCCAGTTGGTAATCAAGTGTAGAGGAGTTGCTTGGGCTAGGTAGACTAAATTAATTAGATAAAAAAAATATTTATTTTAGCAAATCACATTAATTTTAAAAGAGGAACAATTTATTCTTAAAATTATATTAGTCACTTATGTTTTGTAAAAAAAAATTAAATAAGAGATGGAACCACGAAAACTCAATAGCACCTCTCCTGTTGTTAATGCAGTTGAAGAGAATCCAACCCATTCCTACCGCATGCTTCTTCAATTCCCTCTTTCCTTTATTTTCTCCTTTTTTTTTTAATTTAATTTTATTGTTTAGCGGTAAAGGATGCGTGGGTCAGTTTCTACACATCTCAAACCTAATTTAACAAGAGTTTAACCTAATTTAACCGTGTGAAAATTAAAAAGTATACCTATTTGCCAACTACTCTCAGAATTTGATTTTCTCGTACTGTTGATGACTAGTATAATTTAATTTAACAAGAGTTTAACCTAATTTAACAGTGTGAAAATTGAAAAGTATACTCATTTGCCAACTATTCTCATAATTTAATTTTCTCCTACTATTGATGACTAGTATAACCTAATTTAATAAGAGTTTAACTTAATTTAACAGTGTGGAAATTGAAAAGAATACCCATTTGTCAATTATTCTCAGAATTTGATTTTCTCCTACTATTGATGACTAGTATAACCTAATTTAACAAGAGTTTAACCTAATTTAACAGTGTAGAAATTGAAAAGAATATCCATTTACCAATTACTCTCAGAATTTGATTTTCTCTTACTGTTGATAACTAGTATAATTTTATGAATTTTATTTTGCTTTTAATTAGCTCCTATTAGTTGATGATAGAATTAGTTCTTCTAAAATTAGTCTAAACTTGCAATAACTAACTCGAACGTTCTAAAATATCAATCAAATTTTTTTTTTTTTAAATCTTGTATAACAATTATAAATTTCAAGCAGGGTCTTGGGATTACTGTGTTTGGGATGGCCTACATGTTGGTCCACGACGGCCTTGTTCACAAAAGATTCTCGGTGGGCCCCATTGCAGACGTATCCTATTTCAGAAAAGTTGCTGCAGCTCACCAGGTAGACCTCTCTAATTTTTGTGTTTTTTTATTACTTTTTCTTTCCGTTTTTTTTTTTTATTTTTTTTTTATTTTTATGACTTGTCTCGATAAAAAAAATTAAAAAAATATAAATTTTAATTAAAATATAAATTTTTTTTACTAAAAATAAAAAATAAGCAACATAAAATTTAGTTAATTGACTTATTTTTGATTTTATTTGAATTTTTTCATACTTTGTTAAAAAAAATTATTATTTTTGGTTTGTCTCGATGAGAGTAGTCAAAAAAATATAATAATTTAACAAAATAATAAAAAATATTTATTAAGAAAAAAAATAAATAAATAAGTTATTAGTCGAAATGAATGATGAATTATTATTTTATTTATTTTTGTGCAAAATAAAATAAAAAATTCGTGGTAACGGAATCTAACGGCCAAGATTATTTGATTTTGATGTCTGGTTTGTAGCTCCACCACTCAGACAAGTTCAAAGGAGTCCCATATGGGCTGTTCTTGGGACCTAAGGTGGGTCTTCCTCAATTTTATTTCCTTTTTTTTTTTCAGAAAATAGTTTCGTGATTGATTTTTATTTATTTAATTGTTAGAAAATTAAATAGATTTTACTGGGGCAAAGAATGAGTATTTATAAGCTGTGGCGCAGGAAGTTGAGGAGGTGGGAGGGCTTGAAGAATTGAAAAAGGAGATCAATCGGAGAATTAAATCATCCAACGGTTCCTGATCTATTAGCTAATGGACAAGTTAGTTACCATTGTTAGTGTAGAAAAACATTAGTTTGATAAATCAAATGATTTTGAGTTAATTAGTTATAGAGCAATGTGGGGGCCGGTGGGGAGAATTATTTAGAAACATTTTTTTGGACTTCACTTCACATGAATAGTGATAGAACGCACATAAATGTGCTGTGTGGCTCAAATTTTGAAAAATGATTCGAGAAAGATTAATAGAGATAGAGAGAGAAAGAATGAGATTGTAATCCCTTTAAAATAATTTTTCATTAGATAATTATTGTGCTTAAATTATTAGTACTTGAAATATTATGAATGAGATTATTAGTGTAGTTTATTTTGTATTGAAAAGTATTTATTTGATAGTATGATAATCAATGAATAAAAAATAGGTTGTTTGGTTTAATATTATTTTAGTATAATCAAATTGAGTAATGTACAATAATGTCCTTGCAGGAATAAATAAGCTGGGATAAATTTGGGACAATAAAATATTTTTCCCACTTATCCCAATTTGTCTGAGAGCAATCCAATCGAAATCCCATAGCAAGTGTACAAAATACATTTTGAGTTTTACTTTATAAATTTTTTATGTATATTTAAAAGTTCGATTGGTAACTAGTTTAAAAGCATTGAAAAAAGAGAAAGTGAGTCTAGGTTACCCAATAATGCTATTGAAGGGAGGAGAAAGGGAGAGGCCAGTTGACACATGAGCCCTGGGAGTCGATTTTGAAGTGGGAATGGAAAAACATCGGAACAACGAAAAGCATCGATTAAAGGTTAGTCCACCTCTTAAGTAGTTTGGATACGGACACGTAACAGGACATGCTAACACATAAATTTTCAAAATATACAAAACACAACATGTTTGAGACACGTAGCCGCCGCCATGGCCGACAAGTCATCGCCGACCAGTCGCCGTTGCCATCATCAACCGTCGCCGTCAATGTCTTCGTCGTCATCCTCAATCGCGAAGACTCCAGTCATCGCGAACCAGCCTTCGCACACAATCGGCCCTCTCAGTCGCCGCCGATGCCTCCCTACAAATTCAGTTGAGGAGGGTAATGTTTTCCAAACAAAATTGTTTACCAAACACATGTATATAAGGGACTAAATTGAAGTAGACTAAATACTATTCAAATTGAATAAACAGAGACTAACAAACAAACAGAGACTAATTGAATTCCACAAACAAACAGAGACTAATTGAATTCCAATCCAAGATTCAAATTGAATAAACTTTCTGTTTTCCAAGGATTGTTCATGGTGCCCTCCCTGATAGCTCAGATTGTTCATTCCCATCTTAGACATCTCGTATGGGCTAAAAGAGAGAAGGATTGCAGCGCTCAAACTGATCTCTTTCTTGTCTACTAGTTGAGATTTACAAACTTACCTCCCAAAAAGTTGAGATTTACAATAAAAATATATGTGAATACAAATTCTCAAATCTGACCCAGCCTGAAAATTTTGACGCACACACCAGCTCTATGGTTCCATGAAGTGAACCTGCATTCGAATGCACATTTGCTCAATGAATCCATGGCGCGGCTTCCCCGCTGGCTGCAGCTTGATCTCATAAAGCTTTGGCCATAGCTTTCCTGTTACTGCAATAGAAGATAATTTTTTTTAAAGGTGGATAAGTTTAGAGACAAGCTGCAAAACCATAATTTCGAGAAACTCACAAGGACCGGCAACATGAATTAAGCCAAACATCAATCCCTTAAAGTTTGTAATTGACTGGTTTATTTTTGGTATTAACTTGAAAACATGAGATGATAAAATTCTCCTAAATGGATTATGTATTAGATTTATTTTTTCCATTTTTCCTAGAGAGCTACTTTGACCTATGTTTCCTAGAACGCATATCATTTTGGTACAAGAAACGGGAACAGGAACAAAAATATGTTATAGCACATTCCCTAAATTGTGGCACGAAAGTAATAGGTTTTTATAGCTTACATCATAACCAATTTCCTTGCATTTTCATCTTGCCAAAGCTCCACTTTTTAAAGATTTTAGATTATGATGTTTGATTTTTTTAAATGAAAAATGTTAAGAAAATAAATACAAAAGACAGAGAGGGTCTCTTTGAATTTTTATTCACCCTTTTGGAACAAAAGTGTACTCTATTTTATAACCTGTGCTCCAAAACATAATTTACGAAAGGATGAGCATTTTCTAGTAACAAAGATCTTGATGACGACAATGACTATGAACAACTGATAGAAGTGTTAGAGCTTACCAAAGATACGCTTTCTATCTCTATCCCATGCTATGCCATTCAAAACATCGATATTCTGGAAGATGGTAAAATGCCTATATAAGTATACCAGACTACTAAAGTTAAAATTAAATCCTCATATGCATTTTTCAAAAGAAGGAAAAAGAGAAAAGCTCACTCTTTTTCCAGCTGCTAGCAATCCTTCCCTATAGATCATAGAAAAATTACTTAGTAAATTCAACTCTCAAGCAACCTTTTGAAAAAATAATATTACCTGGTCAGTAAATTCAAGATGGCAATCAGTTAAAGCATGCATCATAATGAAACAAGAAACAAGAAGCTGAACCTTAGGTTGGGAAGCAGAATCCACCCAAGCACGATACCCTCTTCATGTGAGATTCTAGCAATGCAATCAGTCTGAATGGTAAAAAGCGCAAACTTTAGAAGTTAAGAGCAACAAATTGAAAAACATCTATCTTCACGTTCGGGGTTCAATGGCCCAGTGGGAAAAATCTTTAAAAGCCATATTGACTGAAAATCAAAATCTTTCACTGAAAAGCGGGCTGCCTCCTATTACAAGTCACACGATTACATGGTCAATAATGCTTCTGTAAGGAGAAAAACCAAATTTTCAAACCTAGGGACGAACAAAATCAGAGGCATTAATATTAGTATCTCAAAAGGTAAAGAGAAACAATCAGGATTTGCTAGCAGCAATCTGGGGAATCATTAAGGCAGAAATGACCCATCAAGCAAGATCCTACACAAGACTCCGGAAGATGTCCCTCAGACAACATCACCAATAAATATTACTGAAATGCATTCACTATGATGCAATACACTATCTGCCACCCAAAAAACTGAAAACATTAGGCAGCCCATAAACAGACAGCAAACAAGGTATTATACCTGCCAAACATTTGCCCAAATTTCACCATTTACATACTCCAGTTCATTGAGGTTGTGTATTTCATGATCTTTATACTTGACAGTTTGTTTTTTAATAACTGCATCATGAAAGAAACTATAGATGCAGTGAGATTGAAAATATAATAAATTAGAAACGAGAAATACATCTAAATAAGGAAAGAATGTTCTAAAAGTCAACATTGTCATATCATGCAGAAAGTAAACAGTTGCTCTAGGGAACATCCCAGCACCTTTGGTTGCATTCCCCCAACAAAGAGACTGGAGTTTCAATCTTAACTTTTCATTAAAAAAATGCAGAGAGTAAACATTTTTCAGAATTTTGGTTGTCATCAAATTTGTTTCTTTATTCTTCTGTCTAATTTATTTGTTTTTCGGGTTGGGGAACAGTTGTAAGTTGGTAAATAAACTAAAATAAAACAAACCCAAAGCAACCCAACCACCTAGAAAGGGGGAGAGACACCCACTGAAAGTGAAAGGACACAAAAAAGGATTTGGGAATGAGAATAACTTTTGTATGACAGAAACCTTTCAATGTTTGAGGGTCAATTTGATACAGTGTTGAAGTTCCATCACTACCAAAAAGAACTTTCCCATCGGTTGCCAGTCCCCAACCATCTTGCATCTGATGAGTAAATTTCTGAAACTGCACCAAGCATTAAAGCATGAAAATCATCCCAGATCTGACCCAAAAAAGGGCCCCACATTTATTCTAAGAGAAAGTCTAAGCAAAGCAAAATGTAAACAGTAAATTGTATGGTGTATTCAAAAGGTGATTGCAATGTAAAAGGAAACTGTGCATCAAGATGGTTTTATTGAATTACGACGGTGTTCATCACCAAGGAAAGAACTAATCCTAGGCTTGGAACTTGGACAAAATCTGGAATGGCAATAATCCTATCGAACTTGGTAATGCTATGACATATTATTACAGCAATGAGGTGGTATTTAAAATTCAACAGGAACTTCCACGAAATATGTCAAAGATGCCCAAAAAAGTAAGAACTGGATCCTTTTAAATCACAGTTGAGAAATATTTTAACCATCTGAAGACATGCATTTGAAATAAAACAAAATAGCACCTCATTCAAGACATTACTTGAAAAGACAGGATACAGGTTTCATAGTTCCCAGACTCCCTGGTTATCATCGTAACTGTTAGAATTGCCTGATTTAAAGTCTGAACCCTATAATTTAGTTTGGTTCAGGTCTTAGTCATTCAAAGCGATCAAATGAGACCTAGGTCCTGAATCAACTGAAAGAGTCATGAAAATTGATAAATCAAACCGAATTGATCAGTTCAATCAATTCTAATGTTTCAACCACTCCTGGATCAGTTCAATGAATTCCAGTACTTCAATCAAATCACACCGAATTGGCCATGTGTGGAACACTCCTTGATGTTTAGAAATAACCACATAACTCCGTGTAGTTTGTGGACTAAAATGCACTGTTAAATTTTTCATCCAAAATGACGGCATGTGTATCTCACTACTGTACCTAGAGAGTGAATCAAAATTTAAAGACAAAAATACCCTCATAAGATGCTTAAATTGGCAAAAGAATGCCATATTTTGTTTTTTATCTCTCTTACTGTTGCACCAGCCACCCCTCCCTCCTCTCCCAATTCCAACCCCTTACCTCGAGCCACCCTGGAGGTCAGCATCAGCCCCAATCAGCTCGAGTGCACTCCATGGTCGTACAGCATCCCACAAAGGAAATGATGACCTACTCGATCATGTACATGGTGCCAGCCCACAGACAAATTCAAGCCCATTCGAAGCTCCAAGACTAGAAAGCATCCATCGTCTTCATCTTTTACGTTCAGAGAAAGAAAGAGAAAGAGAGATAGAAATCGCTCAGATTCCTAATTTGGACAACGTCACATTGATTGCACTTTATACAACTCGTTTTTTATTATCACTCTCCAACTCGTTTTTTCCTACTTTTGTTCTTCTTGTTTTTTATTCCGGATTTCGTAGCTTTTGTTTTCATTGTTGCCAGTTTGTTAAACAATTAAATGCTTCTGATACAAAAATTTATACCTTTTTATATTCCCTTTCATTGCACTTTACATGTTTTATTGTTTATAAAATCAAGAAAATAGTGCATATGGGTTCTTCAAATGGGCTCCTTGTGTGGTAAATTGGAGAATTTAATGCCCTATTTACAAGCAGGAGCAATCAAGCTACAATGGATGCTTTTTCAAAAACAATTTCGAACAGTAGATCTGCTGCCGTGCTATTTGGGTTTTGCCTGTAGCTTTGGCATTGATAAAGTTTAAGAAAGGGTAATTACCATAACAAAAATATCTGGTGGAGAGGAATTGACGTTATGAATCTTAAATTTTTAGAGAGAGAATTAAATGGCGATTACACGTGTGTGTGTATTATATGTAAGGAAAAAGACGAGGGTATTCAGGTCATTGTGTCAAGTGTTATCAGAAATTACCGGTGCATTTTAACCTACAAATTACAGGGAGTTATGTGGTTATTTTCAAATACGAGAGAGAGAGACTGGGCAGGAAAAAGACTTATGAAGAGTACAAAAGAAAGAAAGGGAAAAAAAACACACAAATCAACGAAAATGAACAAACTAGGGAACGAGAGTAAAGAGCATGCACAGGTTCTTATACATACAGGGACATGACGGAAGGAGAAATGTCTAGACAAAGGGCCTAAGACAATCATTGTGCCCATGAGCTAGATCTCAGACACGTTAGGAACTTTTTTCAGAAAAGATTCAACTGAATTAAAAGTGTGTGGGTGAGGCAAACAGCTTCTCGACTCCAGGTTCAAATCTTGTATGGGATCGATGTGGCTGAGCCACATTCACTGAAGCAGGATCTGATAATTCACAAGATCAAACCAGCTTAGTCCCAGAAAACCATCTAGAACATATCCCCCTCAAGCATATGCTGTAATCAATCCATATATATGTGTGTGTGTGTGTGTGTGTGTGTTGACTTGCTTTCACACGGTTTTCATTGGCGGCTTTCACAATAATTGCAAATAGTAAGACAAACGTGTATAGGTAGCCATTTTCTCACGCCAAATATTGATGAAATACAATAACCATATGTAGAAGGGAAGTTGAATCCTTAGGATATATTGGGGCGAAACTATGAGGTCATTTTGTGAGAACTCAAAACCTGAAAGTGACCAAGTCCTGTATGTCAATTTTATTCAATACCTCAAAGTGAGGATTTCCTCTCATTATATAACAGTCGTTGGGCTAATTACATGGTTGATTTTCATCAATTTACAGATTTAAAGCAATCATATCTAAACTAAAAAAGAAACTAAAATATACAGCACTCATATCTAAACTAAAAAAGAAACTAAACTATATAGCTAATCTGATCTGACTGACATCCCCTTTCAAATTGATGCGGAGTGATCAAGAAGTATCAATTTGTCTACGAGGAACTGATGGCGCTGGTGAGTCATGGTTTTCGTAAATATATCAGCAATCTGGAGATCAGTGAAAATGTGAGGAAGAGAAATGAAACGAGTGCCAGGGCCTCCCGAATAGAGTGACAATCGACCTCAATATGTTTCGTGCGCTCATGAAAGACGGGATTAGCAACAATCTGAATAGCACTAGTGTTGCCAGCATGGAGAGGAGTGGGATTAGGCTGAGAGAAACCCAGCTCAGCAAGAAACCCTTGAAGCCAACTAATTTTAGAGCAAGCAGCAGACATTGCACGATATTCAGATTCAGTAGAAGATTTCGAAACCCGAGCCTGCTTTTTACTCTTCCAAGAAATCAAAGAGTCGCCA
>JAOTRH010000001.1:8778589-8809064 GCA_034768845.1 Heliamphora exappendiculata
ACATACATCGGAAGAAGAGGAGGAGGAAACACCAGGTGGGAGAGCCATGTAAATGTCTTCTTTGAGATCACCATGAAAAAATGCATTTTTGACATCCATTTGATGAAGCGGCCAGCCTTGGAAAGCGGCAATAGAAATAATTGTGCGCACCGTAGTCATCTTGGCTACCGGAGCAAAAGTCTCCTCATAGTCCACCCCATATTCTTGCTTGTTCCCAAGGGCAACCAACCGTGCCTTATACCAGTCCAGAATTCCATCAGAGCGGAGCTTGATAGAGTAAACCCATTTACAACTAATGGCCTTAATATGAGACGGGCAAGGAACTACGTCCTATGTAAGATTGTCTTGGAGAGCCTTAAGTTCCTCATCCATCACTTTCCGCCAGCATTCATGTTTAATAGCCTCATTAAAGCAAGTAGGAATGGGCAGTCGATTAATTAAGTAAATTGCGGTAAATAATGCCTCAACCCAGAATTTAGAAGGAACAGATGACTCAAGCAATAAGGTGCAAACAACACCCAATAGATGATGATTCTTTCGTTCGGCCACACCATTTTGCTGTGGGGTATAAGGACAGGAATGTTGAAACGCAACGCCTTTGTGGTGTAAGAAATCATGAAACTCGTGGGACATGTATTCCCCACCAGAATCAGACCGCAAAATCTTAATACCTGCAGAAAATTGAGTCTCAACATATGCGACAAAGGTTTGAAAAACAGACAAGACCTCAGATTTGGACCGAAGAAAATATACCTAAGTATATTAACTAAAGTCATCAATGAAAGTCACTAAATATTTGTATCGAGTATGAGAAATTATAGGAGAAATACCCCAAACATCACTATGCAAAATATCAAAGCATTTTGCAGCACGACTTCCATGAGAAGGAAATGAAAGAGTTTTACTTTTACCAAGTTTGCATGCTGAACAATCAAAAGATAAACATTTAGAAATATGTTCTTTATTGCCTAACAAACCCGAGCTTAACATATGAGAACCCAAACGTTTGTGCCATATAACACTTCGAGAATTAACTATCATACAAGCCAAAGAAAAACTAGGAACAGAAAAGTGTAAAGGAAAAAGTCTGCCAACTTTAGGCCCCTTCGCGAGTATCTTCCTCGACGCCTGATCCTGCACACGACAACCATCACGGGAGAAATGAACATCACAGTTATTACCAACTAACTGGCCAACCGAAATAAGACTAGTAGAAAGTCAGGAGATACAAAAACATCTCTGAAAGAAGAATTAATATCCCCGATTTCATCAATAGCTAAATGACTCCCATTAGCTATCTGAATCTAGGATGAACCTGATAAGAGCGAACATTGCAAAGAGAGTCGGACAATCTAGTCATATGATTGGATGCCGCAGAATCAGCAAACCAAGATTGAGAAGTAGTGATACCATTACCTTGGAGCCCTAAGGCAGAAAATGCTGACATAATCATCTGCTGAACCATCTCTGGAGTAAGAACAGTTTGATCACCAGCTATAAAAGGACCAGCAGAAGAAAAAGAACCATCCGCAACCTGATAGGCATGTGCTGTACGGTTCTGGGGACAAATAGGACATTCTTTGATAATATAGCCCGACTTCTTGCAATAAGTGCAAGATTTCTTTGAACAGTGAGCAGCAATGTGTCCATATTCCTTACAACTGAAACACTTAACCTTCCGAATATCCCTATCCTTACCTTTCCTATGAGCGGTATATGCAACGGCATTAGATGTCATTTTATCTTGAAAAATGACCTGCGTGGCAAGACGCTGCTCCTCTCGAATTAATTCTCCAAAGTAGATATCCAATGAAGGAGAGGAATCACAGTTCATCTAATTAGACCGGGTTGCTTCAAATTCATGCCGTAATTTCATCAAAAACTGGTCTCTCTTGCGCTGTTCATGAACTTCTTGAACCGCAGAGAGAGATGCCGCTGGCACCTTAGCATAAACCATGTCAGCAAATTCACCCAATAAGTTCTGAAACCCAGAAAAATAATCTTGAATGGAGAGATCACCCTGAGTGTAATTGACAATCTCATATTCCAACTGAAAACGTCGGGCTGCATTGTCTTGATTATACACTTTCTTTAAAAATTCCCACATACCCTTAGCAGACTTATACAGCCTCAGATATAAGACAATATGAGAATCAATAGATCCTAAAATTCATGACATTACTCTAGCATCTTTGGCCTTCCATTGAATCAATTTAGACATCTCAGTTGGAGCTGGGTCACTTCCATCAATATGACCCCATAATTCTTTTTCCATAACAAATAGTTGAAACTGAAATTCCCAAGCAGAATAATTTTTGCCAGTAAAGCGGACTTCGAGAAATTCGTTAGTAGACATGATAAATCACTAACACCAGAAGAACCAGTAACATAAAATCACGAGCAGAAGCGTGAGAACCCGAGAAGCAAATGACCAGCAAAAAGAACCAAAAGGAACCAAAGAGAATACCAAGAAAACCAAAAAACCAGAGTCACGAACCAAAATCGCAAACAGTCTCGAACCAAAAGGAACCAACAAGGCACGAACCAAGAAAACAAATAGAGTCGGCTCAACCAGGGAGGTTGCCGACGTGAGCAAAGGAACCACTAACCAAAGTCGCCGAAGGTCGGCGAGGCGAGGTCGAAGGACGTCGAGGGCTAGGGTTTGCGAACCCAAAAACCAAGAAAGAAGAAGACGACGACGGCGCCTGAAGTGTCGAGAACCAGCACCGGTAAGAACCAAAACCGACGAGCACCAGGATCGACACGACCACCGAGGTCGCCTGAGAGAACCCAAAAAAAAAAACCACTAGAGTCGCCGGCGTGAGGACGCGACGCCAAGAGAGCGACGGCTAGGGTTCCGGCGAGTGAGGACAAGAGTGCCGGCGTGGCTATCTTTTAGACGACGGTTGGAGAGCGGCGGCTAGGGTTTTGTTTACAAGTTTGGCTCTAATACCATCTCTATTTTATTTAATACCTCAAAGTGAGGATTTCCTCTCATTATATAACAGTCGTTGAGCTAATTACATAGCTGATTTTCAGCAATTTATAGATTTACAGCAATCCTATCTAAACTAAAAAAGAAACTAAAATATACAGCAATCATATCTAAACTAAAAAGGAAACCAAACTATACAGCTAATCTGATCTGACTGACACTGTAGATAAATGTGATTCCAAGATAGGAGGATCCTTGCATCAGAAAACGTTCGAGATCAAGTGTATTACAATTGAATCACAACTCGAGTCTCGACTTGAGCATTATGTACTCTTTGCAAAGGGAAAAAGAATACAAATTTTACTAGTTTATTTCCCCACTTTGTCCATATCCGAAATTTTAAAAACCTAGTGTCTCATGAAGTTTTCATATCCCTATCATATTAAATCTACATCTTATATTCGTATCTGTGCAACACAATTTTTTGTACCCAACAACCTTTCCATTCGGTCTTCAAGTCCCATTTCCCAATTAATTATTTCTTTCTTGAGGAGAATCAGAATAGTAATTTATGATTTCAGATGTTTTAAGACTAATCATATCCATAATTTGAAATATAATTAAGGTTTACTACTGTGGAATTTCATATGCAGTTTATATCACATCAAGCTAAAGGCAGCAAAATGCATTTCTACGTCTATTTTGCCCTACGATATTCCTGATGTTTCTAACTTGCCAAAAGGGGTGAAAAGATGCAGACATTTCATCATATGGAACAGAGGGTTCATCATTGGTCAACACAACTCTTTTGTCCAAGAATTCATGTTTACATCAAAATGCAGGTTCACAGCCACAAATAATGGGACCCAATTTTCTGCTAATGTGAACTATGTTCAACTCAAACATATGCAAAATCATACAAATTCAGTACGTTGTGCAAGTTCTAAAGACGGAAATAAAAACATAACAGAACTCAAGCTGTAATTTTCCAGGTTTTCTCACATTAAGCTTACAAGGGACTACTGAACAAACATAACAGAGACACAAATTGCATAAGGAAAAAGCTGGAGCACAAACTTGGCTTAAATTATTTCGGTCATACATGAAACCAATGTTCTTCAACCAAGTCACTTGAAACAACCTACAAAGTGAATAGGATTATGCTATCAGAATTGGGGTTCTTTTGAGTATTAACACAATTATATTAAAAATATTTAGAACATTAGCTAAAGAAAATAAACAAAAACATATCATGGAATATTGGAGGAAAAATATGATCTTCAATTGAGCTATTATAAAACCAAACTAAACCAAACCCAGCCTTTGTCCAAATCAATTGGATTCGGCTACCTGAATTCTTTTACGTCAATCTACTCTGTTAAGAGTCATATCTTCAGTTAGTTTTAATAAGTTCATATATTTCTTAATACTGCATTTCATGTCAATTTAGGTCTACCCCTCCTCCTAGTGTTTTTATTACTCATGATCTTGTCGCTTTTCTTACTACTGTATTAACTGGTCTACGTTGTATGTGTCCAAACCACCTTAATCTATTTTCTTTCAACTTATCCTCAATTGGTGCAATCCCTACCATTCCACAAATTTTTTTATTCCTAATTTTTTCTTTTCTAGTCTTACCACACATCCACCATAACATTCTCATTTCCACAACTCTAATTTTATTTTTGTGAACTTTCTTAATAGCCCAACATTCTATCCCATATAAAATCGCTGATCTAATAGCTGTCTTATAAAATCTTCCTTTTAATCTTGTAGGTAGCTATTATAAATCTAAAAATCAATAAATTCCACAACAAGAGTTCTAGAAAAACAAGTAATGTGGTGGAGGTTCTTCTAAAAACTCCGAAAGAACAACTATTTAATTGCATTATGTAGGTGGAAAGATAAACGTATTAAATACTCTTAGCAATACAAGAAAAAGCTCTGCAATATGTTATTAATTTTATCCTTTATACTTGGCTCTTTTCCTTGTGTTCCCTTCTCCTTTTTATGGATATTGCTTACTAGTATCAACTAGTGCTAACAAGAGATAAATTTCCATAAAACAGTACCAATATGTAAAAAGCATGATTGTAAATCTTCACAAAAACTAATTCCATCACGTAAGTAAGACAAAATTTAGTACACTGAATGACATTGTTTGTAATTTCCTAAAGAGGTAACATCAAATGAGATAGAAATTCAGTTCTGTGGAAAAAGAAAATATACAGGTGTATAAACCTTAGCATGTATTGTCAGCACTCTTGCTATAGAAATCAATTTTCTGTTGAAACATAACTTTTGTCATTTTTTATATGATTAATATTCTTATTAAAAAAATTCTCAAATTCAATATCACATAACCTTTTAAATAGTTAAGTTGCTGAAATATCACAGAGCTTTTTAAATAGCCGTGTGCTTCATCAAGGATTGACTTCAGCAATACAGAATTCTAGTGGCAGGGAGGCACCACCACAACGAATCCGCAAATTCCAAACAGTGGTAAAAATAATTGCATTCAAGGGGCTAAGGGTGAGAATTCCACTATAAACTGATTAGAAGTGTCATTCATACAAGTAACATGGAAGATAATGCAAGTAACATTCCCCTTGGCTACATTACACGGACCCTTCTAATATATGAAATACTTGTATTAGACAATCCACCTGATTAAGGATCTATGATGTTGTACCGACATCTTTTGTTGGACATCAACCAAGCATATTTAGTCATTTGAGCTTACTATACAATCATGTATAAAACAATCATTCTATGAATGAAATGCTTATAACACTCCGTAAACATCATCTACCCTAGAATATAAAAGTATATTAACAATTCATATTTGTCATGTCTCCAAATCTTTAGATAAGAGATTAGATGAATCTAACACTAGACATGTATCTACACCTGGGACATCCCTGAAAGCAACAAAGAAAAACATAGCACCCAGGAAAAAACGATCCCAAAAGCAACAAAGAAAAACATGCTTTTCTATGTATTGAAATTTCATTTAAAAGTGTAAATAAACTAAATGAGAGACAGTTTTCCTTACAGACCATTCACCAAGAAGAGTTAAACCCTCTCCAAAATAAGAGTTGTCCATCATGTGAAGAACCAGAACCTATAAAAAATACAAAATTAAAACGTTAGGTTTAATAGCTGGGTGAATTGAACTGTCATTTCCCAATGGTTCTATTCGCTGTGCCTATGCACACTAAAATGAAGCCTGTCCATATCAACAATATTATTCAGAAATACTGATTATCAATTGTAACTGTAAGACGCGTAGTGTCAAAGATAATGACACCACCACTCTCTCTTAGCTGCATCTTTACCAAAATGACACTTCATGTTTTGTGCACTGAAAAAGATAACAAATTAAGTTTTTGGATGATGACACCACCACTCTCTCTGAACTGTGCATCTTGACCAAAATGATGCTTCATTTTCCGTGCATCGAGAATGAGAACAAATTAAGTTTTTGAAAACATTTTAAGAAAAAAAAATTCCACAGAATGTTTGCTGAAGATCTGTACCTTCCCGGTCTGAAGAGCCACTTTCCGAACTGATGACTGAAATGATAAAAACAGAAGTGTCAACTAATGAATTACATGGATATCAGATGTTAATTGCATCAACACAACTTAAAAATGAAAACCAATTTCGTTCACGGAAAATGTGAAAATAAAGAAAACAAAAAAACATGCCCAACGTCATCAAATGATGGTGAGATCGTATGTAAGCATTCCTATCAAAATAATACAAACAAGTATTGTTAAGTTGAAAGGTAATGACTCCAGCTGTATACATTTACTGGTGTATTCATTGTTCTTAAAATGGAGGGAGGAAGAGGTAGAAAACGAAAGCATGAATTCACCTGACCATAAATGCCAGTTGACTCAAATAAGGTATCATTTCCAGCATACAAAAGCCCCTGAAAACAAGTAAGAATCAGTATTAGTCACCAATAAAAGCATGTCATGAATCAAACAAAAAGCAAATAACACACACTACATTACAATTCTAAGTGACATTCGGCTTCAAACTCTCTGTCGATATGCTGCCTACACATAAATCATGCATTATTGACAGAAAATTAGTAATCCAAATGATATTTTTTTTAGTAAGTACTTTTTATGTCAAGGAATCACTCAGGGTCACTTTTGTACCCTACAATACCTGTTCCCGTTCACAAGATACATTTATAAGTGGGAAAGTCAGGATGCCACCACCAAGAGTTGAAAACACAACCTCCATGTATAATTGGGCAAGTTAGGATGTTACGAGCGAGAGTTGAACAACCTAAAACCGTTGGAGGTATCCTGATGGGTTCAATAACTTCACTCCAATGATACCTAACCAAACCAAACTAAGTTTTGTGTCCCCGTCATTTGGAGTAAGCTAATTCCAATGATTTATACCAAAAAAGCCAAGTAAAACAAAACAAAACAAATAGCATTTTGTGTGTGCACACTCGCCCATATAGCTGGAGTGTTTTGGCAGTAATCTGTAAGACCTATTAATTCTTAGTATGCTGAAATTTGAACGTGTTCTATTCTCCTAAACTGAAATGAATGACTTCCTCTTCAGTACTTTGTGGCAAGCTCTTGTTAGCACAATGAAAGCTTAAACCCATCCATGCGACTGGAAGCCCTCTTGCAATAATAGATACATGTGCAGATGATAAATTAGGCAGATGTCACGACAAGATGGGTACCAAGGACAAAGCGGGTTGTTTCAGCAGCAACAGCTATGTAACGCTCATAATGGGTTGTTATGGCCACTACACGATGATAGCATTCAAGACACGTTCATTTTCCCTTTTCATCTTTTGTATAGTATTTACTTAATAGCAAAGCTTTAAAATAGTGTCTTTTGCAATTGTAATATGTATATGTATTTACTTACTTTGGTTGTTAAGCATATGTAATAATGTAATATATAAGCTCTATGTTCATTTTCAAGCTTCTATATTACATTTGGATATGTAATGTAGAAGCTTGAAACGCAATACTAGATGGTAAGTGTATAACTATTAAGTGCATAAATAATAGTAAACTAGGGCATTGTCAATTTATGACATGCGAAATCAAAGACTTACAACAAATATGTAACATTTTCTTCTTAATGACTTGCAAGTTACAAATACTACAAAATTTAATACTTATATTGCATCATGTTTAAAAGCTCACAGAACTAACCAAAAATTATTCTAACCATCAGCACATGCGATTCTAAAACAAAAGTGTGCGAGTCATTAAGTTCCCATGAAGTTGTGCCAAAAAAATCACGGTTCCGATTGTCACTACCATTACAGTCTAAAATTGCATCATCACTGCCATTACTATTACGACAACGCCAACCGCTTTTTGACACCATATTGTACATGCTCATCGGAAATGTTGTGACATATGGAGCTTCTACCAAGCATCAAATGAGTAATCCAGGTTAAAATTGACCACGCCATGAAGGATGGCAAGAGGTCGTAAGGTGTGGTCTGACTCTGAAAAAAACCATTCCTGTGTTTAGGTCCCTACTGAGTAGAATTCATAAATTAACTAGAGGTAACATCCGTCCCACATACGATGATAGAGGGGGTTCTGAAAGGGTTTCATAGTACAAGAGTTAAGTGAAAAATAAAGATAAACAGTCTATATCGTTTACCCCAAGATTGATTGATTAGGCATCACGACAGCTTCGGTAAAAACTCTTTCAACAATCAATCGCAAGGATTTGAATGAACTGGAACCGATTTCGAATGCTCATTCCTTGCTTGCTTATTTGGAATGCAGAATGTTTCACAAATGAAAGCTCTAAATTGAGAAACTAGCTATATGTCGCGACGAGAAGGTGCACCAAGGACAAAGTGATTTTCTTTTTCTATGGGTTTACTTTGTGGGAGAAGGTACACCTTAGAGAGAAGATGTGGATCTTTCAAGATGAGAGAGCAGGAGGAGAGATGAAGCCACGATGGACACCCAAGGAGTGTGGTTGCGGAAACCTCAGCATGGAGAAGTGAGAAGCTAGGTCACCTGGATTAGAGCATCTCCAACCTAAACCTCTATTTTAGAGGATCAAAATAATTTATTCTAACAAAAAAAAAGGTGCATTTGAAGGATTTTACTATTCATCCAAACTCCAATCATACATTCCTATTTTTCTCTCTATAAAACTCCCTCCAAAATTAACCTCCAACGTTTTCTTTGTTTTATTTTTTCATATTTTATTAAATATATTTAATATTAGTCTCATTTTAAAGGTATCGTCAATATCTTCCCAGTGATACCAATCTTATTAATATTAAATGTACATATTAAAAGTTTATATTTTATCAAAATACAAAAACAAAATAAGGGACATGATTGGCATTTAAATTTAAAATAAAAAACTCATAAGGATAAAATTGGGATTTGGAAAGTGAATAATGAAATAGAGCCCATCCTCTCTAATTTTCTCACACTCTAAATATAGAGTAAGAAACTATAATCCCCTAAAATAGAGATGAATTTAGAGGATGGATTGGAGTGCATTTTTACTCTAAAGTAGGAGTTGTTCTTAGCACCTTGATGTGAAGGTACGGGGCTCAATAAAAGGTGCGGACATAAGACATAATCGTGAAGGCTGGGAAAAAAAAGCACTCAAAAGTGAGAGAATGAGTATGTGAGAAGAGTGAAAGATTCAGCAAAATAAAGGTGGTAAACGAGACCCTTTCATTGTTTGCAACAACTGACTTTAGAGGTGTAAGCGCCTTGATGTGAAGGTATGGAGCTCAATAAAAGGTGTGGACATAAGATATATTGGGGCCTTGTATCTTACACATGAAGGCTAGAAGGGGGGTGAGGGGGGAAGTAATCCAAGGGAAGAAAAGGAGTATGTGAGAAGAGTAAAGGAAATGGCTAAAGAAAGGTGGTGAATGAAACCCTTTCACTTGTTTGCAGTAATTGACTTTAGGGAAAAATATTTGGTCAAATTTCTTCTTCCCCTTAAGTGCCTCTCTCATTTTATAATTAGCGTACAAGCGTGGGTATGCAGTTGTGTTAGGAGACTGAGAATAATGGAAAGTCGTACCCCAATAGATAGGCGAGCACTCTTATTTATAATAAAACTAGAAAACACCATTACATCCATGTACCCACACACACCTAATAATAATTATTATATAATAATAATAAGGTACTACTAACACCCCATCTCAAGCTAAAGCATATATATCTACCATGCCTAACTTGTTACATAAATATAAGGCACGCGGACCCGGTAAAGATTTAGTAAAAATATCTACCACCTGTTCCACTGTAGGAATAAACCCAAATGTAACAACTCCTTTCTGATATTCCTCACGGAAAAAATGGCAGTCAACCTCAATGTACTTCGTTCTTTCATGAAATACTGAATTTGTAGCAATATAAATAACCGAGGTATTATCAACCCAAAGTCTGGCATATCGTCTAAGAGGAAAGTGTAACTCTGTCAAAATCTGCTGAAACCACATAATCTCAGCTGTCGCTACTGCAATAGCCCGGTATTCGGCCTCAGCACTAGACCAAGATACCACAGTCTGCTTCTTACTCTTTCAGAGAATCAAATTCCCACCAACAAATACAAAGTAACCAGATGTGGATCTCTTGTCAAATGTACATCGAACCCGATCAGCATCAGAGTACCCTTCTATTCCCATATGTCCATGATCAGAAAACTGGATTCCCTTACCTGGATTTTTGTGTAAGTATCGAAGAATAAGTAGCACCGCTTGCCAATGGAGAACACGGGAATCAGACAAAAACTGACTCACTACACTCATTGGATAAGCACTATCTGGATGAGTTATCGTAATAAGATAATTAAGCTGCCCCACTATACGTCGATACTGCTCAGGATCTGAAAGAATCGCTCCTTCTTTCGGCTCAAACTTGGCATTAGACTCTATAGGTGAGTTCACTCCTTTAGCATTCATATATATTGCTCGTTCCAAAATATCAAGAACATACTTTCGCTGAGAAATGAACACACTTTTCTTATTCTTGGTTACCTCAATGCCCAGAAAATATTGAAATTCACCAAGATCTTTCGTCTGAAACTTGGTGCCCAAGAATGATTTAAGCTCAGCAATTCCTCCACTGTTACTACCAGTAACAACAATGTCATCCACATAGACGACGAGTAATATGCAATCTGCTGAGGTACGTCGAAAGAATACAATATGATCTTTTGCTAACTGCCTAAGGCCAAACTCCTGTACTACTGAGCTAAAACGGCTAAACTAGACCCTGGGAGACTACTTCAGACCATATAATGAACGTCTTAAACGACAGACATGGTTAGAGAACCCCCCGAGCAACAAAGCCAGGAGATTACTCCATATAAACTTCTTTCTCCAAATCACCATGAAAAAAGGCATTTTTCACATTTAGTTGATACAAACGCCACTGATAGGATGCAGCCAGAGACCAGAAGAAATGAACTGAGGCCATCTTCGCAACAGGGGGGAAGGTATCAAAGTAGTCAAGGCCATAAGTCTGAGCATAGCCCTTAGCCATTAAACGGACTTTCAATCGCTCAAATGTGTCATCAGAATAAAGCTTGACACTATATACCCACTTACACCCAAAAGCTGTCTTCCTAGGAGAAAGACTCACCAGGTCCCACGAATGATTAGGCTCAAGAGCATTCATTTCCTCAACATAGCCTTACGTCAACCTAGATGAGAAAGGGCATCTACAACAGAGTAAGACAAAGTATGCTGATCAAGTGTAGTAGTACCCTTCTGGACATTGGCAGACAAACCATGATATGATGTAGTATACAGGGATGATCTCGACAACTATGATAAAGCTTGCGTAAAGTAATAGGAGGATCACTTACCTGATCAGACGCCGGATCCAGCTGAGAGGATACTGACTCGAGTAGAGGAGAGGTGGTGGGGCCTGGAGAAGATGTTTCTGAGGATGATAAGATCACAGGTGCCTCTGGGGCAACAGGAGAAGACGCCTCGGGAATATCAACCAGAGAACTGGTAACTGGAAAAGGTGCCACTGGTAAATCGGTGGAGGAATGATACGGCAGAATCCGATCTAAACCATCAGCACTAGTGGAGAGGTGTAGTTGCCAAGTCATAGAATGAAGCAAACTCAACAAACCCCGCATCGCGGGATACTAGAAACTTTCATAATTCCGGACTATAACACTGATATCCTTTCTGTGTCTTAGGATATCCCATAAAAGCACACTTTAGTGCTCGAGCATCCAACTTTGTCACATTCGGTCTCGTATCTCTCACATAGCAAACACACTCAAAAATCTTTAGTGGTAAGGAGAAAAGAATCTGCTAAGAAAGTAAAACTGAAAAAGATGTAGCACCATGTAGGATAGAGAATGGCAATCTACTAATAAGATAGTAAGCTGTCAATAAAGCTTCACCCCAGAAAACTTTGAGAACCTTTATATGGAACGTCAGGGCACGAGCAGTTTCCAAGAGATGCCTATTCTTCCTCTCAATCACCCCATTCTGCCGTGGGGTGTCTGGGTATGCTGTCTGGTGAATAATCCCATGGGTACGCAAGTATGTACCCAACACACCACCAATGTATTCACCCTATTATCACTACGTAGAATCTGAATAATTTTGTCAAA
The DNA here is from genome assembly GCA_034768845.1 of Heliamphora exappendiculata. Lineage (NCBI taxonomy): Eukaryota > Viridiplantae > Streptophyta > Magnoliopsida > Ericales > Sarraceniaceae > Heliamphora > Heliamphora exappendiculata. Next base: position 8,791,158 of record JAOTRH010000001.1, read on the forward strand.
TTGAGTTTGGACTTCATTACAAAAAGTAATAAACACAATAGGTAATTCAAAACGCTTCTTCATAAGATAAAGATTAGTAATCCGAGAATAGTCATCAACAAAAGTTATGAAATACCGAAATCCAAATAAAGATGTGACAGAACACGAACCCTAAATATTTGAATGAACTAAAGAGAAAGGACTTGTTCTATTATTATTTCTGGACACATATGACACACGCATGTGCTTAGCAAATCGACATGATTCACATTCTAACTATGTAACCTGACTGAAACTGTGGCATAAGCTTCTTCAGACTCGGCAAGGAGGGATAGCCCAATCGACAATGTATATCCAAAATCTGATACGATCACCTAGAGCATGCAACATCCAACTTCTCATCCAGCACATGCAGGCTACCTACCACCCGTCCTCTACTGATAGTATTCCTCGAAACTAGATCCTAAAAAACACAATGATTGGAAAAGAATGTTACTGAGCAGTTTAAATCCATTGTAATACGACTCACAGATAGCATATTAAATGAATTGGCAGGAGAATATAAAACATCAGAGAGTGTAAGAGATGAAGATAAAATAGCTACTCTCTGTCCTTTCACCTCAAAGGTTCCTCCTTTGGCAACAATAACCCCACTATGTCCAGAGGTCAATTGATAAGACAAAAAAGTACTTGTGGAGTGGGTTATATGTGCAGATGCACCCGGGTCTATCATCCACGATCTGGGGGTGACCAAACAAGCAGTTGGGTTACCTGCGACTATGGCTGAGAGAGTATCGACTGTGTTCCTAATCCTTATATGGATAAACTAACCATATTCCTTCTGAGTCATATCTATAATCCTCTCAGAAGAAGAGGAAGGAGCATCATAATCGGCCACTACATTGACCACAGAAGATGTAGGACGCCCATGTAGCTTTCAACACGAGCTTTGTAAATGTCCTTACTCTCCACAATAATAGCAGGACTTGGTATCACGTCCACCTCAACCTCTACCTCGTCCTCCATCACAGCCTTTACCTTGGCCTCCATCACCACGGCCTTCATCACAACCTCTACCACGAAAACCACCTCTACCTCCTCCACGAAATGCACCTAGGGCTGTATGAACACCCTGGTCAGCAGTAGTAACACGAGGCTCGTCTTTACTGATTGCTCTGTTCATCCTCCTAAAGACCTCAGATAAATATAGAATATTAGACCCAGCCAGGATCTGTGAACGTGCGGAGTCAAGTTGCCGGTTCACCCCAACTAAGAAACAAACAACCAATAACTGCATCATCTGCTCTCTGAAAACCTCGTATCGATTGGCAAAAGGTACCAACCGATCATACTCATCTGCCAACACCTTGAAATCTGTGAAGTATTATGAGAAAGGCCGTTCTCCCTGCTGTATCCTGAAGATACTCCGCATCACATCATATAATCTGGAGAAGTCGTTAGTCGAATCAAATGTCTCCTCGAGTATGGTCCACACCTCTCGAACAGTGGTGGCATTACCCACCAAAACCTCAACGGAAGACTCCATTGAATTCAACATCTTACTAAGCAGTCTTGCGTCATCCATCTTCCACCTTTTGTACTCATCAGATCCTTTCTTAGGAGGATCATTGAACAAATGATTCTCCTTTTCTATACTTTCAATTGTTAACAATACCTTCTTCTTCCATAACGCATACGTTTGTGGTCCAATCAATCTCGAATCCACTAACCGTGTGGATGGCGAAAACACATCCGTGATTCCTTGTCTATCAATAGTCATTTGAGTTTCACCAATCCTTCTTTCAGTACTCATTGGAGAGTCATCAACCCTTGTCGAACTCTCCGTCGACATCACAATTTATCAATATTAAGGAACTACAGGCAACCACTCCAACAACAAATAGAACACAGTCACAACCTTAAACAATCATAAATGGACCACAAAACATACCTTCAAACTATCAAAGTAGGTAACCACAACAACCCCTAGAGCCTCAAAACAACGGCTAGGGTTCCCCTAGGGGCTGTCGCACTTCCAGCTGAGAGAGAGAGAGAGATAGAGACTGTCTGTGAGAAAGAAAGATGCTGTCGACGAGAGAAAGAGAGGCTATCGGCGAAAGAGAAAGAGACTATCGGTGAGTGAGGGGTTGTCGACAACTTCCAGTAGCAACTAAGGTTTCATAAGATGGTTTCGACTAGGGTTTCATGAGGGTCGGCGATGATTCTGGTGGTTGTCGGGTCTGTCGGCGTTGAAGGGAAGGAGAAGAGAGGCTGGTGGTGCTGAAAAGAGACTTAGCAGGGGCTGCTGGTGCTAAAGGGAAGGAGAAGAGAAGTTGGTGGCGGCTTAGGATTAGGGTTTTATGGAGGAGAAAATAATAGTGGCTCTGATACTATGTTAGAAGACAAAAAATAATGGGAAGTCGTACCCTAATGGATAGACGAACACTCTTATTTATAATAAAACTAGGGAACACCATTACATCTATACAACCACACACACTTGATAATAATTATATAATAATAATAATAATAAACTACTACTAACAAGTTGCAAGAGTAAGATGGACGCTTATGTTACAATTTTATCCCGCAGTGATTCAAGAAAATAATAATTTAAGTGTATTTAAGCCTCTTGGTCAACCTCCCTTTGAGTAAAACTTTTTATTGAAAATCGACTTATAAGGAAGAGTGCACAAGAGGTTTTTACGCGTTTAGATTATCTCTTTTTTAAATGATATGGGATAAGATCGCAAAATACCATCACGCTTTGCAGCCACAGTCTTCGCAAATCAATCCATTCCAATCCATCAGCACTGACCCAATGTTAGTCCTTCCCTTTTAGCAAATTCACCTACTTATTAGTATTCAATAACTTAGCAAGTTGTCTTAATGCAACGAGTTATCCTAATGCAACATATAGGTCACTACTTTCGCGACTCCGTTCACAAAGTAACAACCCATTTGATCACCATACTCGAATTGTTGTCTTATTCTGTACTCGGCATGGTAGTTGTTCTGATACTAAAAGTTACAAATCGTTAGATAGAATTTAAACTTGAAAAATCGGCTTACAAGTGCAAGGTGCCCAAAAGGATTATATACACTTTGATTATCCCTTTTAAAATTGATGTGGGACAACTTAGGGCTCTGGGAAGGACTTTGGGGCTCAGCTATCCTTGAGCAATGGACTTTGGGGCTAGAGACTACGAAGGACTTTGGGGCTCAGCTATCCTTGGGCAATGGACTCAGATAATTTTGTTAGGTTTTTGGTATTTTCATCTCATACCACTAATTATAGTGGGTCATGTCTCTCAGATGTGGATGCAAACAGTTTGGGCTAAAAAATGTTAATCTCTATGTATTTCTCATTTGGGTGTGTATATGCTTGTCTATTGTGGGTGCTTTCATTCGCACAGATTAGTTTATCCCAACAATTTATTTGAACTTTTACAACTCCAAAACTTCATTAACAGCTAGTCAAGCTCTTGATCACTAAAAAACGAAACAAATAAAGCAGAAGTCAAGCTATGACGGTCGACCCTAGAAGATTTATCTTCACGAAGATTCTGAACAATTTCCCCTAAATTCCAGTCACAGCATCACATTCGACAACAGAGTAAATTAAAATCAATCTCTCTCTCGATTGATCAAATCAGACAAAATCAATTATTATAAACCATTCGTGTAAACTGAGACCCAGAGGAGGAATTGACCTGAGTGAAGGCGCTGGGGTCGTGAGGAAACTCGTTGACCACTTCGACGGAGTAAAGTTGGTCCGAATAGGCGTCGAATTTCAACACAGTCGACATGATCGACGAAATGCTCCAGAGAGCCACGACGCAGATGGCTAGTAAAACAATGGCGAATAAAGAGATCTTTCTGTAAATGGAAGGGGATGACGAAGCATAGGCCATGGAGGCGGGGGGCTTCAGATTCGACCGCTTGTTGTTGGGTTTCTTCCTAGGCAATGCGCCCGCCATGAACTACCTCGCCGTGTTTTTCATGTGCGTCCGTGACATGAATGACAGGGATGGCAATTTCCCGCCCCGTACCCGTTTTATTAGGTAGGGATTTTATTTTTTTCAATAACAAACGAGACGGAAACTACACGTGTATTTCTTACCCCATTTCTTTTTTTAATGATATAAATTAAATATTTTTTTAAATATAATTACATGTATAAAATATATATATTAAAAATATATTAACTCTAAAATATTAAAATATTATATTTATTTTTAATTTTTCTTTTTTATTTTTTATATTTTGTATTTTTAGTTCTATTAATTCATCAATTACTATTTTTTATTTGTTATGTTATTTATAACTTTTATTAATATCATTATCTTAAATCTTAAAAATTATTTTCAAAATATTCATATTTTTGTTCCAATCAAATAAAGAACGAAAATAGAACAACTTATTCCAACCTCATCTCGCTCTATTGTTATTTTTAAATTTTGTTGGGAATGGATATGGCAAGGGCAACACTGTTCTTTTTATGTGAAATATGGTGTAGAAATGTCTCAGTTAGTGGTAATTAAATTGCTCGTCTCATACCAAAAAATTACGAATGTTGTCACAATATTTTTCTTTTTCGTCCTGCCCTAGCATTTGTCTTGTTTTTATAAAAATTTTCTTTAAACTGTTAAAAAAATAAATAGTGGACATTATTTATTTTTTTAGCCTATTTTCTATCGATTCATTTTTGATTAAATTAATTAAATATATTTTTTATATAAATATATAAATATATATATATATATATATATATAATTTTTTTTGTCACGCTCTTGCCACTTTTTCGATTTCCTCCCCCTTCCATATTTCCTGTTATGACCATGTACATGTCCTGCTTTTATTACTTTTTTGATTTTTTTTCCACTCTTACCCCCAATAATAAATAAATGAAATAAGAATAAAAGCGTATTTTTTTATTAAAAGTAAAATAATTTGCAATGAAAAAAATTATATAACTTTATTTTGTAAAATATATTTTTTATTCTTTTCTTTTATTGTATTTGGTCGGTACTTAAAAATATTTTTAAAATAAAAAAAAACTAAATCTTTTACTCAAAATACACTTTTTTTTAAATTCAAAATACACTCCGATTTAATACACTCAATCACCAAGCACATCACCACTGTGATCATGTGATCATTACCACCACAATGGTTGTCACGGACGACACTATCTGTAATATCAGCCTCCTATCTTTTGCATTGGAAATAAACTTTGTTAAACTAGTTTTTAAATTAGTTTTTTTTTTTTTTTTTGAAGTAGTTGAGTGGATAAAAGTTATTTTTTTTAAAATCTTTTTTGTTTAAATGGAGTTGTATTAATTTTTATATAATTAATTATAAAGATTATATATTATTTTTTTTTAGAATGAGTAGAAATTTAAATAGAGAATCTTAAAACTTAAAGTTTTAATTTAATTTAATTTTTTTTACCTATTTTAACTTTTTTGTCAATTGAATAGGTTGCCTTTATTATTTTAGCTAAAAAAGGAAAAAAATTAAACTAGTTTACAAGTAGGTCCTAAGCTCATGTTTGGCATCTTTAAAATGTGATTTTTTTTAAAAAATAAGAATAATTTTTAAGATACAGTGTTTGCGCGCATTTTTAAAAGACCTTACTATTATTATTATTTTTAGGATAAATTGAAAATGAATCCAATTTTAAAAAAAGTGGTTGGGGATAAGTTTTTTCAAAAGATGTGTATTCTATCAAATTATTTTTTAAAATATCAAAGAAAAAATGGACATTGATACTTCTTTTTAAGTTTAATTAATTTTATAATTAAAATGAAAAAATTTGTAAAAAATGTGTTTTATTAAAGACAATTATCAGCATTCACGGAATCATATTTCATTCTGATTGTATTTTACAAATATTTTATTTTATTAAATAGTAGAATTTGGTCGCTTTGTTTTTTACAATAATATTTTGTTTAATTCATTTTATTTATGTTATTTTTTGACATTTTTGATAAAATTACAGAAAATGATACACATTAATTAAGTAACAACTTCATTTTTGGTAACAGAAAATGATACACATTCTATAATATCACATTAACAGGAAATGATACACATTAATAATATTTTAGTTAATCTATTTTATGTCATTTTTCGTTATTTTTGCTAAAATTACAAAAAATAATACACATTAATTGAACAGTTGTTTTATTTTTGTAACAAAAAATACATATACCATAATATCAGTTTTAAAAATGATACACATGAAACAATATTCTAAAACGTTCTAAGAAATTGTAATTGTTTCATATTTATTATTTTAAAAACTCTTAATGTGTATTATTTTAAAAATTGATATAGTTTCAGAGGTTATTTCATGCGTATTATTTCTAAAAATGTTATTGTTTCACATTTGTCATTTTTTAAAATGAATTGTATTCTTTAATGAAACATTAATTGTATCGTTTTTTGCATTTTAATATATTTGCAACAAATTAAAACTGCCATTTGATTAAATATTAATATGTATTATTATCTATGTTTTAATATGAATGCAACGAAATAAAACAGTCATTTAATGAAATCTTAATGTGTATTATTTTATATATTTTAACAAATATGAAGCGGCCAAGTGATAGATAAGAAAAAATGATAAAAAATAAATCAATGAAAATATTATTGTAAATACTTTTATGTATTCACTATATATAAGAAGTTAAAAAAAGATTAAATTCTGATGATCGTATGAAGTAGCGAAAATTAAAAAAGCATAATTTTTAAAGTATTAGATATGATATAAATCATTTTATATATATCGTCGTGCCATTACTAACAACTAAATGTATAAAAGTTAAAAATAATTAGAGAAATTCTAAAACATGATGTAATGGGATATATATATATATATATAATTTTTGAAAATTACTTATCAATGAACAACTTTTTAAAATGAAATTTATCTCTAATTTATGCTTATTTGTACTTATTTTCTTAAAAAAGAAAGATTCATACTCATCTCAAATATTTTAATATTTAAAAAATAATTATTATAATATTCATAATTTAAAATTTAATTTAATTTTTAAAAAATGCAGTGCAATAATTGTAAACAGTACAACTTTGAAAAAACATATTAGATTAAAAAAATCATAAACAAATTACCAACATTTTATTTTTTGTTTTTCAATTTTTTTTAGAAATCCCAAGGAGGAGCTAAAATAAAATCGTTCTGGGCTTGGCATTTTTTAAAAGCTGTCTTTTTTTTTTTATAAAAAAATTTAGCATCTTTTTTGGCATTTTTATAAAGTTCTTAGTTTTTTATCTTTAAAAAATTATACTTATTCTAATGTAATAAGAAAAACCTACTTCAATATAGAAGTAATTTTTTTAAAATATAAATTACAAATTATACCAGTAAAGAATTGTAATTACAATTTCGGTCTTATTCTCAAAATGAATATTCGAGTTTTTATTATTAAATATTTATTATTCTCCTGCATGTTAAAATTATAGATACTCGTCGAATAAATTAAATTACTGACAATTATATTTAATCGATCTCTTTTAAAAAAATTTAAAACTTTTCGCTTAACTTATTTGATATGTCAGATTATAAAATTTATCTACAGAATTTGACATAATCAAAATTTTAAACTTTCTTAAAAATGTATCTTCAATCCCTTGTCGGGATGTGAATTCCGTTAATAATTAATATCCACCATATACGTAACGTCGTTATCTAGTTCACCGGAATTATAAATTCGTAAAATATCGCACAATTTGATAAATTAAAATAACGAATATTAAATATATGCGTTTAACAATTATTTTGAGATTAAGAGTATAAGTACTCATAATAACCATGGAGTATAAATTAACTTATATACTTAGTATAAAACTAATTACCTCAATACGGTACTGTTCAATACACACAAAGTGTACTAGCACAATGAATTAAAATAGTTATTGTTGGCGTAAGTTTGGACCAGCATCCTTGCCGTGGTAGAGGTCCGAATTTGGGACAAGCTACAGTTGACTTGTAGCGCTTGGCACTATACCCTTTAAGAAAATAAAGTTGCACATTCACCGCTACTTGCATGTTTTGGTGAAATGGTAAGCGTTTGATCCAACAATTATCAAAACAGTTATCATTCTCTATAATCAAGACAAATTTACCGAAACACTGTGTTGCAACCCTACTGATGGTGTGTCCAATTTCATTTAAAACTGTGAACAAAAAACTTATATTCTACAAGAACTGATAATCTTGTTTTTTATGTGTAAGCGAACCATATACACCAGATTACACTACAATAAAATGCACAATTGGCGACTAAATTTGCCAGCGCATGACATTTTTAGCTGGCAAACATATTTTTGGCTATGATACAAAAAACGTTGGCGAAAGTTTAAAAAGATTTTTTTTAGCAACACAGAACTCATTCGTTGGCAAATAGTATTAAAAAACATTTGATGCTAATTTTTTTTTCCGCCATCAGGATGTAAACCTTTTACCTACGCAATATTTATTTTTGTCAACATGTTGATCATCGGTAAATAAAAGCTCATTACCGACAAACTGTGTGCGTTGATGAAAGTCAACATATTTTTGGGTACAATAAGTTTATTTACTTTTTTCAGTATATTATGCATTGGTAAATAAAAAATTCATTACCAACAAATTTTGTGCATAAGTAAAAACATATTTTTTTAATCAATATAATTTTAATAAGTTTATTTATAAAATTACGTAGTATTAATATAAACTTATATAAAACTCTTAATTTTTTATAAAACTAACTAATCTTTTTAGCACTTATCAAAATCCCTAACGAATCTGGTACGAGACTGGCTCAAAACTCCAAGACTCCTATCATCAAAATAGTTAACTCATCCCTAATAATGGCTCTATTCGAGATAATTCTTTTTAAAAAATTTTATATATTTTTTTAGTAATATTTTTTACATTAGTTCAAACGAAAATACATTTTAAATTTATCTCGTTACGAAAAAATTTAAAAACTAAAAAAATAACCAAAAAATAAAAAATAGCTCATAGGAGACCAAAAAATACTTAAAAAGCCATTTCAAGGTTTTTAAAGACTTTTTGTTTTTAATGAAATTTTTTTAAATCTAGTAAAAAAAAACATACTTTTATATTCGTTTTATCATTAGAAATTAAAAAAATAAAAAATATTAACCAAAATAATTTTAAAATATGAAAAAAATATGAAAAAAAAATACCAAAATCCCTAAATCCCTAATTAACCTAACATTCCCACGCATTGAACCTCTCTGCATTCCTCATTCATTACAACGCACTCCATTCTAACGCCGCGCCGTAGCCGTTCCGCTGTGCCACCGTGCCTTGCCCCGTCTCAGCCCCATCTCTCCTCGCGCCGACGTCGTCCCTTCATCGCTCCTCGCACCATCGTCGTCCCTTCATCGCTCATCGCGTCGTCGCCATCGCCGCCCCACCGCTTCTCTGGCCGTCGCCGTCCCACCGTTCCTCACGCCGTTCATCATTCTGCAGAAGAAGGCAGCACAACTGGACGAGGAGGCGGGGAGGTTGTTGGATGAGAGAGAAGGGGGGAGGTGCAGGGAGGAAGAACGAGTCCCAGACTTGATATTGAGAGCCAATTTGAAGTTTTTACCTCACAATGGGAAGGAGGAGAAAGAAGAGGAAAATCGAAGATGAGGTGAGGGGTTTAGAGAAAATGTGAGATGAAGACTTGATCTTTTGCTTCAATTGCTCGTAGGCTTTGTTCTGGCCCCTATGGGTATTTGGTTTTAGGAATTTTACTCTGTCACTTAGGTGCTTCTATTTAAATCTTCATCTTAATCATATTGTTAATTCATGGTATTGGGGGTGTGAGGTAAATGTCTGTGACCTATACCTCCAGTTCATGTTTCGGAGTAGAGGAACGCATGGGATCCTCTTTTTATCTTTTCTTTTCATATATGAATAGAGACACTTGCCTAATTATGGTTCAGTTGAGTAACTAATTTATTGTTCAAAGTATCTGCTCTTTCGCGGATTCTATTCTTATTCAATATTTTGCATGTCAAATGTGATATTTCGTGCAAAACCCAGTAGCTAGTTCCCAAATTTTCTTGGTTCGTTAATCATATTTGATCCATGGATTTAATTTATTAATGTTGTGTGGTATCTTGATTTTGTAATGAAAGGAATGCATTCAATTCTCTCACAGCTGTTAATCTCTTAAGCTTTTGTAGCCATTCTTTCACTTTCACATTGCATTTGTGGCTATTTAGGTTACTTAGAAATCGAATACGTCCATCTCATTCAATGTACCAATCATTTTTTCAGTTGTGGCAAATGGCAATAAATCAAAAAATTTGAATCTATGTTGCATTTCCAGGACCGCCTTTTCCTTTCTAAGACCTATTTTCTACCAAGATAAATTTAACTTTGCGTTAGTTGTCAATGGCAAAAACTTTGTTCTCATGTTTGTTTACAATTATTACCCATAAGAGAAATAGCAAGAATAATAAACCAGTAACTGTCCGGTAATTCATAAGCATAGACCTGTTCTATATTCTGTATGATGTGAAAGCTACAAGGATCATTGAGGTATCTGAATATCTAAAGCTTCTACCAAATCTTATATGGAATACATGATGATTTTTGCTGTAAAATGATTTTTGGGCAGGTAAATGGTTCTTTGATCATCCCCAGATAGCATTTTGCATTATGGGCTGGCTTAGCAAAATTTTTAAGGGATCAAGCCACAAAATTTCGGAGGGGCAATATGATTGGAATGAGAGACACTGTGAAGACACAGTTGGGAATGAACCTTCAAGTTCAGGGGTAACTTAGTTGCTAGTTCTAACCATCTCTTTCTTGCTTGCTACATTTTAGCTATTGTAAAGTTGTGTGGCTTGATTTTTTAATGTCAACTTATTGAACAAGATGAAGAGATACACCAAATCATCCTTTCGTTGTTATATTTTTGGCTTTTATAACTTGTGGTAAAATGGTGGCATATTTGACAATTGTCAACCAGTTATTGTTGCTCCGTTTTTGTTAACCCATATTATTCTGGAACTATAGGAGGCATGGTTAGAGATTGAAGATATAGATCATTCCATTGCACTATCCCTTTCGAAAGAAGATTAGAAAAGGAAAAACATCGTTAATGAGTAATATTGGTCAATTTGATATCCATGATTACTTCTGAAAATATAAGTTGTTGTCAAAATATATGTTTTCGACTTCGATTTGTACTTTGCTTTAGCAGTGAATTTTACACACTGACATGGTAGAGTTAAAATTGACAAGAATGGAAATTTATTTTTCAGTAATAGTCTATGAAATGGCTTTGGAGTTGACTTTTAAGGCCCGCTATCTCCATGAATTGCTATTTGGAATGTTAATGCTTTTCTTTTAGAGTCACACATTTTCAAAAATATTGGGTTGTACGATAAAGAACAGCTCTTCAGCAATCACAATGCTAATCATGATAAGGTTGGATCATTCCTTTCGGATTCGTAATGCAAACTTATTGTGTGGAAACTAATACACAGTCGGTAATAGAGATATTATGCAATGGAGAATAGGTCTAATTGAGAACGATATCTACTTGTACATGGGTCAGAGGCAATCAATAAGAATTTTCAGAAACTATATTTGTTTCATATTAGAAAAATTGTACAATATGGAATTAGGATTAGATGAGAAGAAGAGAAGAAAAAACAAGAGAAGAAGACAAGAGAGAGACATTAGAGAAATAGATTTAGGAATCTTAATTAGACCTTTCATCTTAGCATGTATTTATATTAAAGTACCATGAGATTACATGAATACTCCTGTTATATATAAAAGTGTCATTCCACTTTTGGGCTTTGAGTGTATATAACTTAATTTCATAAAAATTGGATGATGAGTGGGTACACGGAGAACTTAATGAGATGTTAATTTGATTAATATAATTGGCTAGTTGTGGGGTGAAATGCATGTTCATGACTAATGAATGTGATTTAGAATTTAGTGAGTTTTAATCTTATTGAAAGCAATTGGAATATTTGAATTTTATTGTGAATGAGACTATATAACGAAGGTTGGAACTGCATGCTAGTTGGTATAATAATTATAAGTTAAATTTATAATTTAGTTGAGAAACTGGTGAAAATAATGACTTTTTTATTTACTCATGGATTACCTAATTGGATTTCATGGTAAATCGATTTGGATTCATTAAAAACTGATGAATGTGAATTGAGAATACATGTTTGTATATGAGAATTATAATGAAAATTATAGCTAAATGAAAATGAAGTGAAAATGAATGATTGAATATTGAATCCATGTTTCTGACCCCAAGAGTCATCTATTACTTCATTGTAAGCTAGATAATTGGGTAAACGTGATTGACAATGTGTGGGAGACCGAGAAATAAAAGGTACCCTTTATTGATTTTGTTAAATTAGTATTAACACTTTGCAAAAGTTATATATCATTGATTTTGTTGTTTGGTTGGCTTTTGTTTTATTACAGGACAAGTCTAACAAAGCGAAAATTGCACGATCTAAAGAGCCTGATCTTGATGTAGTTGTTTTGTGAAAAAAAGTGAATAATTATGAAAAGACCATGACAACATTTCAAAATGTTTTGCAAGTATTAGCGGTAAAAGCAAGAGCTGGTCTGACTAGTATTCCAGGCTTAGTTTCGGATAACGAAAGCGACGATCACACATTCAGTGAAAGACATGATGATGATGCTTCTCCTCTCTATGTATAATTCAAGTAACTTTATAATTGGATTACTTTTTGGATTTTTAGATAACTAGCTTATGGATTTTAGTATACTTAAATTTGGTGATTTCCTTTGGAATGCACTTCAATTTGAGATTAATTTTTGATTGATACTTACATTTTGAAATTAATAATTATAATTTGAGATATTTTGTGTTGATTACTCTTTAAATTTGGATATATGAGTTTGGTTTGATTTGATTTGGATTGAATGTATGTTAGATGAATTTTTATATTGTGCATTTCTAAAAGAATTATAATTTGACAAAAAATGACCATCCAAAAAATGACAAAAGGAATCGGGATTGAAAACTATAATATAATACTTTTGGCGATGAATTTACTTGTGGACCAAGATTTGTCATTAGCAACACATTTTAATGTGTCGGCAAAGTAATAAAATTTAAAATATTATAATTATTTTTGGCGACAATTATTATTGTTGGCAAAAGTGTTAAAACAGCCTTAGATGTGAATGATTTTTGCCGATGGATTGTGTATTTGCCGACACAAAATTTAACTTATTGGCATCGCAAAATTGACAAATTCATCTTTTTTGCTAACGTATAGACAATACGTTGGTAAATACTTTTAATAGTGCCTTCTTACCAACGAGTTGGCGACGCACTAATTTGTGTCAACAAACACTATTACCTACTCAAATAAACTTTTACCGATGATATTTGTTGCGTTGACAAATTTATTTTTTGTTATAGTGTTAACTACTATATACAATAAAAAACGCATATGCATAATATTAAATAAATAATAAAATACATACATTGCTTATATAGATTCTTATTAAAATAATTTTTTTAATTAATAAATAAAAATAAATACAAAAAATATAACACATCATTTTTAGTATACAACTTTAACATGGATATGTATTAACTAGAGAAACACTAACACTGAAATTCACAATGTTGCTTGAATTTGAGATACTCTCTTTAATAACAAATACAATAAATTTTACTATTCAAGATAAATTACAATAATTTTTTCTGAGATTTTTAACAAAAACAGTTACATCTACTCTACTTTTTGAAATTTCAATGACCTCCCTTGTCAGTAAAAAAAAGTAAACTCTATTTAATTTTTTTGTGAAAGACTTAAATACCCTTAGGATTCAACAACCCCTTCTGCATCTTCTTCTCCTAACGCTGTACCTTTCAACATTCCCATTCCTGGCGACAACATATTTCTTCTCAGCCCAATAATCAAGGAGGTAGCTGAAAGAGCCACCGGTAATATTAACACTAACCATTTTGGCATTGTACATGGCCTTCAATTCCCCTCCCTTATTCAGAGCGTCTCAACAAGACCCGATGGACCTCCTAAGCTTCGAATCACGGGAGTAGAGCTTCCCTGAGCTGGTTTTCGACCAGGTGCAAGGGTTAAGGAAACAGGATGCCGCTTAGCAAATTATTGCAAGAAGTTTAATGTTCCGTTCGAGTACAATGGCATTGCACAAATATGGGAAACTATTAGGTGTTGGGGATATCAGAGTTGAGAAAGATGAGGTGCTTGTTGTCAACTGTTTGAACCAGTTTATGTTCTTCCCACCCGATGATGGAGCATAATCCGAGAGATGCTGTTCTGAAGTTGATCAAGAGGCTTAATCTGGATATTTTCATACACCAAATAGTTAATGGGACCTATAATCCCTCCTTTTTTCATAATAAGCAAAGAGGGAACAATCAGGTGTTAGAAATGTTCAATGCAAAATCTGTAAGGTCTGGAGAAGGCTGTCTAGAGGTCCTGAAGATTGCAAATAATAGATATACATCAAAGGTGTGCAGAAAGTTACTGATAGTTGGGGTTAAACTCTATGCATTAACCCTAAATCAATCAAAGTTAGAAGCTAGCTCATAACATTGCGCACTATATGAAACCTAAGTGACCAAGCCAATTCCTGGAAGAAAGCAAATAGCCAGGAGCTGAGGTTTTTTCTTTCTTTTTTTTTAATTATTTCTTTTGGGGGTGGGGGGTGGGGGAGAAAAATAGAGACAAAACAACATTTTCTATTGCCCAAGCGTTCAAAACAATATTCAATCAGCTAACAGATATTTTTCAAAAAATTTGGAAAAGAATAACAAAAAAACTCCAAGTTTTAAAGTGTCCACAAAAAAAAAAAAAGAGTTGTGAGTCTTTGTTTCTGGGTCTTGCCAGGAATCTAACGAGGAGGTGGAGCAAACCAGAGAGGAAGAAGATGATTGTGAAAGTGTTCAGAAAGAGGGGGGAGGGGGGTTATGAAGGTGAAAAAATAGATAGAAGTAACCCTCTTCAGTTAAATTAGTAACGGTAAATTAACACTTGTGTTAATTTGAAACACACAACTAAATCAGAATATAGGTAGGGATGTAAAAATAGTCTAGGACCTGCGGGGAGTTCGTTACTGGGCGGGCCTGGTCTAACCCAGTCAAGGCTCAAGCCTAGCCAAAGTCCGTAGCCTCCATCCTTAGGTTGGGACGGGCCGCAGTCCAAAAGCTCGAGTCTGCCCAGAAGTCCGCCCAAAAAGTAGCAGTTAGCTTGCGAGACAAAAAAGATTAACACAAAAATATTTCAGTTAGCTTGCCAGACAAAAAGGATCAACACAAAATAAAAATTAGTCGACACAAATCAATCGAGACTTCCTACAGATTTTGAAGTCGACACCAAAATAAAAAGGATCGACACAAACGCTGCATGAGTCAACATAAGTTTATAAACTAATGTATTATATTATAAATTATAAACTAATAAGTTTACTATAAACGAATAAGTTTATAGTTTATAATTTAATAACTAATAAAATAAAAAATTATATTTATATAATATAATAAAATAGTAACTAGTTTATAATTTAATTTAAAAACTTATTATTATAATTTTAATATATTAGTTTATAATATATAAACTAATAAATTTTAAGTTTATAGAATAATATAATAAATTTTAAATTTATAATTTTTAAGTTAATATATAACTAATACTAATAAAGTAGTAAATTAATATTATATAATAAATTTATAAATTAAATAATTATAAAAATAATGAAAATACAAATAAAAAAAATCTAAAAAAAATAAGGCCCGTCCAAAAACCCAAGCCCGAGGCTCGAGCCCGAGCCCTTTACCCGTAGGACCTAGGCCGACCCCAGACAAAAAAATCTAGTCCGGCCCGAAGATTTGGCGAGAGTCCAGTGGGCCCGAGGCAAGCTTGGCCCGCCTGAACCACAGCTGGCCAAGCTGTGTCAAAATTATACCTCTAGAGGACAGTGATATTTCAAAAAAAAAAAAATATTTTTATTTTTGTAAAAAAATTTAAAAGAGATCAGTATAATTTACCCTATTATTTAACAGTTGAGTAACTCTATGATTATTATATTGTATTTATAATATCTTAACCCTAATCGAATAAAAAAATCATCAATTAGACAAGCACATTCTTTCCTAAATCTAAAATGAGGAAGAATTTTTCAAAAATAAAAATTTTGATTTAAGGTCAAATTTGAACAATAAAAATATAAAAAAACGTACCAAAACAAACTGTCCTTCAAAAAAAAGTTGCTAAAAAAAATTATTACTAAAACAAAAATTTTCTAAAACGGTAAAATTGCAATTTTCGAAGTTTAAATGATAAGATTTGACCGGAAATCGGCATAGGTTATGTCGTAGCGATGAGTTTTATTTGTTTAACCGTTTTCAATAAAATATGGGTCTTTCGATACTAATTCAATCTTAACGGGTTGCGTCTCTATTCTCACATTTAGCTTGGTGACGATCGTAGATTTTTTTTAAAAGAGAAACTCATAAACTCTGCATCACTCTACTAACAAAAATAAAAATATCGTGTCAGTATTTCAAGTAATGCAATTTTAAAACAAAAAATAAAAATATATTATATATTTTAGTAATAAGTAAAAAAGCAAAAATCTACTATAAAAAAATTATCCAAAATAATCAAATTTTTTTCTGTCTTTTTTAAAAAAACTAAACTTTTAAAAAGTTAAATTTTTTAGACATCCCAAACAAAGCTTTAGCCAAAACATGCAGGCCACACCCGAACACATCCAATAAACGACGTCGTGCTTGGAAGCTTTTACCCTTCGAGGCTTTGATGAATAGAAACGTCACTCGAAAGATTCAAAAAACCAAAAATGAACAAAAACCAGAGAAATGTAGAAGACTCCGGAAGCTCGGCTTTCCCTCCCATGGCATTCAAGAATCAGAAGATCCTAGAACAAATCACCTTCTACTGTATATATTCCCACCCCTTCTCTCTCCAAACAGCTCCTAAATTCGAAACCAAGTTCCTGTGATATCATCATTCTGTAGACCTCTTACCATCTCTCTCGATCTCTCTTTTTCTCTCAACATTTCTCTGTAGAATTCGTCAATGGCGGACATTCAGATGGCTGACGCTGAGACCTTCGCCTTCCAGGCCGAGATCAATCAACTTCTCAGCCTCATCATCAACACATTCTACGGCAACAAAGAGATTTTCCTCCGCGAGCTTATCAGCAACGCTTCCGATGTAAGTACAATCCTCTAATTATCTGTATTTTTTTTTCTCTGTCTGTGACAATGGCGTTTTGGGAAGGAATTTGGTTTGATTTTATGATTCTGGTGTAGGCATTGGATAAGATCCGGTTCGAGAGCCTGACGGACAAGAGCAAGCTCGATGCTCAACCAGAGTTTTTCATATGGCTAGTCCCTGATAAGGCCAATAAGACGCTTTCCATCATCGACAGCGGTATCGGAATGACCAAAGCCGGTGAGTACTACTCTATTCAATCCTCAATTCGCTGGCTAGTCTACGGTTGCTTCTCTAAAAATTTTCGCCAGAAATTTTACTTTGGATTGGCTGAATTGGAAAGAAAATAATTTTTTTTTAAATTTAATCATTCGGTTGAATTAATAAATAAAAAAAGAAATGAAGTGAAATGAATAAATGAAGTGATAGTTTTTTTTACCGGTATCGTTGTCTTCTTACTAATGGACTTTGAATGATTGTTCTATCAGATTTGGTGAACAATCTGGGGACAATTGCAAGGTCCAAGACCAAGGTGTTGGAATCTGTGAATTTCATTGGCTATTGAAATTCAGATTTTAATAGCAGATTCAATTACAATTGAATTGGCCATTCTATTGCAATTGAAGTCTGAAAACCAACAGCCATGAGTGGCCA
>JAOTRH010000001.1:8809164-8849740 GCA_034768845.1 Heliamphora exappendiculata
GGGGGGAGGTGGTTTTGAGAGCGGTTGTGGGGTGAGAATGGTGGTTTCCGTTAAATATTTTAACGTTAGACTTAATTGATGTTAAAATTAAAATTCCAGTAGAGATTAATGATATTTTTGAAATCGCATGAAATATGGTAGATATTTTGTTAAATCTCAGAGTAGGTCAGTGTAATTTATCCTAAAAACTATTAATTTCAACAATACCAAAACACTATGAGAATCTCATTCAAAGCCGTGGGCTCGTACAATTTTTTTTTCACATTTTTTTCTATTGGTTTTGGTTACGAGTTTTCCTCTTAACCAAGGTGTAATGCTGGGAAAATTATTAGATACTTCTGAAGTATTATGTAGGTGATATTATGTGATACTCTCGATAAATAAATAATCACAATTTATATAATATGGACCACTCTTTATTTTCTAACCACTCAATAAAGATGAATCATTATGTTACTACAGTAAAATTTGTTATCACCATATTGGATGATAGCAATACGTAGACTTATCACATAAAATTCTAAGAGCACCGAATAACTAATCATAATGTAGCATTAATTTCAATTAATGCAAGGTGACCAAATATATGAAAACATTATTATTATTATTATTATTATTATTATTAAGGAATTAAGTGGCTTTCCAGCGGAAAACCTAACTTTTAGGAACGGATAGTCCACCCACTCCAACACCCAGGTGGTTGTTCGGCCCCACTTCGGACACTTGGTTTCCATTTTCTTTCGATTTGGCCTCCATCTGCACGTTAATTATTAAATATTTTTTTAGCTATGCTAATTATTTAATATTTTGAAAATGAAGCACAAATTGTGAGTTTTTTTTATTTATTGAAAAGTGTAATGAGATCAAAATATATTATAAATTCAATATAAAGTCAAAAAAATATATATTAGATGCAAAATAAATTTTCAGAAGAAGAGAGAAATACCACCACAGAAGAAGGAGAAAACTAAACATGAGAAAAGCCAAACCTCCACGTCTAAAAAAACATAAATTGCTTAAAACTATTATTAAAACATACTAAAAGAAGATTTAAAATAATATTAATTCATTATTATTAAATAAAAAATAATTAGGTAGAGTAAATCATTGCTATGCTAGCATTGGATACTTCTTCTCCTACAATGCTCTCTTTGCAAAATTATTCAACACTATCAATATATAGTATGATATTACTGGCGTGATATGTATTTTTTTATAAGTAAAGAATTATAGCGTTACCGTTATAGCAAGCCGTTGGTGGTTATTTTTGCAATGATTTTATCGTGATATGAATTATTTTTGCTAGCATAGCATAGCAATGATTTTTGCAAAATTTTATTTAATTAAAATTTTAAATTTTAAATTTAATTTATTTAAATTTTAAATCCGTTACCGTTATAGCGGACCGTTGGGGGTTCGGGACCGTTGGGGTCGGATTCGATTTGCGCCTGTTGAGACAGACCGAATCGGTGTCGTTTTTTGTTCGCATATGCTTGGACAGACCGAACCGGTGCAGTCAAACACTATAAATAAGCTATACCAGCACCCAGTTTTATCATCCAATTTCGAACCCTCTATTGCCGAAACTTTGCATCTCCATTGCCTAAACTCTGCACCTTCTTTCCATACATAGTCTTTTCGAGAAAGTTCAACACAGCAACGTTCGTTGGTGTGCAGACTGCCATGCTACATCTCCACACGGCATTTGTTTTATTCTGGAGGTAGACGCCCGATACAACGCAAACACCGTAGCAGGGCGCTATCTGTCTTAAATAGACAGTGTCGAACACTGGACTCGATTGCACCGTTCAATCTTTTTTCTGTTCTTCATACTTCTGCTACTGTTCTGTAAGCTTTATATATTTCTGTTTTCTTTTAAATTATGTTCTGCATATGCTGTTTATGATATGTTCGGTTTACATGAACGAAAACAGTATTTATCTATGTTCTGTTTTACAAATATAAAACTGTATTTTCTTTACATACTATTTCGGATTTTTGTTTGTAAGTGAAAAGCTAATTTTCTGTTTTTGTTTATCTCCTGTATTATCAGTTTTAGTAATACAGATTAGTTTAAGTCTGAAATTAGTTTCAGATTGCTGAAATATATATTGCTGCTTTTAATTCAACAGTTCATTGCAATTTTCTTGAAATTAAATTACCAACAGTCTTACTTCGATTTCATTCTCTGTGCTCATTAATGGAGAACCGATGGGGAACATCAAGCCTTCTAGAGATCTCCGATAAGGGGACCCCTTATCTCCTTATATGTTTCTCCTATGTACTGAAGGTTTGTCCAGTCTTTTAACTAGGGCTTCAATTGATGGGTCTTTGCATGGTATTGAGGCAGCTCGCAATAGTCCTTCAATCTCTCATCTTTTCTTTGCAGATGATAGGTTGCTTTTTGCTAGAGCAACGGTTGACGAGGCCCAACAACTTAAGGATATCCTATCTTGTTATGAACATGCTTCCGGTCAACATATCAACTATGAAAAATCCTCAATTGTGTTCAGTTTAAATTTTTCAGAAGTCATAAAGGATAGGAGCACTCAAGTGCTGAGTGTCTCAAGCGTACAATACCACGACAAGTATCTGGAGCTCCCAACGCTTATTGGCAAGGACAGAAAGAGAGTGTTTCGATCCATCCGAAAAAGTGTGTGGAAGAAGCTCTAAGCCTGAAAAGAGAAACTCCTCTCTAAGGCTGAAAATAAAATGCTCATTAAGGCAGTTGCATAAGCTATTCCCACATATACAATGAGTTGCTTCAAACTTCCGTAGGCTTTGATAGGGGTTCTTAACTCTCTAGCCAGCCAGTTCTGGTGGGGTTCTGAAGCAGCAAAACGCAATACTCATTGGGTGGCCTGGGAAAAACTGTACCCATCTAAGAATGATGGCGGGTTGGGCTTTCGTTCTATTGAAGCTTTTAATCTAGCTATGCTTGCAAAACAGGACTGGCTGATCCTTCATTTCCCCTATTCACAGGTAGCTTGGATTTTTAAAGCAAAATACTTCCCTACCAAATCGTTCATGAAAGCATAGTTGAGCTCCCGGCCCTCATTTGTCTGGAAAAGCTTGCTTTAGGGAAGGAATATTCTGGAAAGACGCTTAATGTAGCGGATAGCAAAGGGCACAAATGTCAAAATCTACATGGATAGGTGGATCTCTCGACTGTCGATGCTTAAAATATATTCTTCTTCAAGCTTAAGGTGGGATGCCAGGGTTAGTGATGTAATGGATACTAACTTCAGATGGGATGAAGGTAAGATCATGGCGAACTTCCTTCCTGATGATGTTGAGATGGTTTTATCACTGTCACTCTGTCATAGGTCTGGGAAAGACAAGCAAATCTGGTTCCACTCAAAAAATAGAGTCTATTCAGTGAAGACTGGCTACTGGGTGGCTATGACAATAGAAGGAGAAAATGCTCGGGTAAGTTCAAAGGCAGAGTCAAGCAATGATTCGAAGACGGGTTCGTGGACAAAAATGTGGAATCTCAAAGTTCTAGCAAAAATCAAAAACTTTCTTTGACGTGCATGCTCTCGGGCTCTACCTACAACTACGAGACTAACAAGCAGAAATGTACCGATACAAACTACATGTTGTCAGTGTGGAGAGACAAATGAGACTATTGAGCACGTATTTATGAGTTGTTGAAAGGCTAAGGAGGTTTGGTGTGAGGCAAATCTGGCTCACCAACTAGATTGTTGTACGAGTGTGTTTTAGGATTGGGTAAGAGAGATACTCCTGACTCAAGATGAGGAAGCAGGTAGGTGGTTTAGGGTTCTAGCCTGGGCGATCTGGAATGCAAGGAACTCTGTGATTTTTAAGAGTAATAGAGCTACAGCTGAGCTACTGGTTAATAGAGCAAAAAACTTGCTATCTCAATATTCTGATACAAATACAAAAGTGCCTTTTGAAAAGAATGGCCCATCAAATAGGACAATGCCAACTTAGACCCCACCTGTGCTAGGCTCCTTCAAAATAAATGTTGCTGGTGCGTGCAATTCGAAAGTGGGAGAAACAGGCTTTGGAGTTGTTATTAGAGATTGGACAGGTAGGTTTGTAGCTAGCCTTTCGCAGAGACTACCAGGACAGAGCTCACCAGAGGTCACTGAAGCACTTGCTATCCTTCATGGAATGAGACTTGCACAAGAACTCTCTATACCTCATTAGGTGGTGGAGAGTGATGCTCTTACAGTTGCTAAGGCAGTGACTAAGCCTGTGGAAGATTTCTCGTTTGTTGGTAATATCGTAGAAGAGTGCAAAGGAATCCTTGTAGAATTCCCAAATGGCGCATGTGTTTTTACGGTTCGGGAGAAGAATCGTCTTGCCCATACTTTTGCAAAGATGGCGTTAAACATTGAGGGTAAAATGTCGTGGAGGGATTTATGTCCTGCATAGGCTATTCATATTCTATGTAACGAGGCTTTGACCGTTTCTTTGGATCTATAAATTTTGCTATGATTTTTTCAAAAAAAAAACTTCATGTTCCTTGAAAAAATATCTCTATATCACTGATTATAAGTACAATGTAAATAATGTGAATTCATAACTGAAAATTACTTAATTACTCCTCCCATGACAATGGATAACTTGGGCCTGGGTTTCCTAACTGGCCTTAAAACTGGGCTTGAAACAAATCAGATGCCCAAAAATTCCTACCAGTTCGATACAAGGTCCTGATCCATCTCCCTACCTTTAATCTTTGAGTGTTTCTTTAATGTTGCTAAAAATTTAAAAATTGCTTATTTTATATTAAATTGTCAACAACCGTCCTTTATTTAAATTATTTAAATCATTTATATCACCAATGCGTCTCTCATGTGTAAAACAATCTCATTTCAAGCTTTAGGCCGCGAATTCAGAAGGATTTTTCCATTTTTCAGCTACAAAAATCAAAAATCTGTAGGGGGCCTCACAGATTTCAAACCTCCATATTAAATCACATTCAAAACGGAGTTGATACGAAACATTCACAGGTCAAAAAAACTCAATTTAAATATTTTAGCCTAACCAAACAAGGCTTTAGATAAACCCAGATTTGACCGTTCATTACCTTCCCAAAACAAATATGAACCAGTTTGTATATAAGCAAACCAGTACTAAAATTTTCAAAGCAAATTGCCACCATGCTCCATTAATGCATGATAAAACGCTCTATACTTAGTGCGAATGTAGCAAACAATCGGACCAAACAAGTGCATGATCGAACCCATTTTTGTTGAACAGTTAATAACCGAACCCATCACTTCACCGTGCATACCAACCCAATTCATAGTCATCACAAATAATGAATTCAAGAATATCATGGATGAAGAAACATATGGGACATTCGATTCATTAGAAATTGAACTCCGACCTAGGCTTTACTAGTAGAATATCTAGTAAAGGGGCATTTATCCACTTTTTTGTAAAGAAAGAGGGCTAATTCTTGAGCCACACTACTGATAACTGAAAAAGTTCTCAGCGAGCTCAGTCTATAGTGACGGAACATTTCTCCCGAAGAGGTTTGTCTCCATGGTACGAGTATTTACTACTGATTACAGTACAATCGTTCATTCGTCTATCTAAATCACGTCTATTTAAGTATTTATTAACAAAGCCCTTTCTTTAGTCGTATATGACATTGGGGCCAAGGCCCTTTTCTAGTTACTACAATTAGCATAGCACGTTTCTCGGACTTGTCTCTTTGTTTGAATCACTGATATTTCGAGCACGGCCGCAAGACTGAAATTTTAAAAAGAAAAAAAGACTGTTTTTCCTATTCTACTGCAAGTTCTTACTTGGTATAAATCGCTTCACAATACATCACCAAACAACATAACATGAATGATGGCTTATATCACAATGTAAGAAAAATATATAAAGACTAATTACAACAAAAAAACAAATAATGTCTCTTTAGCTAGCTATAATTATTTAAGTGCTTAAAAAGATCTGTACTGTCAAAGAGGTTCTTCTACCTATAGTCTTATCTTGATGAAATCATTGATAGAACACAGATATTTTTTTTATAAAATTAAGTTAGAGACCCTCTCTATTTATATATAATAATTCCTTCCATCAAGAAAATAAGAATTAGCACATATTTTCAACAGATAAAACTATTTATATTAAAAACACATATTTATAAATCAATGTAACTCTTCACCAATAATCTTATAATATGTTAGGTAGTTCTTTTATTCATCAACCATTAAATAATACCAAATATTTATAAACGTTTATGTGGGCTATACTTAACACATCTAGCTCTTGCAAAAAGACTTAGATGAATGTAGAGAATACTTGCCTAAGCTGAATTTTAGCATCACAAGTATCGATTTAGCTACTTGTGCGAATCTAGTTTACATTCAATTTTTTTTAAAAAAAAATTCCAAGAGGAGTGACGGATGAATAACAGATGATGAAAGGAGAAAAAAGTCAAAAAAAAAGAAGAAAAAGAATGAAACAAAATGCAAACAGCACAAAACAAAGCAAAAAAATAATAACGAGGAGGAGATAATAGAGTAAAAGAAGATCATAGATACAGAGAAAAAGATCTAAGAAGAGGGAGATTGGAAGGGATTATCGTCATTGTCTCTCCCCAAATTGAAAATTCCCGACCTTCACGCATAGAGAGGGCTAGATACTAGAGCTAGGTTGAGATAGCACTTAATGTTGTTATAGATTGAGCAAAAACAGTTACTAGTATTGAAATTATTAGAACAATGAACGTAGTTTGATATTAATATCTATTCTCACTTGAAATGAAATATATGTTGTGATGTATTGAGCTTAACAAACATAAGAGCACAGAGTTTTAGAAGTCAGTGCTAGGAAAGCATAAGTTGAGCACTCGAGCATTGGCACTCCAAAAGTAAGCCCTAGTCATGCGCTAATTGGGTGCACGAGTGCCGATAGTTCAGAATGAGAGACAAGTAAAGCGCTCGTACAACACTCGAGCGCCGCCGCGCTAGTATGCTTTTTTAACATAGGTTTTCTTATATCATTTGTTACGTAATCAGCATTGGAGGTTGCGAGAATGTTTTCTAAATGCACGAAAATAGTCTTGAGATTATTGTACTATGTAATCCTCACCCCATATAGTGAAAACCATTAGTATATGTAAATATAAGTATTCTTGTCAAACTACGTACATTTGGTGTTTATGTAATTGATTCTAGTGCTTAATTTATGTTTTGCTCATAATTGTTTATCTCAAGATCTTATCAGGGTTTCGTTTATAATCCCAATAACTGGTAATCAAAGTTTTGGGTTTGTCTATGATATTAATAACTTTAAAAATAAAACAATTTGGAATGATGAAAATGTGAATAGGATTTATAGCAAAATAAGTTCAAAAAATGAAATCCCCAGTGTGATTGACTCAGAAAAAAACACCCCAAGTCAATTTTGCTTTCAGTTTTCATCAGACACATAAAATACATCGGTTTCATAAAAGCTCCACGCACACACACACACACACACACAAATTTCGGGATTTTCATTTTTTGTTTTGTTTTTGGAATTGTGTTTCATATATAAATTATTTATTAGTTTATTACTTTAATTTACAAGTTATTATAAATTATTATTACTTATAAGTTATTACTTATTAGTTTAGCTATTAGTTATTATTTCTTAACTTAGTAAGTTATTATTACCATTTATAAGTTATTATTATCAATTATAAACTATAAACTATTTATGGGTTATTATTTAAAATTTATTATAAGTCAAAAACTTATAAACTATAAGTTTATTATAAGTTATAAATTATAAGTTTATAATAAGTTATAAACTATTTATAAATTACTATTTAAGGTTTATTATTATAAGTTATTATTTATTAACTTGTTATAAACTAAAGTTTGGGGGCGATCATGGCCCTCTATTTCCAAAAAAGTGTCGTTGGAAAGCTTCGGGCTCAAGCTAGTTGGGCCAGTTTGAAAAAAATGCCCGTCGGTAGCTCAGGGAAACTTGTAGTGGGCTTTGACTCGGGGCAGACTGGGCATCGAGCTCGGGTCTCGAGCTTTACCCACAAGCTCCATGGAAAGGCCTAAACCCGATTTTAGAAAATTTGAACTTGAGTTTTTCACGAGCCGAACTCAAACTCTAAAGTACTAGGCCTTCGACTGAGTCCAAACCGCCCATAAGCTTGAGCCATTTTTACAATCATAATAACCATACATGTGCATTCACAACTTCCAAATAATATACTTGATCCCCTTTGTAAGTTTACGTTGTTAACCTTCCAGCTTAATTGCTCTAATCCCATATACAAGCATTTTAGGGTCAGTTTTGGATGTTTAAAATTTTGACTTTTAAAATATTTAGTTTTTTTTAAAAATAGAATATAAAAAAATTAGAGTGTTTGGGATAATTTTTTTATAATAGATCTTTTGTTTTTTTACTACTTCTATTAAAATATCCAAGATACTTTTATTTTTTATTTTTAAGTTGTAGTATTTATAATATTGGCACAATAATTTTTTTGTAAGGAATGTTAACTTTATAAATTGAGATTATTATAATAATTTTAATTCAAAAAAAGTTAAGGTATTTAGGATGTATAAAGACTTTTAGTTTTGGATTGAGAGACAGGAAAAAAAAAGTTTGTTGACTTTTTTAAGAAACCAAATAATACGACTTAAAAGCTGTTTTTTTTTTTTACAAAACAACCAATTTTTTTGGAAACCAAACATGGTCTTAATTGCCTTAACAAGTTTGCTTTACGTATTTGTGTCGTTTGGCATATATGGTAGGTAAATCTGTAAGCATTGATTTCACATCTCCAAATAAATATATAAATCTTTAACAATAAATTAAGGTAAATTATGTTTTTATTATTCAAGAAAATTGATTCTCAGGATCCGAGATGATAAGGATGATGACATGTCCAAAACGGATGACCTTGATGAAAAGGTAATGGTTAAAACTCTTTTCTTGTTTTAAAGGTATTATTATTTAAAATGGGTTTTAACAGTTGTATCGTATTGTTTTTTTTTTTTTGGTAGTGATATCTCCGTAATTATGTAAAAATAACATTAATTTTAAGTAAATCAAGTAAATTGTTTATTTGTGTTTATGTTTAGGTTGCTCTTTTCGTTATTTTTTCTGTTTTTACCATAACATTGAGAGCACTTAATCCATAATGTGAGATTCTCTTCGCAAAAAATCTTCATTTACGAGTGCAACCAATTCGGAAATTTTCACCTATTTAAAAAAAAAACATTATAATACTAATTTATTTTATCAAATTAATATTTTAAATGCTGTGACGTAATCATAATTATTAATGTACTGGATCCCACATAAATTCAATTTAAATTTTATGGTTACGTCATTTTGATTTTGGGATATTATTTTAATAAAATAAATTAATATTCCTAGCATTTTTATTTAAAAAATTGTTCCACTGATTTAGCAACGGAAAGTCTTCCGTTGTAACTTTCCAAGGTAGGTAGAGGCGCTTGATTGGGTGGACAGTCCTTTATGCAAAACCTAATAGAAATTGAATTTGGGGGTCCTGTTTTTTTTTTTTATTAAAAAAAAATAAAACTTTCCTAAAGTTGAGAAATTTTTAATTTTATCATAAAATTAAGATTATCGTACATTCATTTCAAGCACATGTCTATGATTGGAACTGAAAAAAAAATATTTTTATATTTTTTAATTAAACCAATTAAAAAATATTTTTTTTACGTTTTTAATCAATCAATGTCGTGAATGCGAGAAGTAAATAATAAAACATCAAAACTCAACATACGAAAATTTTTACGTGAAAACCCAAATTTAGATTAAAAAAATCATAGGAGTAACCCAAATCGAGATAAATCAAACATTAGCCAATTGAACAGTAACAAGACATTCACTTATAGACTTTGATCGAATTCTCAATGCAAACGTCTTAAACTATCATGCCAAATCCACGTGCATTGTTCTCCGCTTAATTATTATAGCAATAAACCTCAAAATTTTATACGTATTGAATTCTTAATACTTTCACTCTGACAGAATCTTCCGTCGGTAAAACGCCTTCTAAGTTGAACATGAATAATTTCAAAATTTTTGAAACTCGAAAGAAACTTCTAATCTGCTTTAAAATCTCTGATTATTAAAGTGCAGAAATTAATTTTCTTAGCTGGCCTACGATCCTTTATATAGGCCTCAAAACCAGACAATTAGAGTTTCAATCGAATTAAAAATATATGGGATCCGCTCGAGCGCACTTGGGACCGCTCGAGCGATCATGTGCTAGATTGCATACGGTTTGCACGTTCTTACTTTATTGGCTTATACCTTCAGTGTTGTCACTTGTACTTTAATTTTTTGATCTAAATAAAATTTTGATCAAATAATTTTAATCCAACTAGGATGCACCAAATAAGAATCCTATGAAATTTAGGATTTCTTAACTAATTAAAGCTCAATAATCTTATTTTAATCCAACCACAAGAGTTCTAATTAAACTATGAGTTTTACATTCAACATACTACTTGAATTATCTTATAAATGAAATATTTTAATTTATTTATTACAAATTAAATTCTTAATATGAACCATTTATTTTGTAGAATAAAATTTAATTTTATAATTTTCTAACATAATAATCATGTAATTAGTTTATATACACTAAAATTTAAAAATTAAAATTTTAAATGAATAACTTAAATTGCATACGAGCATTATATTAAGTTTATCTTAAAGAAAGAAGCATGAAATTAATATAAAACTAAAATAATTTTGTAATTTCTTAATCAATGTTGTTATTTAGAAACAAAATAGGTTTTTTTATATTTTTTATCCAAATAAAAATAAAAATAACTTTAACTCAAAATTTTCTCCACATTTATAATATATTAATTCAACTAAAACTTAAATACCTAATACATTATTAAAATATATTTATTTTATTCCATAGCACGATTAAAATGGTAGTATCTATACATTATATAATAAGTGATGATTTCATTGAGCTACAAAGTCATAATCCTTTTTGTTCAAAATTTTGAATTTTAAAATAATTAAATACAAATGTCAAAGATTAGTTGATTATTCTCCATAAATTATTTTCGTATCGAGTTTAGATTATATGTATTAATTGCACTCTTTCCTAAATGAAAGTTTCTTTGATTACTCATTATTTTTTATTTTTCTTTAACATTTTCATTTTTAAGTTGAAATATTTAATATATACATACGTATTTCTTTTATGTATTAATTTTATTAATTTTCACAAAATCTAATATATTATTTAAAAAAATGATTGGGCATTAATTTTATTTCAAGTTATGCTAAATTAAGAATTCAACTCCTAAGTTATTTCATTTGAGTTTACTATATTTCTAAACAAACAAGAAAATAAATGCTTAAGAACTTATTTTAATAATTTACTAAATTAAGGTGCTATTTTAAAATAGTCTTGTTCCATCTCCTTTTGTCAACTTATCAAATAAGGCCAATGTGTTTGGTGTTGCATTGCACGAGTTTATTCTTAATTTCTATTGTATGTTAAACCATTGAATAAATAACTATAATTAAGTAAAAGAAAAAAAAAATAGAACTCATGTTGTTGAGTTAAAGAAAAAAAAAGTATCCATTTTCTCAAGTTCAAAAGATTTACTTTTGTGTTACATTCTAGTGAATTTTAAAAGAAATTGATGCTTGTGCAAAATTAAATTTCTTTAGAATAAAAATAAATGTCTTATGTAATATTTATAAATTAACATACTTCTATTAAAATATGAAACGTTAACCGCTCCAATAAATTTTCAATGGCAATACCACATTTTTATTTTTGAACTTCTAAATGCGTCACCGTCTATATCTATACTATATTTAAAAAGAAACACTAAAATTGGGTTTGCCGGATTTTTCAATTCCAAATTTGCCTACCATTGTGTTACTAATTTCCTAAAATTGTATAAAGTAAAAGAGTAACGGCAAAAGTTAAAAAAGTCTTTTTCTAATTCCTACGTCACCAACGGTTACATAATTTTCAACAAAATCTCCCCTTCCCTGTTAGCTTCAATCGGCAATGACTATTCATAATGACTAGAAATCGAGAATTGCCTCTCTTTGCGCAAATGACTCTATCAAGCTCGTCGACAAATGGCAACTCAAGCGATCTCTCACCGATTTTCTCTGATCCTCATTCTCCGTCACTATCCCGGAAGACGACATCGACGTCCAAAAATTCAAAGACCTCAAGAAGCTCAAGTGCAAAGACTCCGCCGCTCGCGGGGCTTTCTTCATCTGCGATCTGGGCTTTTTATCCAAGCATTCGAAATCAAAAATTAATCATGCTACGGCAGGAGAAGACGATTATGGTTCTCTATCCATTTCTCTTTGTCTGCATATGAAAATAAATAATATATATATATATATATAACATTTTATAATATGAACCAACGGGATCTGGGTCTTTGATTAATTTTTCAGTTTTTGACGAAAATATTTGAAAATATGAAGAAGAAGAAATTCAAAACTATATCAACCGTCTCCTCTTCAACTATATAAGGTACAAAATATTCTCTGCAATTAACTCCACATGCCAACCATTTCTTTCGATTACCATTAAAATTGAGTAGGTAAACACACAATCCCAAGTTTTGAATCTGATTTTTTTACATTTTTAACAAATTAAAGATTGAACATCTTTTTCTTCTTCTTCATTTCGATTTAAAATCATAAATTTTGGTCACACTATTGTCTGTTTTTCGTTGGGCATACTATTTCGATATTGTTGATGGCAGATTTGTTACGTTTCATTTCAACATTTCATAAAAATGGGGGTTTCATTCTCTCTCTATAGACTCGCTCATTCTTTCTCTATATATGCATGTATAGATATACAGTATTGTAACTTGATTTTTTAATTATTTTTTCAAATTTATAGAAATGGGTTTTAATTTCTCTCTCTATAGATATAAATCTATTAATTATATATATGTATTGCGTTGAACCTTTTTAACGTGAAAAATAAACTTTGTACTCATTCAGATTATTTTTTATTAAAAAAATAACAAGCATCTCCTTCACCTCAACACATCAATTTTTTTTTTGTTTTTGCTCATTGTCCTACTTCATCAGTTTTATACGGTACGGCTTACATTTCAATTATTGCTCATATAATGTTTAATGATTGGAAACATAAACTTAAGGGGTGTGGGTTTATGGATTAATGTCGTTGTTGAATTATTATATTGTTTTCTGGTTAAGTTTTTTTTTTTCTGGCTCTTCTATTTAAATAGAATGTCAACAACTAAGTGAAACAATTAATTTATTTAAATTCATTTTGCATATTGCTTCTTGTAAAAAACAAATCATCACGCGTTTATACTTGCGATTTTATTATGAAATGCAGTTGAAATATAAACAAATATATGATTTATCATCATATTATTTCTGTATGTCAGGAAAAATAAATGATTTATCATCATATTATTTGCGTAGTTTTGTATAGAATGTTAAAATTAATTTGAATTTTAAGTCAAAAAAATGTTAAACCCGACTTAAAACTAGAAACCAAACGAGTCCTAAATATATACTCATTTATATATAGATTTATCTATACTTTTACATTATCTATACTACCTTTAAAATGAAACATTAAAATTAGATTTTTGAAGTGAACCAGATGTTTTTCTTTCAAATTTGCCCACTACCATTTAGTTAAATTCTTGAATTCTTTCCACTTAAAAGAGTATTTCAAAAGAATAAAATAGTCTTAAACCACAATAACTTCAACTTTGCGGATACCACTCTACGTTCCTCTCAAATACCAAATCGTTTGGCCAGTGCTCTCAATCTTTCGCATGCTCAATTTTTAAAAAATTACATTACATTTATCTCCTCCACAACAACAAGCAGTTATGATGATTCAAATAATCGAGACTATAGAATTAGAAAACTTTGCTTCCTTTCAATCGACTCCTCTGAGAACTGGACCACGATGATGACGATTCGCGAGCACTGTGTTTGCTATTGTTCAATCCCATCTTGGCTGCACCCCAACCAATGTCTTCCAAGAACACTGTCCTTGCAAAGAAAAAAAAGTTCTTCACATCACAACCCAGAAAACAATCCAAACAAAAGAATAAAAGGAATTGTTCAATCCACATGTGTTGCTTCTATTTTATGCAACAAATATGGATCGGGTGTGCAGAGCAGTAGATGGTTTCAATCGGATCCAACTAATACTTCATGAAAATGAGAAGAGAGAAAGTGAGTAAAAGGAATTGGAGAACTTTGTTTTGAAAAAGTATTGATTTTTCAAACAAAAGAATAATGAAATGGCATATTTAGGGAATGGTGTGTCTGATGCAAGTTTTGGTGAGTTTTGCATTTTTTTAATAATTTAATTTGTCATCGAATTGTTATTTTTATGTGGCTTTTTTTATTATTTTTGAAAAAAATTTAATTTTGATATACATTAAAAAATTAATTCGATGGCTGATAAATTTAATTATTGTGCTTTATAAACAATAAATATAAATTAATTATTAAACTTATAAAAATAATTTATTAATTTAAATTATACACGCATCGCATTTACTCCGAGCGTTAGTTATTATAAAAAAGAAACACTTTTAAGAATGTTAATTTTTCGGCTTCACCCCTTTTATGCATGTTTTCGTTTCGATATAAACATGTTTTCTCCACCCACCATGGTACTTTTTTAATATTTTTTTTGCATTAAAAAATCTCATTCTCTCCCGTACCATCTCGCCCCATCCGATTGCGATTTCTATAATGGAAGTAAACATGATAAACTAAGTAGATCCCAACCGTTGATCTTGACGAAAGTAGGACCCCAGAATCCATTCAAAGAAACAATCACCGTCCATTTCATGCATGCCAAAGAACGACGGATCATGGAGCCAAAAGCAAAAAGATGGGCGCCCTGTAATTTACTCACGCGTCAGTTATTTGCATCCATTGACCGTTACAAGTGAAAAATCTTATAAAAGTTTCTAAACCTTGTAATTTGATACCTTCAATTGTCGAATCATTCCACAGGATTTCTCGGAGATTTATGTTCTCAAATTGGGACGTGTTTCCACCATTTCCATAAATAAAATAAAAAACTAACCTCTCTCTCTCTCTCTCTCTCTCTCTCTGCGCAAGACCCAAGGAAGAAGACGATGGCATTCTGTCAAAGAAACAAAAAATCCCATGTAATATTTGTATCGTCTTTTTTTCTTTTCTTTTCTTTGGTTCAATCTTGTCAAAGGCGACAAGCTTCGGTGGTTTTGTCAAATGGGTTTTCCTGGTTAATTTTATGAACTTTCTTCTGTCTTTGTTCGTTTAACGCTAAAGAAAAAAATAATCGTTTTAATTTTTTTTATGCGTTCAGTTGTCGAAG
This sequence comes from Heliamphora exappendiculata, assembly GCA_034768845.1. Taxonomy (NCBI): domain Eukaryota; kingdom Viridiplantae; phylum Streptophyta; class Magnoliopsida; order Ericales; family Sarraceniaceae; genus Heliamphora; species Heliamphora exappendiculata. Next base: position 8,824,517 of record JAOTRH010000001.1, read on the forward strand.
AAAAAATAGCCTTAAAATAACACTTTTTTTTTGCAAAAAAATATTTTTTTATAAAACAAATTTTGTAAAAAATATAGTAAAGTTAAAAACTGAATTTTTTATTAAATTTTTTTGCAAACTAAACAGTCCGGAATGATTCTTTCATAACTCATCATTACAAAATGGTTTTTTTTTTTTTTAATCTCAGCCACACAGTGGTTTTCTTCAATTTTCTTGTTAAACTAATTTTTTTGTGGAGATTTTTACAGGTTATTGAATTATCTTTAGCCATACTCATATTGGGGCTTGTAAGTTTAAGCTTAGTAGAATGCAGAAGGCCCGGAAGTTCCACCCAGTTGGATTACCAGGCAATAAATTGCCGGAAACACAGTGCAGTTCTGACGGATTTTGGCGGTAAAGGCGACGGAAAAACGTCAAACACGAACGCGTTTCGATCTGCCATCAGCCAACTAAGCCGGTTTGCGTCGGACGGCGGAGCGCAGCTCATTGTGCCGCCCGGCCGGTGGCTCACCGGGAGTTTCAACCTCACCAGCCATTTCACTCTTTATATCGACAAGGACGCCGTTATTCTTGCATCTCCGGTAAGATGATAACTTCTAGGTCCTTAAGTTTAGGAAATTAAAAAGACTCATGGCCAAGGATTCTCATTCGTATAATTTTGAGGGGTAGTTCAAGTGGTCAAGGATTTTGAATTTGTTTTCTAATTATAATCGGTTTGAATCTTCTGAGAGTGATTAGAGGTTTGTCGTGTCAATAATTTCAAAATTTTTGAAATAATAAAAGTGTATGCAAATTAGTTCGAACATTCAAATATTAAAAAAAAAAAAAACAATTCCTATTATAATCTTTTAAACCATGTTTGCCTGGCTATAAAGGGGGGCGGGAATAACGTTTTACGTTTTGACTCTCTATTTAATTGAAGTGAGAACAAGAAAAAAATATTGGAGAAACAACCGGAGGCTCTGGCAGGGATGAGAATGTATACATCCCTATTTTTTTATTTGGTCAAAGTAAGAACGGATAGAAGTATTGGGCGGGAATAGAATTTTTTCGGGAATAATTTCTAAGTTTTAAAGAATAATACTAATAATAGTTTTATATATATAATAAATAAAAAAAATAGTCGTTGATGAATCAATACAATTAAAAATATAAAATATAAAAAAAATAGAGATAGAAATAAGATATAACTATAATATTTTTATATTTTAAACATATTATATTTTAAAAAAAATAAATTTCATATATGTATTTAGATTTTTAAAAATATTTATTTTATGTAATTATGAGTGAACAAAAATAGAAGAAAATACCCTTTTTATCTTATTTATTTTTTAAAATAAAAAATAACTTATATGCTAAAAAGATTATTACTTTCAATGTATATTATTTAGTAAATTAACTTTTAATTTAGATTTTTTAAACTTACTTAATTGGGTAATAACTTCTTTTTTTTTTATGGTTTTGTTCAAATGTATTATTATCTTTAGAATAGATTGACAGTTTATATGTAATATTTTAAAAATTAATTTTTTGATCTTTATTTTTTGTTTTTTGCTAAATTAACTATATTGAATCTTTACATTTTTAATCAAAAATGTTAAAGAACTTGAGTTGTCACTACTTTCACTACCCAAATGCTCACAAAATGTGGTCATCATTAGGGCTGTGTGTAGATTGATTTGAGTCGGTTTAAAACTTAACTCATAATCAAACTACCTATGCAAACTCGGATTGATTCAAGTTGGAATTGAGATTAAATTAAATTAAATATTTTTTTAATAAATTATTATAAAGTAATAGCATATACTTTGTTCTACGAGCTGTTTATTTTTTTTTGTATAAGTTGTCAATTTTTGCTCTTTTTACTTTTAATTTACATATTTTTAACAATAACTAATAACACAAGTAATATATAATAGTTTTATAGAATTTATATATCTATTTTCGGGTCTCGAATTTGGTCAGTTTAAAAACTTATTGACCCAAGAATGGAACCAACTATATCAGTTTAATATTTTTAAAATCGAGAACCAACCAATTACTTGGTAGAACCGAACCAACCTAACCCAACTCATAGAGATCAAGTTGAATTAATTCATAATTTTTTGAATCTCTTAAACACCCTTAGTCATCATAATAATACTCCATTAATACTCCTTTCGTTTTAAGTTGTCAAACCATGAATTAATTAAGCAAAAATTGTTGCTATTTTCTTGAATATTTTTTGTCAATAATAATTAAAATCAATAGAACAAAAATTTTGAGATTAAATTTTTGCAAGAAGTTTAATAAGATGATGATTAAATATTATTGTGTGGTCAGGATGAGTCGGAATGGTCTGTTATCAATCCATTGCCTTCATATGGAAGAGGAAGAGATGCTGCTGGCGGAAGGTTCATTAGCTTGATTTTCGGGACAAATCTCACCGATGTCGTTATCACTGGTATTTATTTTTTATATTTTAACTTATCGTTAACTTATTAAATAATTTGAAACTGTTTGGGAAAAAAATGGAGAATTTAGCTTCTTTTTTTTTTAGTTTAAAGAGTATGCCAAATGGGTATGGAACCTTTTTAATTTTCTGGTTAGATTTTTTTTTTATTTTTTCGTTTCATCTTAATGAAATGAATTAGAAGAATTAAAAAAATAATAATCAAATGAATTTTTTTAAGAAAGACGGAAACAAACAACAATAACACTATCTTGTTGTTTTATTCTTTTATTTTTCATTTTTTAATTGTTTGTAAACTTTTTAATTTTTTAATTAGTCTTGATAAGATGAATTTTAAAAGTAAACTTTTTGACAGAATAATAAGTAAAAAGTTCAATAAATACAAAATTTGACAACAAAGAAATTTTATTTATTTTCTCATTTTGGCTTATTTTATATTCTTTGAATTCTTTTATCATTTTGTCAATAGTTTTTAATTTTCAGTTTGTAAAAATTAAAAAGGTTCCAATGAAATTAAAAAAGAACTCCATAACACAAGAATATAGACATATAATAATAAGTTATTGGATTTGTTTGGGGTAAATTTAAATATTTTTCCTTATTTTTGGGTTTTTGAATTATTTTTTTTAATCTTTTTACTAAGATTTTTTATTTTCTTCAAATCTTTTTTATTAGAGAAGTTGAAACTTTAACGTTTTTTGATCAAAAATAAAAAAATATTAAAAGACGAAAATAAATAACATATAATGTGACTTGTTAATTAATTTATTTTGACTCTTTTTTTATATGTTTTGAATGTTTGTCAAATTTGATCAATTTTTTTATTTTCTCTTCATCTCAATCAGAGAAGTGAAAAAATATATAATAATTTGATCAATAACAAAATAAAATAAATAAACATTTTTTAATTTTGGGTTATTTTCATGATCAGGTGGTAATGGGACCATCGACGGACAGGGTGCATCCTGGTGGGAAAAGTTCCACAACAACGAACTGAAATACACCCGGCCCTACCTGATTGAGATATTGTATTCCCAGCAGGTTCAGATATCTAACCTCACTTTGGTCAACTCTCCATCCTGGAACGTCCATCCCGTTTACAGCAGGTCTCAATTATTTTTTTATTATGTATTGCTTTTCCACACAATCAAATCCCTTTGGCTGATCGTAACCATCCATGCAGCGATGTCATAATCCAAGGGCTCACAATTAATGCCCCAACTGATTCTCCCAATACTGATGGAATCAACCCAGGTGCGTTTGCCACTATTTTTATTAAAATCTATTTATGAGCCTCCTAATATGCATGATAGAAAAAACAAAAGGGTAAGCTCTTCTGAATTGGTCTAATTCGGCTTATTTTGAATTTAAAATGAGTTTACTTTAATAATTTAAGTAATTTATTTTATTGTTGTTAATGTGTAGATTAATTATGTAAAAAATTAATTTAATTAAATATTATATAAATAAATTATATTTGTGTTAAAAAAATAAACAGAGAAGTTTTGATACTGTTTCTTATTTTTATCAAAAATATAATTCATTTTGGTCATTCCGATTAAAAATATGTACATATATGTAATACATTATACATGTGTCTACATCTCTTTCTATGCTATTCTTAAAAATAAAACAACTCATTTGATGCCAATTTACAAATAAAGCTCACTCATCCTTTCTAATTGTTTTGTAATTCCTACCATTTTTGTTTTTCATGAGATTTAGTTTGTGATAAAATAAGAACATTTGGTCTATTTTAAAAAAAATTTAATTGGTCTTGACGAGAGGAGCAAAAAAAGTTAAATTTTTTAACCAAATACTTTTTCGATTTTTCTTGGCTAGAATATTTGAATAAGTAAAAAAGAAAAAACAACAAAATCACTAAAAAAAATTAAGGCAGATAGAATAGGTTAATAACCTATTATCTCACGTTAGGCCTTGCTGCCTAAATGTATTTTGTAATTTTTAAGGGTTATTTGATATAGTTAAAATTATGAATTTATAAATTATAATAAAAAAGATGTGAGTGCGTCTTTAAGTAGTGGTTACAAATACTTTTAAAGATGAAAAATTTATAATAGTAGAATTTATTTTTGTTTATTTAGAGATCAAAAATTATAAACAAAAAATTACAAGTATACTTAGGCTCTTTTGTTTCGACGTAAAATATTTTTGAATAAAATATTTTACTTATTTTTTACTGTTTAGTTGATAATGCCTATGTGAAATATTTTTTCAAGTAAAATATTTTACCTCATTGGATCAAATTTGACTTATAAAAAATTAACTCGTAAGTTAATTGTGAAATTATATCTTCGCACACCTTTATTTAATTCTTTTTCTAATTCTTTCTTACTTGTGTCATTCTCGTAGCAAATGAGAATGTGTAAGCTAGATGATAGGAGAGAGAGAGAGAGAGAGGCTTAAAATCATACATGATAGTGATTTTTTTGATTTTTTTTGTTGAAAATATTTTTTAAATGTTAACTAAATACTAAAAAATACTAGTAAAAAAATTATTTTTACAAAATTATTTTACATATAAAATATTTTTTATGCTAAAATATTTTACGTGGAAACAAATGAAACCTTAATATAACTTTTTTTAAAAACTTCTTAAAGAATTGTAAGTTAAAAATTGAAAAGTAAAATTTAACAAACGCCTTCTTAATTCTCTAACATTTGTTTTCTATTAAATATAAAATTGTACGTGTGTGTATTCATGTAGTTTGGGGTATATATGTTCGTGGATATATGAAAAATAAGATAGAAAATAAAAGAATTTATAAATGAAAAAAGTTGCATCATTTAGAAATAACTATAACTATAAAAAAAATTAATAAATTAAAATAATTTAAACACATATTTAGATCAATAGATATTAAATGTTATTTGAAAAATAATAATGTAGCCAATTTAATGAATTGAGACAAAGGAACTTAATTTGATTTTCCTATGGAATAATAATAATAATAATTTATTTACTTATATTATTTTATTTATATTTATTTTTAATTAACTTTTTTTTATCCTTTTATAAAATTATTACAATTTTTTAAACTCGTCTAACCGAGACCAAACCGATTCTTATTCTTGTTTGTTCAACAGATTCCTGCTCAAACGTCCGCATTGAAGACTGCTTCATAGTCTCCGGCGACGACTGCGTAGCCGTAAAAAGTGGTTGGGACGAATACGGAATCTCCTTCGGAATGCCCTCACAGCACCTCATCATCCGGCGGCTCACCTGCATCTCCCCCGACAGCGCCGTCATCGCACTCGGCAGCGAGATGTCCGGCGGCATCCAAGACGTCAGGGCCGAGGATATCACCGCCATCAACTCCGAAGCCGGCGTCAGAATCAAAACGGCGGTGGGAAGGGGCGCTTACGTGAAGGACATCTACGTCCGAAGAATGACCATGCACACCATGAAGTACGCGTTCTGGATGACGGGAAATTACGGGTCGCATCCCGATAACGGGTACGATCCGAAAGCGTTTCCGGTCATCCAAAACATAAACTATAGAGACATGGTTGCCGAGAATGTTTCCATGGCGGGGAAACTTGAAGGAATACAGGGCGATCCTTTTACGGGGATTTGTGTTTCGAACGTGACGATCGGACCGTCGAGTAAGCCGAAGAAAGTGCAGTGGAACTGCACTGAGATTGGGGGTGTTTCGAGCAAAGTGAGTCCCCCGCCGTGCGATTTGTTGCCGGAGAAGGGGCCGGGAAACATAGTTTCCTGCAATTTTCCGGAGGATGAGCTGCCGATTGACGGCGTTCAGTTGAAGACTTGCTTCTCTGGTAGCGGCACCTACTTCTGAGGTGGTTTAATTTTCATATGAATATTTGGATGTGTTTGGTGATTTTCGTTTATAAAGGAAAGCCAGTAAGATAGAATTTCTCGAGCATCTTTTTAAATAAAAACATGTTTAAAGAACTTTTCCTGAATCATGTGTATGTTTTTTAATTCAATAATTCTACAATTCGAGAAACACATCCTACTCAGTACTCACCTATGTGGGTACTGTCGAATAACAAATCCCCATCCTTCTCATTTATCTCCATTTTTCAAGGAATAAAAATTGTTCCCTCAGTTTCCCTCGGCAGATGTTTGTCAAAATTACTACCAGTAATTTTAAAATTTTTGTTATTAATTTTATTTACAAATTTTTTTAAATATTTATAACTTTTAATATAATTTTTTTTTATTTTTTATTTTAACTATAAACTATAATTTTTATTAAATACTCACAACTTTCGTACCATAAATTATAACCTATAAATTACTAATTTCAACTATACCAAATACCACATCTCTTTCTCTTTCTCCTCCCGATTCCTAATAATTCTACAATCTCTAAAACACTACCTACAATTTAACCCAAATATTATATTGTTTATTTTTTTTTCTTTAGTAAAAAACTTATTTTTTGATTAAATTTTTTTATTTTTTCAATTTATGTCATCAAAATGATTTGAAAAATTCAAGAAATTTAGTTAAAAGTTTAAAAGGGATCAAGAAAAGATAAAAATAAGTACAATTTTTAAAATGTAGCAATAAAACACAACTTTAAGCTAGGTTATCAAACAAGGTCTTGAACTAACTGTTTTAAACAAAAAAAATTCTAGTATTTTTTCTTAAAAGTCAGAGAAAAAATATAGTTTTGTCTAAAAACCCAGGCAAAAAAGTAAAAAGTCAAAAAGTTAAATAACCAAATAGCCTTGTTTGCTTTAAATAAAAAGGAAAAAGGCGGACTCTAAATGGTTAACAAACAAGTCGCAAGAATCATAGTTTGAGAGGTCTGGCTAGAATTGCAGTCTCCCAAACAGGCCCCAAGACTCGGATCATACTCACAGTTGAGAGCTTGGCTGCATACAAAGCATGGCAAAGCTTATGAACAATGGGGAGGCCTATTATCATAATTTGCAAATGATGGAAAAAGGGAAGGTGGACTCCTATGTGATCATATAACTCTTACATGAGATGAGAGTTTTATAGTGTGCACCTTTTTTGCTATTTTTATTTTTATTTTGATTATGATATAATATTTTTAACTATTGAGTACAGTCATTTTAAGGCCTACTGTCTGCACTTGCACTTAGTTATGGTGTACACTCAAATGTTATCTCAACTTTAGCTTTAGTTTTATGATTTTAGACTAAGTTTATATGATTATTTCAACTTTAGTTTTTAGCTATTTTAAACTTGACTTTTAGCCATATAAATTTAGTCCTACTTACAAGATGCATTGCAATGTCCACTCAAATAGTCGATACACAGAGTAACCAACCCTACTAGCATATGTCTATGTGGGCGTGTATGTATATGCGCACCATTAGAAACACATAATATATGAAAAAGAAAAAAAAATGTGTCTCGCAAGATGTGTTATCTCATGTAATGCTTAAAAATAAATAATAAATTTATAAGATACATTAGTATCACAAATAAATTGTCACATTATGTGATACTCAAATATAATTATTAAATAGGATCTCTACGAGTATACTCATAGATAAATGGTAACAAAAACAAATGACTCCTCTTATTAGGAAAATTGTTTCAAAATTAACGTAACAAGAAAAACTAGTCAGAAATAACCTTAAAAACTTCAGATTTGCTAGATTTGTTGAGTCAACATGGTCCACAGGGTAATATGTGCATGGCCACCTCAAGCTCTGCTAACAGTACTTTGCCCTTCTTCCCCTCCATCAATTTGTACCTCAAGCACCCTCGCCCTGTTTGGCAACTGCCTGTTTGTCTTTCAAGAAACTACAGTGGAAAATTTTATGCCTAGTTCGATATTCCTGCATTCTAAGAATTAACAACAATGGATGATCAGCAAAAAGCTAAAAGAATTAGATGACTTATCTAAGAACTATGGGGAGTTTATACAATGAGATTTGGTATATTTGAAGAAGAAGTTGATCATACATCACTAAGCAGCAAGTCACGCGGCTCGAGCATATGGATCACATCTCCCATTATAGGCCGATTTTCGACATCAGGATCAACGCATCTAAGAGCAATCAAAACGATTCTTTTCAGTTCCTTCAATGAAGGCATCTCAGAGATTTTAGGGTCCACAATTTGATCAAAGTTCAGCTTTGCAACTGTAGATTTCAACCATTCTATCAAATATACCTGCAATTGGGTATTCACTTTAACTACATCGTTCAGAGTAGGTCACATGAAGGTGGCTAAGCCCCTCTGTTTCGAAACTTTCATGTCTTTGTGTCCCAATGTGTTGAAAGTCATTGATTAAGTAACACGAGAATCTTGAGACAAGATAGAATGGACTACAATGTGAATTAAAGGGAGAGAGAGTTTTCAAGATAGAGAATCTTGTGTCAAGTGTAGAAAAGGAAGAATTTGAGTGTTTTAACCTCTGGTTCAGTTCCAGTGGAGTACTCTACAGGGGTCTTCCCAGTTATAATCTCCATGAGAAGTATTCCAAAGCTATAAACATCAGTTTTTTCATCAAAAGCACCAGTGTAAGCATATTCTGGTGCCATATAACTGGAGGAAATAGAAAAAGAAGAAAGAAAGGTAGTTAGTGAAGAGGGGTTTTCAGAAAAATGTGCAACAAATTTGAGCATCAAAGACTAACCCAGACATTCCCATGGAAGAAGCCGCAATATGATTCCACTCTGGACCTAATACTCTTGCAATCCCGAGATCGGAAATCTTAGGATTCCATTGGTGATCAAGAAGAATGTTGCTTGATTTTATGCGCTGATGGACAACTTTGGGTTCAATATCCTCATGTAGGTATGCCAAGCTGCAAAAGAGACCATTCTTATTCAAATTATAGAAATGATCCTGTTAAACAGTACTCCCTATGCTTGGATAAATATACCCTTATCACTAAGAGTAAATTGTCTATAATCAATTATAACAACTCTGACATCTAAGTAAGAAATTACAAGCAAGAAATAAGAAATATATGGTGTTCACTGTTCAATGAGCATTAGGCTAATAGTTAGCATTTTTCTTATGAAAACCTAGATGATTAATCAACTTATCTCCCAACCAACACTCGGCACCAAAGAAATCAAATAAGCAATAAGAGTGACATGAAGCTGGTGGTAGAAGTTAGAATGGAACACCCTTTTGCTGCTGCCTGGATAATGTTCATTCGGATATTCCAAGTTAAAGGGCTAACTTGTCTTGTGCATCCATGAAGCCACTGGGAAAGATTACCATTGTCGATATACTCATACACAAGCATCCTAGTCATCCACAAAGACAAAGAAACATGAAGAAAGAAAAGATCAAGAGACAAGAATTGATAATCCAAACTGGTCATTTCTTTTTAATAGTACATACAATGGGCCAACTCGATTATCCAAATTTTCATGTTATAAAACTTAACAAAAAGATCATGTATGTTAAAAAATAAGTTGCACAAGAATTGATAACTGGATTGTTTGATCTCATTGATCCTTAAAAATGAACTATTTATTCTCAAAATCATGCCCTTTTTTAGGATCAATGTGATATTGTGATTGGACCATGTAGTTACAAATGTTTGATCAAATTAATTGTTTTGTATTGATGATCTTCTTGATAAGTTTGTAACATTAATGGTAAAAATCATCAAAATAAGAATGAAATGGGGATTTATCAATTTCTTTGAAAAATAGAGAGAAGCATAATCTTTTATATATATATAAATGAAATAGTACCTGCTAGATCCTTCATTACAGTACCCAAGCAACTTGACCAGATTCCTGTGTCTAGCAAACGCAATTGCCTCCATGTCTTCTATGAAGATTTCAGCTTTACCGCTGCTGAATTGATTCGTCAGTTTTATGAAGATAAAAATCTGAAATCCCTTAACTTCAATACCTAAGCTTGTGTTTGGACTAGCTCTTTTTTAGGTTTTTTGATTTTTTAATTTTTTTATTTTTTATAAAAAAAATAAATATAAAAAATTGTGAAAAAAGTCAACATAAGCCAAACAATTAGGCTTTTTTAAAGGCTTTTAAGCCAAAAATCTTTTTTAAAAAATTAGGCCAAACATAGCTAAGTTTGCTTAAGGTATAACAAAGATAATAATTTTTATTATTTTACAATTTTTTAGTTATAATATCCGCCAGTTTAAAAATGGTCAATTCTGTATATAAGATCAGCCTTCTATTTTTTATCATCATCCCTATTAATGTGATCATTCAGTTTATTAATTATCGTCCATGCCCAAGAACATTAATAATGGATATATGCAAAAATACACACACACACATTGAACAGGAGGAATAAGTAATACTAGGTCCCACAATCTTTTTAACAAACAGAATATTATAAATTAAATAGGATTATACCAAAAGGACAAAAAACAAAAAAAACTTGAAATGTCCTAAAATTAATGAAAGTGTACGTAAATTATTTCAATTGAAATATATCTGACCATTAACTTTATTGTTTTAAAATTAATCAAAGCGTACATGAATTGTTTCGAACATCCGATTTTCAATATATATAAACGTATACCTGTCGTACAGCAACTTCTTAACCGCGACTCGCACGCCATCAAACAGGACACCGCGATAAACAATCCCACAATCTCCACTCCCAATCACATTCTCATCAGCGAACCCATTTGTAGCCACTTCAATTTCCTCCAGCGTATAAACCTGGTTCCCCCGCTTCGGCTCCGAAACCGTGCGAGAGTACCAAGCTACCGACTCTAAACCCGTCAAATCGCTTTTTCTCTCTGAAGACTGGATCGGCCACTGGCCGGAGAACGGAAGCAGTTTCTCCGGCGTCCTAACGCTCATTTCGATCATATCCATACCGTTCCTCGATAACAACCTCCTGTCCAGAGAAGAAGTTGTAGTAGGAGCAGAGTGAAAATTATTGGAAACTACAGATTTCAGTGTGGTGAGACGAACCCTACGGGGCTTCCGGCGACGACGAGAGAAGAAGCAAACACAGAGAATCACGAGAATCAAAACCAGAAATGCTCCGATGCCGGCGACGATGAGAATCCATAATTTGATGCCGAAGAATAAGGTTTCCGCTGAGAGGTTGTGATCGAGATATGACAAGCCTAGGGACATGATTACAGGGATGATCGGATCAGAAGAAAAGCGACGGAGATGTGAAATGTGGTTTTCAAATCCTTATGATTCAGAGAGAGAGAGAGAGAGAGAGAGAACTATGTAAAAGGGATATTGGAGCTCTACTCTATCAGAACTCGTGTTTACAATTTCGAATCTTGCCATGCCAACTGAAAACCGAGAGTCGCGGGAAATGAGTCTTGATAAGGTGTGGAAGGGACCATTCTTCCCTGATGGCAAACCAACGGGTCACTTTTTAATCTTTTACTTATTTAATAATAAAAATAAATTAATATTATTTTATTTAAAATATTTATTGCATTATAATTAAACGTGAACTTCATATAAACAATAAAATAATATTATTTTTTAACTTTTCGCTACTAATTTTAACAATAAGCTATACTCTATTCTAAATATTCATAATTTTTTTATAAATTATAATTTTTTTTTTATTTTAACTATAAATTAATATATTTATTAATGACTCACAATTACTACCACAAACTATAATTTATAAATTATTAATTTTAATAATAACAAACACGCGTGTTGATTCATCTATTACTTATTATAAAAAGCAATGGCTAATTTGTCTAATCTTAAAATTGAAACCAACTCTCATTTTCTAACTTTTCAAAAAAAATTCCACAAGAATAAAAAATTACAATCTCAAACACACTAATCCCAGTAACCGTAAAAAATTACCAAAAAAAAAAAAAATCATCCCACCCCACGATCAAACAACAGACTCCCCTGTGATCTAACACCCCCCACTAATTATTTATGCACACAATTTTTCTCGAATAATAAAAAGAGAAATGTAAAAAGAAAAGTAAAAGAGAGAACAACAATTGTAATAGAGATGATGTCCTCTTCAAAAGTTACAATGATGAAGAAAAAAAAATATAAAGTATTTTATATTCAAGAATTGAAATTTAAGATGGAAATCCTTAATGTGGATCTAACCTTACTTTTCATATTTTCTTTCAGATTCTTTGCAGTCAAATCATATGCATTTATCTTTAATTTTTTCAAACTTAGCTTTTGGAATAAAAATAAACAAAGGGTACGTTTTTCTCTCTCTCTATCTCAATGTTTAGAATTATTAAAATTAATAATTTATAAATTATAACTTATAAAAAAATATAAATATTTAATAAAAATTGTTATTATAACTAAAATAAAAAAAATAATTATAAATTATAATATAAATTGTAAATATTTAAAAAAATTTATAAATTATCATTAAAATTAATAATAAAAAATTAAAAATTATCAACAATAATTTTATCAAATACCGATTACTATTGCTCTTCCAATTCCCAGGAAAAAAAGATAAATGTGACACTAATTTTCTATTGGCATTTTCATGAGTAGTCATTTCTTGTCTTTTTTCTTAAAATTTTTAAGATAAATTACACTGACTTTTTTTAAAATTTACAAAAATATTAATCACATTTTCTGTCATTTCTAAAGTGTTAACATTCTCTCTAGTTTAGTTTTTGTATCAAATTAGTCTAACTGTTAAATTCCGATTACTATTTAACGAAAAAAAACTGTTTTTCAATATATATATTTTTATTAAAAAATAATATATTAAAACTGTTTTCATCCAAAACTGTTTTTCTTATTATATAAAATAATAATATATTATTTTTTAATAAAAAAATATACATTGAAAAATAGTTTTTTCATTAAATAGTAATAGAAATTTGATAGCTAAACTAATTTGATGCAAAAACTAAACCAGATAGAAAGTTAGTGACATTTCAAAAATCACAAAGAAGGTGGTTGATATTTTCGTGAATCTCGGGAGAGATCGGTGTAATTTACATAAATTTTTAACATTCTATGTGTTTCTTTTTATTTTTCAAACCCTAATTTTAAGTATTATATTTTCATTTGATTTCTTTACATTTTATTTCTATACATTTCGTTGTTATAAATTAAATATTGTTATATATATATATATATATAGGTTGTTATATTTGACATTCTATTTTGTCCCATATTGAAAGTAGATAAACTTTATTTTTACCTTATAAATAAGAGGTGAAAACTTATCTTGTGTTAGTATAAAGATAAAAGAGAGGTTATGATCACATGTGTTCCCGTGTACTGGAACGCACATGCACACAAGATAATTTTTTATTTATTTCAGTTAATAACTAACATAAATTCAAAATTTTAAACAAGTAGACACAATTCAACAGTTGCGTTGGTTCATTTGGTATCTATTCGTTATATTTATAACTGCCAAGTTCTAGATATGAAACCATCTTCAATTTTCAATACAATTTTTGTCGATTTACAAGTTTGTGAGAATTTTGAAAAAATTCTCAAAATTGCTGTATGTAGATTTTTGGGCTTTGTTGTATCTTGGAGGCTACTTTACCAGCAACCCGCATAGCAAACTCAGAATTCGAGTAAGATAAATTTACTTTAAATACAGCGATCTTCATGTCTCAAAACCTTCATACTAATTCCTATTTTCTAACAAATATTGCACCAACGTGTACTACGAACGCTAATAGAATTACATGTAAACAAAAACCACTTTCACCGCGGTAAAAAAAAATTAAGTCCGGCTTCTCAATCTCCACTTTTTTCTTTGATAGTGTTTGGTAAAATTATTTTTAATAGTTTATAAATTATAATTTGTAATTAAAATTCTGAATATTTGATAAAAATTATAATTTATAATTGAAATTAAAAAAATAATTTTAAATTATAATAAAAGTTATGAATATTTAAAAAAAATATAATTTATAACTAAAATTAATAATACAAAATTAAAAATTAGTAACCGTAGCATTGCCAAACACCATAGTAACACTAGTGAACATGATAAGTGATATGATATAAAATAAATAGTATTTAATAAATAATTAGAAATAAAAAATAACATATACAAATAAAAGAGAAAATTTTAAAATAAAATATTTTATTTCTAAATATACTTAACTTATATAATAAAATAATAATAATAATAATAATAATAATAATAGAATAAATTTTTTTATTTATTTTTTATTGAGAGAAAAAAATTTATAAAAAAAATACGACACATGCTAGAGGGGAAATCAAAGGAACGCTTTAATCAAATTATTAAATGAAACCTTTTTATATGTTAAGTAAAATTCTAATAAAAATGTTTTTTGCTAAATATATTAATAATTATAAATTTGAAACACTAATTAAATTTAGTGTAAATTGGGGATGGATCTTATTTTAATAAGGTTGTTAAGAATAAATTCGTTTCAAAAGTTTTGTATTTTATAAAATTATTTTTTAAAATATTCAAGAAAAAATGAACATTTATACTCATTTTTAAGTTTATTTGAATTTATAATTAAAATAAAAATATTTGCAAAAAAATCTATTATACAAAATTATGTCTATGATTGTATTTTGCAAAAAATTTATTTTATTAAATGACAGAGTTTTTTTGCTTTATTTTTTGTAATAATATTTTACTTAACTCATTTTATGTTATTTTTTATCATCTTTGATAAAATTATAGAAAATTATACACATTAATTAAGTAGCCGCTTCATTTTTATAACAAAAAATAATACACATTATACAATATCACATTAATAAAAAATAATACATATTAATAATATTTTGATTAATCCATTTTATATTGTGTTTCATCATCTTTGCTAAAATTATAAAAAATGATACACGTTAATTGAATTACGACTTCATTTTTATAACAGAAAATAATACACATCACAATATTAGTTTAAAAAATAATACATATGAAACAATATCTTAAAATATTCTAAGAAAATATTATTATTTCATGTTAATTATTTTAGAAATTTTTAGTGTCTATCATTTAAAAAATTGATATTAATTTAGACAATGTTTAATGTGTATCATTTTTGAAAATATTATTATTTCATGGGTTATTTCTGAAAATGAGTCAAATTCATGTGTATTATTTAATGAAAATATTAATAATATTATTTTTGCGTTTTAATATGTATGTACCGAAATCAAACGCCCATTTAATTAAACTTTAATGTGTATTATTTTTTACTTTTTAATATGTATGCAACGAAATAAAGCGACCATTCAATAAAATCTTAATGTGTATTATTTTTTATATTTTAACAAATATGAAATTGTCAAGTAATAGATGACGAAAAATGACAAAAAATGAATTAACGAAAACATTATTATAAATGCTTCTAGACATACACTATATACATAAAGTTAAAAAATAATTAAATTTTAGTGATCGTATAAAGCAACGAAAATTAAGAAAATAAAACTTTTTAAGTATTGAATATGATATAAATTATTGTATATATAACGCCATGCCATTACTAATAATTAAAGTTTTAAAAGTCAAAAAAAAATCAAAATAATTTAAAATAAAACCTAATAAATATATAATTTTAAAAAATAACTAATTCATAAACAACCATTAAAACGAGAACTATCCCTAATCTATGCATAAATTTATTCTAATAATATTAAAATAATTGCTCAACTGATTGGTGGCAACACGTGCAAGCATTGGTAATGCCTTAAAACGCTACTCCTGCGAGAACATTCTTAGATTTTTATTTTTATTTTTATTTTTTAACATTTTATAATTTATTCAAGAATGTAAAATTAGCTTGGTTCGATCTGACTCGCCACTATCTTGACCTGACTAGATTCGATTCAAAATGGGAAAGATTTTTGTCGACATTTGAGCCGAGTCGCTAAAATTCAAAATGTATTTTAATTTTTAAAAACTCTTAAGTACCATAATGCTAATGACTTAAAAAAAATAAATATTATAACAAAATATAGTGACAGTGCATAATACAATTTTTTTTTTTTTAATATCGGCCTGATTTATTAGGGGGTATTAAGCAAACATTTAAAATAGAGTCTTATAAATTTTTATACTTACAATTTTTGTAAGGAAAAATATTACAACAATTTAATAGAGCATAAATTATCTTGTTAATTCACATTTCATTAATATCTAATTTACAAGTAAAATAGCACCAAAACAAAATCTAAAGTTATAGTATCAAAATACAACCAAAAAATAAGATTAATAATAGCAAATAATCACTTAAATACTCAAAATTTTCAACAAAATTTGCATTCTCTATTTGTTTCTTATCACCAAAACAAAATTTATTAAGAGCTCCTACTTGAGATTAAATTAATTCTTTCACTCTTTTGCTTTTTTTCACAACCAGATAAATATTTTTTATGACGTATTTTTATTAAAAATTTATTAATTAAAAAAATTAATTCGACATGAAAAATTTAAGAATGACCACAAGTAAAACTCAAATCATATAATAATTGTGTAAATAAAAAAAAACACGGAATATTATAGATACAAATACATAGATTAAATGCATAATATATTATGCATATAAAAATAAAGATGTATTAGAAATTGAGAAATTTAAAAATTAGTCCTTTTTGGTATTATAAGAGATTTAGTCCCATAACTTTTTTTAAAAAATTTAGTCATTTCTTATTTAAAATAATTTTTTTATGTCTAATGTACCCTCTTTTAACACTTAATCCTTCCATTTTCGACATACAGAAAAGCTTTTAAAGCAAGCGGCATAAAAAATCTTTCCTGATTCTGTGACAATTCCATCTTTATTTTGTCGGTGTTCAAGTCACAGCGAATTAAATTGAATTTTCTGAATTGATATCCCTCAAGCCGAATAGGAAAGCTCCCGGTTTGGTGTTCTGTATTTCTTTGATAGGATTCTCTCTGTCTAAATATTCTAACCCTTCCATTAGCGAATCCTGTGAGAGAGAAAGAGAAAGAGAGATGACAGAGAGATAGAGAGATCGATGGATAATGCCGGTGATGGCATCGCCAGGGCTGGCGGCCAGTAGTGTGGTGGTGTCGGTACAGTGGAAGAGGAAGAGGGAAGAGTATATATAAAATATATAGATATAGACATATATATATATATATGAGAAAAAGAGGGAGAGAGATCGAGAAATAGGAGGAGAGTTCGGCGCCAGCGGCGACGACTGGAGTGGACGATGGTGGCGGTGACGACCACCGGAGGCGACAACGAGTGAGGGCTGCGGCATTGGGTTGGGGCGCCTATGTGCGCCACTGCCTTCCTTCTTTCCTTTTTTTTTCTCTAACTTTCTCAATTTGCTTTTTTTAATGTCTAATTTATCGAATCCTGACTATTCGACGACGATAATTGTCTCAGTGATCATATTCTCTATATGATCAGTATGCAACTGATACAATTATCATATACAAATTCTATGTTGAACAATTTTTAAAGCACTTATATTTTGAACACTGATACAATTATCAGTTGCATGTTATTAGTAAATGTATACAGTTCTCTTAAACCACTGATGCATTTTATCTATTTAAAATTATGTTATAAAAAGATATTACAACAGATACTTAATTTTGATAAATATATCAGTCGCATATGCATAGTGAACTATAGTTGAAATATATCGGTGATTTATGTTTTTTATAAAAATATTTTCATTAACTATTGATAAATGTATCAGTGGTCACATTTTGTTGCAATGAGTTGAAATTTTATATCAAAACTAATAATTTTATAAATTTTAAAATATAAGAATAATTACACTTACCTCCCATGAGGTTTAAACGTATTACAGGGACCTCCCCTGTGGTCTATAAAATTACACTAACTTCCCCTGAAATTTAATTTTTAATATCAATCGCAGCCAATTGCACCCAACCGTTACATTTTCGAACAAATTTTTATGATTCAATCCGTTTATTACGTAGAACTCGTCGAGTTTGTTTAGCATGTGAAAATATAGATTCATCCGATATCTGTAACTAAGTGATTGAATAATTTTTATTTATTTATTTATTAGAAGATTTTATTCAATCACTTAACTACAGATATCGGATGAATCTAAATTTTTATATATTAAATAAACTCGACGAGTTTTACGTAATGAACGGATTGGATCATAAAAATTTGTTCAAAAATGTAACGATTTGGTGCAATTGATGTTAAAAATTAAATCTCATGAGAAGTTAGTGTAATTTCAGAGACCACGTGGGAGGTCCCTGTAATAAGCTTAAATATCAGGGGAAGTAAGTGTAATTATCCCTAAAATATATCAAATTTATGTGTATAGTGAAATAGTTTTAAAAATATATCGTTTGTAAATGTTATGGCGACGAGTGGTTTCGCACAGTAGAAAGAGAGAGATATGTTGCTTGATTTATAAGATGTGCAAAAATAAAATATTGAGAGCATTTTCGTCAGTTAGTTAGTGTACGAGACTAAATCTGTGGAGAAAAAAAAAGTTATATGACTAAAATTCTATTATTAGTTAATAATATGACATTTGCTTAAATTTTTGTTAAAAATTTAGAAGCCATTTAGTTATAATAGATTTTTTACTTAAAAGTTTTATCTAATGCCTAATAAAAATAATATAAATTTAAAAATTCTATTTTTTGATAAAAAATTAAGAGCCCAAAACCACTTTGTAAGGAAGCCCAGAGAGCCCGCACATTGGCATAGCCACGTGGTGGCTAGTGGATTTAATTGAATCCACTCAAAAAAAAATGCATATAGATATGTAAATTTTTTAGCATTTAAAATATTAATACTAGTAAAATATTAAAAATAGTATAAGATGAGGGTCAACATTTTTAAAAAATTACAAATTGTTAAAAAATTATATTAGTTGTGATTATTTTTTACCTAGAAAAAAATTAAACTAATAATATTAACAATTCCAAACTTTATTTTTTCATGTAACTTAAAAGTATGATTATCTTTTTTAAAATTATTAAAAAGATATAATATTATAGTGTATTGTATTAAAATTAATTTTGACAGATCATATATAATTAAAAAATTAATTTTATTATAATTTATTGAATAATACCACTGAATAAAATTTATAATTACACAAATAATCGACGCTGGTTAATATGTATAATAATTTAGTTTATATTTTACTCCGTATTAAAATAGATTATAAATGCCACATTATCCCTTGGATCCAGACTCTTAATTTGTGTGAGTAATTTTAAAAAAAAAATTATGTGAGTATAGAACAAAATAAGAAATAAAATAATATATATGCAATTTTATTATTAAGTAATCGCTCGTTGGTGGCAGCACGTGCAAGCATCGCCAATGCCTTAATAAACCAAATTCTACAGTGTTTAAACTAAAATAAACAAAAATAAATTAATAAGTCAATAAGCAATATTTGTCCAAACAAAATCATATTATTTTTTGTAATTCTGTCATATAAACATGGCCCTAAAGTCATATTTTAATTTTTTTATTTAATTTTTAAAAAAACAATTGTTAAATTACAATTTCTATATAAGAATTTTAAACTTTTTTTAAACTAAATCTTTATATTTTATTTCAAATTAAAAAGTTAAAAACAAACTTACTTAAAACCGACTAACTGAAACAAATACTTACAAAACCCACACGTCGCATTTTCTGCAAAGTGTGGTTTTAATACTTTTAAACCATGAGAATTAAGAAACAGCCCATAAAATTTTCAAAATCCAAATAAAAACCCCGTAAGTATCCAGACGAGAGTAGAAGGCTCCAGAAGCGCATCTCCCGCCCCCTTCTCTCCACGCCAAAGAGAAGGTCCTAGAACACATTTCATCCATCTATATATATCGACATATTCATATGCTTTCTCTCCGCATAAAGAAATTGTGGTATTCGAAAAACAAAGTGGTCGTGCATTCTCTTGCCGAATCCGTTCGATCTCTAGCGTTTTCTCTCTTCCATTTCTCTGTGATTGGTTTCTGATTCTTAGATTCGTCAATGGCGGATGTTCAGATGGCCGACGCTGAAACCTTCGCCTTCCAGGCCGAAATCAATCAACTCCTCAGCCTCATTATCAATACCTTCTACAGCAACAAGGAGATCTTCCTCCGTGAACTCATTAGCAATTCGTCCGATGTAAGTGTCGACCCTCTATCACAATTGATCCTCTCTCCCGATTTAATTTGCGTTGATGTGTATAGATTTCAAGTATAACGAGACTTAATTGTGATTTTTTTTTTGGTGATGCAGGCATTGGATAAGATCCGATTTGAAAGCCTGACGGATAAGAGCAAACTCGATGCACAACCAGAGCTCTTCATTAGGATTGTCCCCGATAAGACCAACAAGACACTCTCTATCATTGATAGCGGTATCGGAATGACCAAAGCAGGTTAGTGCCTCCATTTCAATCCTCAATTCATTGACAAGTTCTCGGTTTGTTTCCCGATAATAAGTTATCCTGGGAGGAAAAATGAAGGCCCTGATTGGCTAGATTTTGTAATTTTTGTTTTTTATAAAGAAAATTATTGATTAAAATTTTTTAATTTTTTGAATAGTCCGAAAACAGAAAATTAAAAAAAAACATGATTAAAAGATTAAATAATTATGAAAGACAACAAGAAGAAGTCATAAAAATTTGGATAATTAGCTTTATAGTTTAATTTTATTTTTTTGAATTTTTTATATAGTAATAAAAAAAATTATTTTACTCGACTCATCTTCATGGAAGGAATTAAAAAGTATAACAATAATAATTTCATTAAATAAAAAAATTCTTCAAAAAATGGAAAATAAGTCGTAAGATAAGTAAGTAATTATTCAAACGGGCTAAGACGTGAATTGTCATTTCATCGGAGGTTTTATTTTTTGCTTCATAGTGGTTGATGCTAATATGTGGAATGGTTGATTCATCAGATTTGGTTAATAATCTGGGGACAATTGCGAGATCCGGGACCAAGGAATTCATGGAGGCACTGCAAGCCGGGGCTGATGTGAGCATGATTGGGCAATTCGGTGTTGGATTCTACTCAGCGTACCTCGTTGCAGAGAAAGTTATAGTGACAAGTAAGCACAACGACGATGAGCAATACATTTGGGAGTCACAGGCCGGTGGCTCATTCACAATCACAAGGGACGTCAACGGAGAGCAGCTGGGCAGAGGGACCAAAATCACTCTCTTCCTCAAGGAAGATCAGGTAATTGGACTATTCAAATATGCTATCTTCGTCTTCGATTGATAAGAGGCACATTCGACATTGGAGAAATTCGGTGATAACTTATAAGGGCCTGGTTTATTTTTGAATAAGTTATTGAAAGAATTGGATTTTATGGGGTATATTAGTCGGTGAAATTGGATTAATGGTGGAAATTATACTGTAAAATTGAATTTGTCTTTAGTTATAATTAAAGTATAATGTATAATTATTTTTGTCATTCCTTCTATGGCGTAAGAGATAATTTGTAAATTCTAATTCTTGTAATACTATCATTATTATGGTATTAAAAAATATTTAATTTTAATAGTTTAATATGAAAAATTAGTTTTAGTTAGTTAAATAAATAACAAATGTATTGTACTGATTTTTAATTTAAAAATAATTAATTAATTAAATTGTACTATTTTAAAGTTTTAATGCAATTTAATTCTAGATTATCAAAATATCAGACGAGTCTTAGGGATATTGGGTACTCTCAAGAGTTTAATTTTCTCTTTAACCTTTTCCCGTGTAATTGAAGGGAAATTTACAGCGAATTTACTTGAATTTTCTGTGGCATAGAAGCTGTTATAGTTGAGCCTGATAAAGTCGATTTTATTTTATTTTTTAATTATTAAATTAAGTATATTGTTTTCACAGCTGGAGTACTTGGAAGAGAGGAGGATCAAAGACCTTGTGAAGAAGCACTCGGAGTTCATCAGCTACCCGATCTATCTCTGGACTGAGAAAACAACAGAGAAGGAGATCAGTGACGATGAAGACGATGAACCCAAGAAGGAAGAAGAGGGCGACATTGAAGAGGTTGACGAGGAGAAAGAGAAAGACAAGTCAAAGAAGAAGAAGGTTAAGGAGGTTAGTCATGAATGGCAGCTGATCAACAAGCAGAAACCCATCTGGTTGCGCAAGCCAGAGGAGATTTCCAAGGAGGAATATGCCTCGTTCTACAAGAGTTTGACAAATGACTGGGAGGATCACCTCGCTGTCAAGCACTTCTCCGTTGAGGGGCAGCTTGAATTTAAAGCCATTCTTTTCGTCCCAAAGAGGGCTCCTTTTGATCTATTCGACACTCGCAAGAAGCTCAATAACATCAAGCTCTACGTCCGAAGAGTGTTCATTATGGACAATTGCGAGGAGCTCATTCCTGAGTACCTTGGATTTGTCAAGGGCGTTGTCGATTCTGATGATTTGCCGCTCAACATCTCTCGTGAGATGCTGCAACAGAACAAGATTCTCAAGGTTATCAGGAAGAATCTAGTGAAGAAATGCATTGAGATGTTCAATGAGATTGCTGAGAACAAGGAGGATTACAACAAATTCTATGAAGCTTTCTCGAAGAATTTGAAGTTGGGTATCCACGAGGACAGCCAGAACAGGACAAAACTGGCCGACCTGCTCCGATACTACTCAACCAAGAGTGGTGAAGAGTTGACGAGTCTGAAGGACTATGTCACGAGAATGAAGGAGGGCCAGAAGGACATCTACTATATTACCGGTGAGAGCAAGAAAGCGGTTGAGAACTCCCCATTCTTGGAGCGACTCAAGAAAAAAGGCTATGAAGTGCTCTTCATGGTCGACGCCATTGATGAGTACGCAGTTGGACAACTAAAGGAATATGATGGGAAGAAACTTGTTTCTGTGACCAAGGAGGGGCTGAAGCTTGATGATGAGAGCGAGGAGGAGAAGAAGAAAAAGGAGGAAAAGAAGAAATCCTTTGAGAACCTATGCAAGACCATAAAGGATATTCTGGGAGACAAGGTGGAGAAAGTGGTTGTCTCCGACAGGATTGTGGACTCTCCGTGTTGTTTGGTGACAGGAGAGTATGGCTGGACAGCGAACATGGAGAGGATCATGAAGGCGCAGGCACTGAGGGACAGCAGCATGAGCTCGTACATGTCCAGCAAGAAGACCATGGAGATCAATCCGGAAAACGGAATTATGGAGGAGCTGAGGAAGAGAGCTGAGGCCGACAAGAACGACAAGTCGGTGAAAGACCTTGTGTTGCTGCTGTTTGAGACGGCGCTCTTGACTTCTGGGTTTAGCCTTGATGATCCTAACACATTTGCAGCGAGGATTCACAGGATGTTGAAACTGGGTCTGAGCATTGATGAGGACGAGGCTGCTGGCGATGAGGAGGATATGCCGGCTTTGGAGGAGGAAGGGAACGAGGAGAGCAAAATGGAGGAAGTGGACTGAGGAGAGGGAAATAGATAGAACATTTTGGGTCTGTGTTGTGGAAAACCGGTCATTGTCAATGCTAATAGTAGAGCTGTGGTGTTTCGGAGGTGGTGTCTGGGAGGGTCCTCCCCTCGGGCAATCTCTCTGTTTATTTTGTCCTAATTGTGGGTTTTAATTGTTATCGGATGTGGGCGTAAGTCACTGCAAACTCCCCTCGGCCAGTTTCATTAGATATTTATAATGAAAAATAGTTGTGTTTGCGTCTGCCTTGTAAATGTATGTCTTCGTTTTTTCGTCTTTTGAGATGTTGATGAGAAATTATTACTTTCATGTTTGGTCAAAACAGCCCAAAGCCTTTTTCTTCACAAGGATATTTTTATCTTATTTTTTAGTTTTCTTGTTACGTACTTTGTTAAGATTATACTTACATAACAAAGGTTCACTTAATAATAATTACTTTTTTTCACTTGCATATTTAACAAAAATTCACTTAATAATTACTTTTATTTTTTTTTTTTGACGCAAAGGTTCATCATATTGGTGTAGATTGTAATTTGTATTGGAATTGTTTAGTAAAAGATTGTATTAAGTGAACCTTCATAGAACTATAAAATGATCATTTGTTAAGTATGTAACATTAAGTGAATCTTTTGTAACATACTTGACAAAGTTTCACATAATAATTACTTTTAATTTTTTGGGATGAAAAGGTTCATCATATTGGTGGTGTAGATTATAGTTTGTATTACGAGTGTTTAGTAAAAATTGTATAATTTGTTGTAATTGAAATAGAAGAGTAATAGCAAAAGAGTTATAGCAAAAAAAAAACAAAAATCAGTGTTTGGCAAGTAATTCTCATTATTTGGAATACTATTAGTATTTATTCAATCAAAATGTAAATTTCACATAAAACTAATAAGACAATCAAAATGTAAATTGAATACTTTTAGTATTTATTCAATCAAAATGTAAATTTGACATAAAACTAATAAGACACCAGCAATACGCATCCACAAAAAGAGTGAAAAACTTAAATAACATGATTTGTCTATTCTTAAAATGATTTCCTAAATGAACATTAATTTTAAAAATCCCACGTTAATTTTGAATATAAAAGTTCATTCACTCACCCTTTAGCTCTTGAGTATATTAGACACGGAAGGGTATGTTTTCTTTTTCTTTTTTTATGTAGTTTCATTGCTTTTAAAGTGAAACTGTTTCTTTGTCAAATTAACCATTCTTCATTTCAACTGTCGCACACAATTAGGAAAACACACTTGAAATAACCGGATGTTTAATAAATATATTAATTTATAGTTGAAATAAAAATAACAAGGGTAAACTACACTGATTTCTTGAAATTTTTGACAAAAATAAAAACTCTCATTGTAGTTTTAAAAATTACAGTAACATCCCATCATGTTTGATTTTAACATCAAAAAAATCATAACTGTTAAAATTTTCATTCAATTTAACAAAAATTACTATTTCATCT
>JAOTRH010000001.1:8849840-8860519 GCA_034768845.1 Heliamphora exappendiculata
GAAAGTTTAATAAAGATGTATTTTCTGGATCCCCGAGCATGTATTTTATGTCGGCGTTGGAAATTCTCCCAACACAAGGAACAATCTGGGGACAATTGCAAGGCATTGCAAGCCGGGGCGGACGTGAGCATGATTGGGCAATTCGGAGTTGGGTTCTACTCAGCTTACCTTGTTGCAGAGAAAGTCATAGTGACAACAAGGCACAACGACGATGAGCAGTACATCTGGGAATCACAAGCTGGTGGTTCATTTACCGTCACCAGGGATGTCAATGGAGAACAGCTGGGCAGAGGGACCAAAATCACTCTCTTCCTCAAGGAAGATCAGGTAATTCTTCTATTCAACTAGGTATTCCTAACTATATGTGTAGTTTGCAGTCAATTGACACAAAATAGACCCACTATAATTCGAAATGTTTATCACGTAGATAAACAGTTTGAAAATGGATCATTTGAAATCATTTATTGCAAGTTTTAGAGAAGTTTTTGGGTTTGCTTCATGTAGCATTTTCATTGTAATTCAATTCACTTATAGTGTAGTCAACACCATATACAGTCGAATTTGTACCATTTATTTTAAATTTTAGGTTAGTATCTAAGTTCGTTCTTTTATGGTAAGTGGCATTTGCGTTAAAATTCTCAGTTGATAATTTGGAACCTTGGTTTTTTTGTGCAGCTGGAATACTTGGAGGAGAGGAGGATCAAAGATCTTGTGAAGAAGCACTCCGAATTCATCAGCTATCCAATTTACCTCTGGACTGAGAAAACAACGGAGTAGGAGATCAGCGACGACGAGGACGATGAGCCCAAGAAGGAAGAAGAGGGCGACATCGAAGACGTTGACGAGGAGAAAGACAAAGACAAGTCGAAGAAGAAGAAGGTAAAGGAAGTAACTTACGAGTGGCAGCTCATCAACAAGCAGAAACCCATCTGGCTTCGCAAGCCAGAGGAGATCACCAAGGAAGAATACGCATCTTTCTACAAGAGCTTGACAAACGACTGGGAGGATCACCTTGCTGCCAAGCACTTCTCTGTTGAAAGACAGCTTGAATTCAAAGCCATTCTCTTCGTCCCTAAGAGAGCTCCTTTCGATCTCTTCGACACGCGCAAGAAGATGAACAACATCAATCTCTACGTCCGGAGGGTGTTCATCATGGACAACTGTGAGGAGCTCATTCCAGAATACCTTGGATTCATCAAGGGCGTCGTCGATTCTGATGACTTGCCGCTCAACATCTCTCGAGAAATGCTTCAACAGAACAAGATTCTTAAGGTGATCAGGAAGAACCTTGTTAAGAAATGCATTGAGATGTTCAACGAGATTGCTGAGAACAAGGAGGATTATACCAAATTCTACTAAGCTTTTTCAAAGAATTTGAAGTTGGGTATCCACGAGGACAATCAGAACAGAGCCAAGTTGGCAGACCTGCTCCGATACCACTCGACCAAGAGCGGGAGGAGATGACTAGCCTGAAAGACTACGTCACTAGAATGAAGGAGGGCCAGAAGGACATCTATTATATTACCGGCGAGAGTAAAAAAGCCGTTGAGAACTCCCCATTTTTGGAGCGGCTCAAGAAGAAAGGCTATGAAGTTCTATACATGGTTGACGCCATTGATGAGTATGCTGTTGGGCAATTGAAGGAATATGATGGGAAAAAGCTTGTTTCGGCTACCAAAGAGGGACTAAAGCTCGACGACGAGAGCGAGGAGGAGAAGAAGAAAAAGGAGGAGAAGAAAAAATCTTTCGAGAACATTTGCAAAAGCATCAAGGATATTCTCGGGGACAAGATTTAGAAGGTGGCTGTTTCAGATAGGATCGTCGAGTCTCCTTGCTGTTTGGTGACCGGCGAGTATGGTTGGACTGCAAACATGGAGAGGATCATGAAGGCGCAGGCGCTGAGGGACAATAGCATGGGCTCGTACATGTCAAGCAAGAAGACGATGGAGATCAACCCTGATAATGGAATAATGGAAGAGCTGAGGAAGAGGGCCGAGGCAGACAAGAACGACAAGTCGGTGAAAGATCTGGTGTTGCTTCTGTTCGAGACGGCGCTGCTGACTTCGGGGTTCAGTCTTGATGATCCCAACACATTTGGGGCGAGGATTCACAGGATGTTGAAGTTGGGTCTGAGCATTGATGAGGAGGAAGGAGCTGGTGAGGATGATGATATGCCGGCGCTGGAGGAGACTAATGAGGAGAGCAAGATGGAGGAAGTTGACTGATGAGGAACTCAAACAAATACGCCTTTTTGGTTGCGTTGTAAAGCAAAAAAAAAAAAAAAAAATTTCAAAAGTGTCAATGTGAGGTGTTGTCCGGGGAATTTTGCCCTTTAGGTGCTCTGTTTAACAGTTTTTACCTTGTTTTCAGAATCCAATGATAATGTAGTTAATTCTCTTTTTATCATCTGCAATTTTTTCTTCTTTTTTTGGCTAAATTTTAAAAAGCTTACATATTTGTTTTTTCTTAACTTTTTTAATCTTTAGATTAAAATTTTTGATAAACAAACGATAAAGTTAAGCAGCAACATTTAAGTTTAATTTATTAATATATTTTATTTTATTTTTTATTTTTTTAAAACTTTTTATATTTTAATAAAAAAATTTACTTTTTCTTTCTCTTGTCTTAAAATATAATAAAAAACTAAAATAACTAAAAATAACTTGCGCAAATAGGTAATTATGCGGCCATAAAATTAGAAATGTTAATTTCTGGCCCCTTGTTTTTCCGTCACTCTATTTTGTTATGTATGAAATTTTTTTATTCTCAATAACAAATAAAGTAAAAATAATAATTGTTTTTTTTGTCCTACTCTTATTATATAAAATAAATATTTTTAAATATAAATACATATATAAAATATATATATATATATTAAAAATATAATAAATTAAAAATATTAAAATATTGTATTTATTTCTATTTTTTATTTTTTATATTTTGTATTATTAATTTTATTAATTTATTAATTATTAGTTATTTATAACTTTTATTAATATCATTATCTTAAATTTTAAAAATTATTTTTGAAATATTTTTATCCTCGTCTTGTTTTTTGCTATTTTTTAATATTTTTTTGTGTCTCTGTCCCAATTAAATAAGAAATGAGAATGGAGGAGTTCATACTCGGTTCGGCCCTCCCGCTATATTGCTATTCTTACATATAATTTTGTAATTTTAAACGTGTATAATCTCACTCTGAATAATTCTCATTACACAGAGAGTGCGTCAGTTCTATTGTGCAAAATCTTTTAAAAGAAATTTTTTTTTGTACATCTAAAATAAACAAAAATATAATTTACGAAGTAGAAAATCAAAATTAAACTAACTCAACAATTAAGTTCCGAGGTTTGATCAGTAAAAATTAGTCAAAAACTGTGAAATTTGAAAAATACATTCAAGAAAAGTTTGAGCTAGGTGGTGCTGCACCGTAGCCTCCTCCCCCCACCGCGCCTAAAGCCGGGCCCTCCACCGGAGCCCTGCAATTTTAACAGTATGTAACCAAATAATTTGAATGCCAATGCGAATTCCTCAATTTTACATGTCTACATCATAACAATTATCTAATTATCAAGTATCACGAGAACTTATATAGACGGTGTTTGTTAGAAATTTATATAATAAAATAGTTTATATTTTAGAGATAAATTATTTTTAAAAATTGAGATTTATTATATCACTATAATTCTACGGTTATTATTCAAATTATCATTTCTATCCTTATTTAATTCAGTTAGTTTGAAAAAATATTACATCTCTCTTAAAAAAATATCATATTTCTTCACAAAAAATACAATTTTAAAATGCTTTATAGTTTTAAAATTTTTTGAAACTTTTTAATGTTTTAAAACTTTTTTTTAAAAAAATAAAACAAAATTTTTTGAATTATGTGCTTGTGTGGTGAATATAAAGTAAAAGTATAGGCATTATATGTATACCTTGATATCGAATGAAATCATTAAAGAATGAGATTGATGATGAATCATTTGAGGTTGGATGAGGCTCTACATCTATTGAGAAATTAGAAATGGAATTTGATTGGTTGTTGTAGCAAGTTTATGTCATAGTTAAGTTATTTATGTAACTTGAAGTTTATTGGGTAAGTTTACCATGAGGGTTTGGTGTTCATGGGATTAATTGATTTATTTGGTTTATATGATATATGGTGTGATAAAATAATGATTTAATTAAAATACTTAGCCAACATGTGAAGATTAAGTAGGATTTGACTAATCACGTAGTGAAAGATCAAAAATTTGCATATTGGGTGCCATACCTGTTAGGTTAATTCCCATAAAAGTGAGGAAGGGTATCCTGCCCATCAATTCCTTACGAGAATGGTAAAAGAGTGCGATTGTTGGGATAATTTATAAAACTTATGGTTACATATCGTGTCTTAAGTAATTCCGTTAAGGATAATTACACGAGAATTTATAATTATTACTCGGAGTCGGTACCTAATTGAAACCATAAATTGGATTGATTGTGATATTGTGAGAAACGTAAATGACTAAGATATTATGAAAATAAGAAATTGTGGACCCCTGACGGAAATTGAGTATTATGAATTCATTCGAATTGTGTAGCTTATATGGATATATTAGCAATGTGAAATTATTACTTCATGTGACCTATGTGACGTATTTTGCTGGTGTGACATCCATTAAGCCTAAGTGGCGTGTTTGGCTTGTGTGACATATTTTACTTGTGTGGCGTACTTAGCTTAAGTGGCATATTTAGCCCAAGTGATATATTGAGTTTTTATGGCGGTATTAACTTTCGTGATAATAACAAACTAGGTGGCAATTTTGATTGTATACAATCTTAGTCGTATTATGATGCTTAATAAGTCCGTGAAGTGGAAATTGTGAAAGCGTGAGTTGAGAAACTTATTGAGGATCGTTGGATGGTAAAAGTTTACATGGTTTGTTTGCAAATAAAAAAAATGTTTTCTTTGGAGTCTTTCTATAGTTTGGTTGAAAAATTTTATATGCATCATTGTGATGGCTTAAGGTTTTTTTTTTTTACATATCATGCTATTATTTTTGTGTAATCATATCTTATTGAGTCTTAACTCACAGTGTTTGTGTACACCAATTTCAGGTCTTAATGATAATCTTTTCACATTAAATTTAGAAAGAAGTTTTGAGGATGTTTTAATTACAATTCCTTGAGCAGTGTATGTTAAAACTAAGTTTGCCTTGACTAGAAAAATAAAAATATATATAAAAATTTGCCTAAATTACTAAAAATATTAATATAAATGAGAAAATAACGGGTAAATTATATTAATATCTTTTGAAATTAATTAAAAATACAAGAATTTCACTTGAAATTTTTGAAATGACACTAATTTTTTTTTGTCAGACTTGCCGATAAATGCTGTTAACTAAAATTGATGTTTTACAATTATACCCTTACAATTAATTTAAAATCTTTAATTAAAAAATTAAAAAAATAAAATACTCCTTAATTTTATAACCCCAATTTCCCAACCTAGGCGAGAGAGAGAAGACATGCGAGGTTGGGGGAAATCAAAGAAGGGGAAGAAATCTAGGCAAGAGAGAGAGAAGCCAGGTGAATCTGAACTATCTACTTCTGTCGCTTCTACTGGCGAAGGAGGATTGGAGGTTTGCGTAGCGGCTTCAGGGCACGGGTAGGGGTTCAGGGTTGAGATGAATTGGAGATAGGAGGAAGGTGAGTAAAGGAGGTGAAATTGGCGTTGCAGTACTTCGCTGCAGCAAGGACGACGTCATCGCCGAGAGGGGTAAGGGCGAGTTTAGAAATGTCCTCGACGAGGACGAGGTTGGAGTCGAGGTCGACAACTTTTGAGATGCAGAGAGGGAAGAGGTTGGCTAAGTAGCTGTAGGCGTAATTGAGGTGGCAGTCGAGGGCGAAGCGAATGGAGGTGGAGCTGAGGCTGGTGACGGCGAAGTTGTCGAAGAAATAGAGTTGAAAGTTGAGGTAAGGGAAGGATGTAGAGATGGTGAAGCGGAGGAGGGAGGCGGAGACGACGAAGTGGAAGACGATGTTCTGGGGACATGAGAAGTGTTGGAGGACGGAAAGGATCGCTGCCATGGAGCCGCGAATGAGGCGACGTTGAATGTCATCGCAACGTGTGTCCCTCTTTTCTCATTGTTCTCCATCCTTTGTTTGATCAAGGATAATATTTGAACTTAATAATATAAGAAAAAATAAAATAATAAATAAACGTGAAAAATTGCTGATATCAGTAAATTTCGTTAAGTTTTTTAACATTTAACTGATGGAATGAGGTAATTGAAATAAACTTAACAGTTAATTGATGGAATGAGTTAATTGAAATATAAAAGTAAAATAAAAAGGAAGTTAGTGTCATTTTAAAAATATTAATTTTTTTTTTATATTTTTAATTAATTTCAAAAGAAATAAATATAATTTATTCAAAAATAAAATAATAAGTTATTATCCCAAATATTTATAAATTTAGTGATCGTAAATTATTCACAAATACTGCATTTGATTTTTATGTTTTAAAATAATTTTACTAATATAATCTGTAATTCAGATTTGTGTATTTATAAATAGTGCACATTGCTTGGTAAAGATCTAAATAAATTCTGGTGATGATGACGTCATCTTTGCTCCAGGGAAGGATGGTAAGGATAAGCGACACGTGCATTATTCGAGCTTACTTAAGTTGCACTTCGATCGCTGATGGTAAGGATAAGCGACACGTGTACGATAGAGAGAAAGAGAGAGTTGTCACGTAACGAAGTGCACTACCTGAATGTTTTGACGAAGAGGGAAATGGCGGGTCCGACTTAAATTTACGTGTTTCAAGGGAAAGTTTTTGTTGTTTTGAAGGTCTAAAAAGATTTATTTTTAAGAATTTAATTTAATTTTATTTAATAAAAAAAGTAACTTATTTGAGATAATTTTTTTATGATAATATTTTTGGTTTTTTAAATGATTATGTTATTGTGAAATTTTTTTTTAGCAAAATTACTATTAGTAGTTTTTACTTTTCATTAATTTTTAGTTATAAATTATAATTTTTTCTAAACACCTACTTAGTAAGTATCATATATTCTTATTCATCGAGAGCATCACATATGTAATGCTATTAGGAATAACAATTTCCCCCGATCCGGTCCTGCTTTGTAAAGTTTTTACCGCCTTGATAATAAACGGAGTGAGGATAATTTGCCTGTAATAAACACCTATTAACTAGAATTTGTGTATATTTGGATGGATTATATAATAATTTATTATTAACTATTGCCCCCATTTGAAGTGAATTGAATTTCAGGAAATTGATATGGTACATACAAATAGAATCAAACATGCGGAGCAGCACAGGATCATCAATATATAAAAATGAAAAAAATAAAAAAAAACTGTGCAGCGCCGAACCGTCCAGACAAAATCCGTACGGGATGAACAAAACTAAACCTGATCCTCAAAACAGAAATCCAATACACCCATAAGGTGGAATAAGAATTATACATGCTCGATCCCACTGACTTGATCACGTTTCTGTTTTTTAACTTGAATCCAAATATCAACACAACAATCAACCGATAATCTTTTCTCCGTTCAGATCTTTTACTGTATTCTCGGATGTTGAAGACGCGAACTAAGTGTAGATTTAGATCCTTTGTCCTCCAAACCCTGTATGGCTACCTCTTCTAGTTCTGGTTTTCACGTTACGTGGAAACTCTAAAAGATTATATAAATATTTCGTCTTGCGGCCAGGGTTATAATGGTATATAAATAGATTACCGCTGCGATTTGTAGAGTAAATAACATATAAATTTTCAATGTAACTATAAAATCTTGGCTCAACCCAAAAAGAACTTCGCAAAACATAAATTATAATTCATTCAACTAAAGAATCATAATTGTACTCGTATTCTTATTCTTAAAACCAATTATTCGAGTTCTTATTATTAAATGCTTATTATTCTCCCCACGTTAAGATTACAGATACCCGTCGATTAAATTAAATTACTGACACTTATATTTTATCGGTTTATTCGAAAAAATTTTAAACCCTTCCGCTTAATTTATTTGACTACCGAATTAAAAAAATTCACCCACAAAATTTGGCTCGGTCGAAACTTATAAGTTTTTTTAAGAATGTATCATCAATCCCGACTAATCGGGACGTAGATTTCATTAATAATTAATATTTACTATATAATTAATATCATTATCCAACTTGTCGGGATTATTAACCTATACAAGATTGTATCATCTAATTAATCAAAATAATAAATATTAAATATACGCAAATAAATAATTATTTCGGGATTAAAAGTATAAGCATTCATAATCATCATGTGGTATAAATTAATTTATATAATTAGTATAAAATTAATTACCCAAATGTGGTCATATTTAATACACACAAAGTGTACTAGCGCATCAAGTCGGAACAATAAACAACGTTATAATCTTTTTCCCGTAACCAAGACAGTTATACTAAAACTCTGTGCTACAGTCGTACCGATGATTTGTCCAATTTCAGCTAAACTGTGAACCAAAAATTTATATTTCATAAGAATTTTTAATCTAGTTTTTCGCGTATAAGTCGAACTCGATATACACACTAGATTAAATATTATATAGAATAAAAAATACACATGCACAATATTAAATAAATAATAAAGTACATATATTACTTATAAAAATTCTCATTAAAATAAAAAAATAATTTTTATTAATAAATAAAAATAATACCAAAAATTTAAACATAATTTATAGTATACAAGCCTAACAATGGCTAATCTTTTATTTATTTATTTACCCATTTTTTACCTTTTAAATCATCTGGAGAAATTTGAAAAGAAAAGAAATATTAATTAAAAAGTGAAAGAAATTCATTAAAAATAAAAAACACATCGATATAAAATTTGTCTCATTAATTTATTTTTATTTTTTAAAATTTTTTATATTTTGATACAAATTATTTGTTAGCTGATTTTAATGAGAGTAATTAAAAATATAATAATTTAATAATATTTTTTTTACTAAAAAAATTAAATAGATAATTATTTCAGACGGTCCTTGTTAATATCCTCTTAATAACAATAATATGATAAGTTTGAGCAAATAAGGACCATACACGTGTCTCAATTAGCATAATTTTGTTTTTTCTCTCTCATTATATATATAGATTTCATAGACTAGAAATCCGCAACGCCGGTTCACTTCTCTTCTTGCTTCTTGCGACTTCTCGTCTGGAGAATCAGCATTCTTCTTCTCTCCGTACTGATCTGCAATTTCTCTGAACAAATTAGCTCAGATTTCAAGAGAATATGACGAAGGTTAGGGTTCCAACTCTGTTTCGTCCTCAATTCAACTTATTTTCTGATCGTATCAACTTATTTTCGCTTAGATTCCGATTCTCGTCATCTTTTATTGTCCGATGTTCGATCCTCACTTTTTTTTTTTTGAATTCTTCTCTGTTTTGTAGTATCTTTTGCTTTAATAGAGATCTGAAAAGAATCTCGCAGAATACTTTTCAGAGACGATTTTGATTCACTTTTCGACGACAATTGTTTTGGAGAATTGGAAGATATCTTTTGACTTTTAGTGTTGTCACTTTTCAGAAACATTTTTGATTTGCGTTGAGGAATTCGAAGATGTCTTTTAGTATTAATTTTGAAAAATTAGTGGTCTTCAAAACTTCAATTTTTTAATTTCCCGAAAATAAGTTTTGCGAATTGTTCTCCGTTTTTAAAAAGAATATATAGATTAAGAGAAGGAAAAACGATACTAAATGGTCTCAAAACCTAACTTGAATCTCATTTTGGGTTGTGTTTATGACAGAAAGTGGTACTGAAATTGGATATACACGATGAGAAAGGCAAGCAAAAAGCCATGATGGCAGTCTCCAGCCTCCCAGGTATAACTTCATACAAAGTTGAGTAATTTGTTGATAAAACAGAAAAAAAAAAGGGTTAATCTCATATTTATCTCTTAAATTATAATTTCTTATTTAAAATCTATTTTCTTGCATAGATTGTAATTGGGATGATGCTATCTATTTACTCTTCAAAAAGGAAGAAAAATCACTGACTTTTATTGTTGTTTTTGCAACCTTTAGATAAAAGAGTGCCTTTTCATTTTGTTTGAGTTTTTAGGGAAAAAAGTTTCATTTTTTTCTTCATGGGCATGGGTATCTAAGAAAATAGTGTTTTATTCAATCCTTTATAATTGAGGATGAGTTATTTTCTAAAAAAAAAAAAATGAGGACATGAGAATAACAACAGGTAAAGAATATGTAGCAGCCTCGAGATCAAAAGAGATTTTTTTTTTTTATATAAAGTACTGTATCAGTTGGATCTTGCTATCGGTATTTTCCACTCTTAATATTGCCAAAACTGTCATGGCCCTATAGGCCGTACCAAGGCCGAGCCAGTAGTGAATAACTCTTCCTTTCCTGCTTCCTCAACTTTTGTTCCCATCTTGCCAAGTTGAGGCAGCTAGTGTATTATTTCTAATGACACCCTGACAAATTGATAGAAATAACTAAACAGTTTGCCATACCATACAAAAACATCTCCTGCCTTTCAATGAAATGAGCTATCTATTTATTTTGTTTGATCTTTTGAATATGAAAGTTATTTTATTTTATTTTGTCGTGCCTTTAAAGTCATAGATAACATTTTATTTTTGTTTTTTTTGCGGGG
>JAOTRH010000001.1:8860619-8898316 GCA_034768845.1 Heliamphora exappendiculata
CTATACAACTTAAGAGAGAAAGATTATGCGATAATCAAAGTAAGCTTTAATCGGTTAAGTATACTGAACCCCATTAATGGAAAAGACACCAAATTCAAGCAGATTAATTCCTAGAACTTTTAGATGCACCTACACCAAGACCAGTGTGTTGTGTGTGTGTGTGTGTGTGTGTGAGAGAGAGAGAGAGAGAGAGAGAGAGAGAGAGAGAGTCAGAATCTAGCAAAAGTAATGCGTGTAGAAAGCAATCAGGGAGTAGATTTCGGTGAAGACATGGATCAGAGTGGGAAATCTAACCTTCATTTTCACTAGAGCTTTAGTGAACTAATGAGCAAAATTTCTCAGGTAAAAGTTCTCAGGGAAAAGTGGAAGAAGAAGAACCGTGATGGACTTGCCCTGCCCAACTGGAGGTATCAAAGGAAGTATTTATAGCCATTTGGTGGTGATGGTGGGGGTGGGGAGTTGGCAAAGTTTCTCCCAATATATTTTTTAATTTTAAATTTAATAATAAATTATAATTTTTTAAAATATTTATAATTTTTATTACAAGTTAAAATTATTTTTTTATAAATAATTAATTTTATTAACAAATTATTATATTTAATAAATACTTATAATTTATACTATAAATTATAATTTAAAATTATTAATTTAAATAATACCAAACACTATTATATATTTTGGAAAAAAAATATTAAGTACGTGGAAGTTTGCGGGTGAATCTAAATTACCCTACTTTAATGTGACTTTTTCGTTATTTAAAAAATACAAAATTATTATTATTTCTTAGTTATTTAATAAAAATTGGTTAAAATTATTTCACATAGTAATTTTTGTTACATTATCCTATTTGGGCTAAATTTTAAATATTTTATTATTATTTTTTTAATTTATTTTTTTATTTATTTTTAAAAAATTTTAAATTATCTCAATAAAATAAATTAAAAAAATAAAAAAATTTAATTAAAAAATAAAAAATTTATTAAAAATAAAAATAAATAACATAAAATTTAGTTTATTAATTTATTTTTTTTTATTTTTTATTTTTTAAAATATTTTTTAATGTTTTAATAAAATATTATTATTTTTACTAGTGTCAATAATAATAATAGAAGTCAATATAATTTAAGTAAATGACGGAAGAATTTTATTTAAGACAAAAATAAATAATTAATTATTTTAAATAAAATTCTTATTTAATAAAATATGTTCATGATTAAGAGAGAGAGTGAGTAAGAGGCAGAGGGCTGAATCATCCTAGTCAAGGTCTATAGTCAATGTTCAAGTCGTCGAGCAGGTAAACGCCGTGTTGTGTAGAGAAAAAGGAAAAGTCAAAAGTGGCGGCGGCAAGGAAACGACGTCGTTGTCATTTCATTTTTTTTTTGCACGCTTGATACAGCGTATTTTTTCGGATGTTGATCCACTATCCTCTCTATTTCTCAAACAAAAGAGAGGTCTCATTTTTAATGATTTCAACTATTTATATTTTATTAAATATATTTTAATAATTATTTATAAATAAAAAAATTAAATAATTAAATATCAATAATTATGTAATTAAATTAAATTAAATTTTAAAAAATATTGGTATGATTTATCATAACATCTTACTTGTCGTTTATTCTTTTAGAAATGATATAATCTGACTATGTGATTATTGATATTTAATTAATTTAATTTTAAATATAAAAATATTTTAAATAAATTTTATAATATAAATTATTTGAGTCATTAAAATATATCACCATAAATACAAGAAAAAAATGAATGTCAATGTGGTTTGATGTTAGATTAATCTTGGTAATTTAAATTGTTAATATTGCTTAGTTTGTGAAAAAATTTATTTATATAAAAAAAATTGAGATAGGTCATATTATAAGTTGATATTTAAATATTAGTAATGCCTAATTTTTTAAAATAAATTTATTCCCGCAATATTAATGTTTATCAAAAATATCTTTAAATTGAATTTTCAAAAAATTTCATCGACCAAATCCATTTTTAAACGAAAATAAAAAATCTCGTTCCCAAAATCTCGTCAAAAATCTCTAAAAAAATCTCACGCTGCAATCACCACAACCCTAGCTTTATCGCCGGATTCATCATTTGTCATTGTCACCGCCAACTCCATCTTTTCCGGCGCCAACGTCGATAACTCTTTCTTCGGCGACCTCCTCCACCTTATTCGGTACTGATCTCTTCATTCTATTAAATGTATAAATTTATCAATTTATAATTCTAGAGAAATTTTTCATTCAACTAAACTAATAAATTTATCAGTTCAAAATTCTTTAAAAAAAATTTCATTTCATTAAACTGAGAAATTTTTTTGAATAAATTTTTTCGAGAAAATTCAAGTGATAAACTTATCAATTAAATTAAAGTGATAAATTTCTCACAGCAATAGCGACGCCGAGTGATGAATGAGTGATAATTTTAACAATTAAAGTGATAAATTTCTCACAGCAATAACACCGCTAGGTATAGAAGAGTTAAAATCTAGAGGGAGGAGTGGCAACAACGAGATCTTGAAATACCACTCGTCGTTGCCGATGCCTTGGCCTCAACGAGGCGGAGATCGCTGTCGTTGGAGGCCAATGAGATGCCACTGTTCGAGCCGCCATCGGAGACATCGAATAAGGAGAAGTCTCTAACCGCGACAACGAATGATAACGAAAGAGAAGAAATGATCGGTGGTCAGATAAAGGAGGAGAAAGAGCAAAGTACGCGCATGAGAGAGAGAGAGAGAGAGAAGGGGGGGAGAGAGTTGCTGCTAGTAGGATTTTATACTAGTTTTTCATTTTGAATTTACAGTTGATTACCTTGATTTATGAAGTTTCATATCAATTATTGACTACTATAAGGATAAAGTTTTCATATTGAAGAGATATTTGGAAGTTCAAAATTCAATAGTCTTATTTTTCATAATTGTAAATTTAATAAATTCAAACTTCAAATATGATAAAATGGAAAGTAAAATCTCTTAAATAAAGACAAATCAGTCGTAACAAAATTATCTTAATTTGTGATGGAACTAAAATTAGTAAAAAGAAATATAGTAAGATTAAAATTTTTATGGGATCTAAAAAAAGGACTAATTATCAAATATCTCTATAAAAAAAATTAAATTAGTTAAAAATTTGTAGTCAATAATGATCACATTAATTATACTTGTCGTATAACTTTTTAGAATTAATGTAATTCTGAGTATATGGCTTTGTTTAGGCTAAATTTTGAACTATTTTGTTTATTTTTAAAATTTTGGATTTTTTAATTTTTTGATTAAATTTTTTTATTTTTTTGAATCAAGTTGATGAGATGAATTGAAAAATTAAAAAAAATAATTAAAAAATCACTATAAATAAAAAATAATTAATATAAAATTTGACTCATTTGTTTATTTTGACTGTTTTCTTTATATTCTTTATACTTTAATTAAAACAATTAACTCATATTAATAAAAAAATTTAAAAAATATAATAATTTGACTTTAATAAAAATAAAAAATAAATAAATAAACAACTATAAAAAAATCCATAATAATTGATATTCAATTAATTTATATATTTTAAATAAATAATTTTATTTATTTTTTTGACAAAGACTACCCACAGACCACAGTGGCACAATTGACACAACTGTACGGAGAAAATCAATTCCTTTCCAGTCCCGCAAGAGATATTCCCACGATTGAGTTTAGCTTCTCTCCGGTCCCAAAAGAGACTTAGACCAGTTCAGTTGGATTTGGTTTGTGTTCAAAATATATCTATTTTAATTATTTAAATTATTTATTTTATTATTTTAAATATATATATTATTATTTCAAAAAGTCAAGTTGGTCATATCATTAACTATCTTAACAATTTACATATGTATTGATAAAATAAATAATAAAATAAAAATTATATTTTATTATTATTTACACAAATATAATTTGTTAATAGAGTCACCATATTCAATTAATTTAATTTTTTTTTAATAATAACATATATATTTA
Organism: Heliamphora exappendiculata; assembly: GCA_034768845.1. Taxonomy (NCBI): domain Eukaryota; kingdom Viridiplantae; phylum Streptophyta; class Magnoliopsida; order Ericales; family Sarraceniaceae; genus Heliamphora; species Heliamphora exappendiculata. Next base: position 8,864,614 of record JAOTRH010000001.1, read on the forward strand.
AAATAATAAAATAAACTATTCAAAACTTTAAACTCAAACAAAGCCCACCACTAAGATGACGTGGGTGTGGGGTTGTCTGGTGACGGCACGGAATGGGATTAGGTTCACTGCACAGCAGCATTTCAATTTATGAGTTCATAAAAACAAATTCAGCATGTTTTGCAAAATTACAATTTTTAATTTTTTTTATTAGTTTTAGTTATAAATTATAAAATTATAAAATATTTATAATTTTTATTACAATTTAAAATTATATATATTTATTTTAATTATAAATTATAATTTTTATTAAATACTCATAAATTTTATTACAAATTATAATTTATAAATTAATAATTTTAACAAATATTAAACACCACCCAAAATAGTTCTAAAATTTAAATTTGAATTGATGAGATTTATCTGAGTTTATAAAAATACATTTAAGTGAATTTTAACTATTTAAATTTGAATGTTAACACACTTTTGAGAGTTTTCTTTTAAATTATAATTGTTGGGTACTATGAAATAGAAGCAGGTCAACTTATTTACGATATGGTAAGAGAAATATTTTAGGAAGGCAATCTACGCCCACTATCTGATCAGATTGGTCCTTGATCAGACATCACTCGCCACAATGCATGCCTTCGGTACACGTTCTCCTACGAGCGTATAGGCCTCATGGTAGATTAAATAGTACGGACTAAACAATTTGCACATAACGCGTCTACCACGCAAAGAGAACATTTGGTTAACATCTAAGAAATGATTAAGATAGTTAGTTTTTAATTTTTCATTCATTCATCTTAACTTAGCTATCCCTTTACTAGAATACTAACATGAGCGTTGGAGAGGCGTTCACAGGTACTACATTGATGCCTTCCTTGACATTTGTCGGTGTTATGATAAACAATGAGATGAGTTTCTAGATGACCAAGAGAAAGACACAACCAATTGACATCGTATGTGAGAATTCTGTTTAGGTGAATTCTATTTGACGATTTAAACGAGATTCATTTCAAAATAGACAAGTCAATTGAGAATGCTCACCGTTGGGGACGTAAAGCATACTCAATTGATCAACCCAATCCAGGAGTTGCTTCAACATTTAACTGAGGGAATATTTTAACTACTTCAATAGATTTAACAACTATTGAATCAAATTCGTGAGCGAAACGATAAACACACCATCCATAAAACAATGTGACCCCCAAATCCATCATGAAGGCTAGCAATTATGGAACGAGATAGCGCGACTCAACTTCTACCCCAAGAAAAGTGGGCAAAGAGGTGGCAAGTAGAATTCACCCACCACCACCACTGCAAGCTCCGAGAGGAGAAGGTCTGGAGAACCAATTAAAGAGGAAAGATAGAGCCCTCAAAAACATCAACAATGCAGGACAAACAAATCAGATAGGTCAAAGCGCAAATCAACAACATGATGAAGGCATGTGCAATGAAAGGTAAAAACCCCCCACTACCCTAAATAATTTGGTACATAAAACTAGCTCTCTATTCATCTCTGCCATCGTGGTGACCCCTTACCACCTAAATTTAGAATGCCACAAATAGATATGTTTAACGATATCTAACCCCTTAAATTATTTGGACACTTATAAGTCAATGATGTGCTTACATGCCATTCATGAGGAGGTGATGTGCAGAGCTTTTCTAACTACTCTCAAAAGGCCCATCATGCATTTGGTTCGATAAGTTGAAACCAGAGTCAATCGGGTCCTTCTCCCAACTTATCAGGCTTTTGTAAGTCATTTTATTATAGGTCAAAGACATGGGAACCAATATTTTGTCAAGTCAACTTGTAAATTTTTTGGGATCTTTGATCCAAGATCCTCTTAATTTTTCAAACAAATGAGAGGTTTTCATTTCTCTTTTAACATATTGTGATAATTTATTTTAATGATTTGAACAATTTTTAAAATTAAATATAGAAAAATTTTGGATTTAGTTTTTTTTTTTTTATAATAGTGCTAGATTTAGTTATAGCACTTTTTTTAATAGATTAGGTCTCATCAGATTTAAAATTATTTTATTATATATAATATACCCCTGTTAAAAATATTATCTCTCATAATTTAAAATTTTTTTAAAATTTTTTCAAAAATGGTGTATCCCTCAAATCAAGCAACCCCTCTCTCTCTCTCTCTCTATTTCTCTCTCTCTTAATTTGAAATATTACCAAAGATTTTTTCAAATATGAGGTATCTATTAAATCAAGAAATCTGCCATAATACATACAAACGATACATTTTCAAAACTATTTTATTATATACATAAATCTGATATATTTTCAAATCTACAAAATCATTAATTTTAGTATATATTTTAACTTATCGTCATCAAATGTGGTCACTGATATATTTTACAATGGTTAGTGAAAATATTTTCATAAATAATATAAACCACCGATACATTTTAACTCCAGTTCACTACGCATATGTCACTAATACATTTATCAGTATTAAGTATCTGTTACAATATCTTATTATAACATAGTTTTAAATTTATAAAATGTATCAGCGATTTAGAGAAGCTATGTGCATTTAGCAATAACACGTAACTGATAATTATATCAGTATTCAACAAATAAGTACTTTCAAAATTGTTCAACACAGAATTTGTAACTAATAATTATATTAGTTGCACACTGATCGTATAGAGAATATGTATAAAAAAAATTATTATTGTTGGTGGAGGAGAAAGACGAAGGGAGGCTGTGGTGAACTAGAAGCACCATGTCACAGAGATGGTGGCGAATGAAACCTCATTCAAATCAGAGAGAGAGAGAGAGAAAGAGAGAGAAAGTTAACAAGCGGCGACGACAGCGAGATTTGGAGTCGGTGATCCAGATCTGGTGGTCAGCGATGGTAAGGAGCAGCAGCGACGGCGAGATTTGGAGTCGGTGATCTAGATCAAGTGGTCGGTTGTGGTAGGGAGCGGCGACGACGACAAGATATGAGTTGGTAGTCCAGATCTAAAAGGTTGATGTCGGCGAGAAGCGATGACGATGGCGAGAAGTGGAGGAGGTGGCGCAAAGTGGCCGACGCCGATTGATCTGGAAACGACGACAGCAAAGCAGAGGACGAGAAGGAGCGACGGTGGAGGATGAGAAGCCAGCCGATGAGGGGTGGCCGAGGAGAACGAGCAGAAGGCAATGAAGGAGGGGCGGAGGAGGGGGTGCAGCGGATGATGAAATTCCAAGTGATTTTTCTTGATTTCTTCCCCACATATATTTTTCATTCAGGGTTGTGAGAGAGAATAACTGTATTTTTATCGTGATTTTAGGCGAATTTTTGGCTAATATAATCACATTTAAAGAGAAAATATATCACCGGTTTGCAAAAAGCATATTAGACTAAAAAATTTAATTTTTTTTAAAAAAAGACTAAACCCAATAAAAAATATTGGTGGGACTAAAACTCTTAAATACTTCTAAAATGAGACTAAAACTCAATTAACTCATAAATATACTGAAGAATCACTCACACCAAAAATTAAAATGATCGAATATCCATAATTGTGTAATTGAGTTGCATTGATCGTTTTAAAAAAAATGTATAGTCTATTATTAACATTTCACTCGTTTATTTTTCAATAAATAATATGATATGACTATACGATTATTAATATCTAATTAATTTAATTTTTTATATAAAAATGTTATAAAGTTTAAATTGTTCAAATCATTAAAATATGTTACCATAAGTACTAGAAAAATGTACCTTTATTTTCTTGAAGTATTCTCTCTAAATTTAAAACTTGTGTTACTATTTTAATATAAAGTATTTGTATTTGACAAGTGCGGCAAATATTTAATATCTGTGCAACATTTTAAGATAGGTTTTCACCTAACAAACATATATTATAATTTAAATTCATAATAAAATTATACAATTGAGTATAATGTATACAATATGTGCGACATTTTAAGTTAGAAATCCATTTGACAAACATATTCTATAATTCAAATTCAACATAAAATTATACATAATTTTTTTTCATGTTATATATAAAATGCCTAATGGTACTTCAAAAACACCATATTACCATAATAAAACAAAGCATATTAAAAAATATAAATATTTTCTCATGTCCTAATGTTTTTGAGATAAAAATTAGACGAAGCTTGCATATAAAAAATCATTGAATTGCATCATGTCAACAGGTGAGACCTTTAAATATATATATATAAAAAAAAACACTATCATTCAGTAATGGCTCTAAAAATATTTCGTTAAAACTTTTGAATTTTCATAATTATGTAAAAACACACAGACATCGTGTGCTATTTTTTAATATGTCTATTTTTTTAATAAATCAACAATTAAAATATTAAAATGACCAAAATAAGATAGATTTAATATACAATACTATTTTTTGATAAAAAATATGTAGATATAATTGACATTGACTAGTTCTCGTATTTTAAAAATATTGCATAATAACTTTGTTATCAATGCTATTAATTTTTTAGGCGTTGAATGTTTAAATATTTGGACTAAGTATTCAATTAACTGAGCAAGGGAATTCAAGTTTTTTTACGGAGTGTTTAAAATTATATATATATATACCCAAACATCTATGTATGGCCGCCCCCGCTATCAATAAGCAAATGTTTAAACCTGCCATTACGATAGATTTAGGATATTTATTTTTAAAAAAATATTTACGATTTCGTTTGAGGTAAGCTTTGAGGATACGGTTTAAAGGGAGGTTTAAAGGGAGAGTTTGGTGTAATTGAAATTATAAACTTTTAGCATATACTTGAAAATATATGATTATAATTTAAAGTATAAGTTATAAATATTTGCTAAAATTATAAATTTATAATTTCAAGTAGTATAATTTGTGCATATTGATTTAGAATTAAAAAAAATTATAAGTAAAATGCTATAAGCATGTCTGTTGAAATTTTCTTAACTTTTTTTTGAGTTATAATTTAAAAGTTCAAAAATAAACTCAAACATACACCCTCAAAGTGTTGAGGAGCCACTCACATAGGCTGCTAGAAAAAATTGTGTTTGGCTGCAATTGTTGAAGATCAGTCAATTTCTTTGAAGCCTAAGCCTCAATTGTTAAATAGAGGGGAAATAGAAGAGAAAAAGAGAGAGACCAGATTACAATAGCAAATTGTCAGAGAGAAAAAGACAGACGAGATACGTTCGAGTAGCCGATCTTTGGAGGTGCGTCAATGTTTAGGTCAATCGTTTTATTCTGGGAGAGTAACACCGATGGAGAAACCTACAACATTCTTGGTAGGTAGTGAATCATTCTTTAAAAAATTGCGTTTACAAGACTTGATTTGTGTATTTTTTTTATATTATTTTATGTATTTTCATTTTCTGTAAATTTAGTTTATTGTAATCGTTGAAAGTTGATAAATATGTATTTTTTGAACCATCAAACATATATTGTGTAATATTTTTCAACAGTTAACATTTTACCATGGAACTCAAGTTGGCCTATAAAAGGTAAAGTAGTAGAGGCTCCGAAATAGAAATGACTTGAACACTAATGAGAGGCGAGAGTTGAGAATCAGAGGAGATTATCTTCACTCCATGGATATAAGTTAAGATCGAATCACGTGAATTGCTTACTTATTATGTGTGATTAACTCTAGTGTACCAATTTGAATTCCAACACAAAGTTGACAAAATGCATTACATGAATTTTGGTTTGGAGTGCGTGAACGGATTATTGATATGTCACTCGATTTTAAAATTTTTTATTTAAAATTTTTAAAAATCACATTTTTGTTTTTGTACTGACAATTTAAAATCGCATTTTAATTAAACCATTTTTAAAATTCGTTCGACAAGAAATCTAAAAAGATCAAAATTTCAACTCAAAGTCGTTTGTTTTTTGGGTGAATTACACTAATTTCTAATGAGGTTTCGATCAAATACAATCAATTTCACACATAAAAAAATTGCATTCTATTCTCTTATCATTTGAAATTTCATTACATATTCACGTACACGGTTAGGTTTTCGCCGAATGGTTGATATCATCAATCACATGAAAATAGGTTCCCAAATTGCCCGCATAGCACTGCATTGCATCTATGCCTGAACTTCAATGCACTAATTTTTTTTTTCAATTTTACCCCTCTAAGAAGCTGCTTATATATATATATATGTATATATATATATGAGTTGGCGGGTCTTGTTGAAAAAATATGAGGAGAACACACTTGGTTAAAGGTTAGAGATATTTTTGTATTGTTTTAATTTGTTTATGAATTTTAATTTATTTTTATAATTTATTGCAACATGGAATTTAATTTTGTTTGTAATTTATTCTGGTGTTGAATTAAAATATATAGTTGGTTTTGAAGTACAAGTTCGTAAGGAGGTCCAGTTTATCAAAATAAAAAAAAGTTATTGTGATTAGAGGGCAACAGTGAAAGTTTTAAAGTCAGTTAAAATTATAAAGAAAGGTAGATGAGATAGAGATGGAATAACTTACCTATGCCGTTGTTTACCAACAAAAAACACTTGACCAATTTATGAAAATTACGAAGAGATTTTTGTAATAAAAGATAAACATGGAATTTTACAACATCAAAATTTACCTTTCAAAAAAATTAAATAACACTACATTTTTCGTATATACCTTTTTATTTAAATTAAATAAAACTACATTTATTTAAATTAATAAATAATCCTATATACCTTTTTATGTAAACTAATTAAACAAAATTTAAGAAAAATAAACTACATTTTTCTTTCATTTCTCTATTTAAAAAATGCGTTCTTTTTTTTTTTTGTAGAAATAATACTTCTATTTTATTTCTCTCATAAATTGCCAAATGAACTTGTATTTTTTCTGCTCAACTGCTGCTTTGCTTTCCCTCAGTGTGGCTCTCACCCAATAAAAAAATGTAAAGAATTTGTTAAAATTTTTAAAAATTTAGTTTTTTAAACATATTTAAAATAACTATTTTAAATATCTTTAAAAAGTTTAACATACTTTTACTTGGGTGATTAAAATAATAACATAGCTTTTTATTTTAATAGTAGAGTTAACTTTTTTTAAACATTAAAAAATAAAATAAAATAAGTTACTAAAGGCATTATAGTCACCCATTTAATTAAAAAATAAATTAAAATATTTTTTTTAAAAAATAATTAGTAATTCTTTTAAAAAATGGCGAGCAATAATTAGTATAACTTAAAAGTTAATATTTTAAAAACCTAAATAACTTTTCGGGCAAAAACTCTAGAACTTCAAAATATAAAAATTTAAATTAAAAATCATATGATCAATTACTATTTTAATATAATTTTCCAATTTAGCTTATTCTTAGTTTCTAAAACCTTTTTAAACTGTAGGTCATAATTTTAAACTTAGTTTATCTAATTAAGAGAAATGAAGAAAATTAAAAATACATATTAAGAATTCTACTAAATACCAAGGCAAGCAAAATAAATTGACTAATTTTACTTTTTCCTTTTATTTTTATTTATGCTAATACTATTGAAATTAAAAACAAATAAATAGATCGTTAATCCAAACAAAGAAACTAATAGAAGATCAACAAAGTAAAATTGAGATGACAATAAACAGTAAGGGGCAATTTTGTCATTCCAACCCTGATCATTAAGAAAACAATAAATGTCACATTGTCTTCTATTAATTAGAAAAATGCCTTGGACTAATTTCATCTCTTACTCATTTTGGTTAACGATTTTTAATTGTAAATGATAAAAATGTAATTTTGTGAAAATGTGTAGAACTAATTGTATTTGATCAAAATGTTACGAGATAGGTTAATGTAATTTACTTCTTATTTGTTTCCGCTAATGGTGCCATTTTTATAAACGACGTCGTCTAGAGGTTAATGTAATTTACTTTTTATTTGTTTCCGTTAATGGTGCCATTTTTATAAACGACGTCGTCTGGTATTGGGGCGAAAAGAAACTGTCGGAACAAATCGCTCCGAACCCGATTATCAATTCGGAATCTTCCGAAAAGAGTTTCCCGCCCTAGGAATGTACGATACTAAAAAGGACTCGGAGCTAGTTGATCTTGATCACCTGTGTTTTTGGGGAAGTACTGGGAAAAGATTTTGAAGCGATGGACGATGTTGATCGTTTGTTTCAGTGCTTCAAATGTGGCGTCTCTCCTCCTCGTAACTATCTGAATTATATAATTCTTCATCCTCTAATGCATTTTGGTTGTAATCCCTAAGTTCTAGTTAGGGTTTTGATCTTGAGTCTTGAATACGTTTAAAAAAAGAAGTTAATCTTGCATTTCTGTGCATCATAATTGATTACTTACATCACATCTTCAAGTGCAAATGAAGTAGTTAATTCGATTGCCTGTTGTTATGTTAATTGTACATATATTAGTTTGATATCGGCATATACGTATGCTCTTGTATTTGATCTCTCGTTCAAGTCAATGCATCATTTACTCAAAAATCCTAATCTTATACTAGATTAAGTTTATGCGTATTGGGTAGTCGGGGCTGATCACAATTTCCCTAGTAAGAGAGACAATCTCTGCCATTGGAAGAAAAGGGAGAGCTCCACTGTGATTTATTTCCATGCTTGAATCATTATTGTTGGAATTTTGTTGATATTTGAGCCAATGATACAACTATATACTAGACTAATCTCACTAGATCAATCTCATTGTGTAGTCGAGGTTGACCACAAATTTCCCAAGAGATAGAAACCCACGAATTGGAAGGAAAGGGAGGGCTTCGATCCATTGTGATATGGTTCCATGCTTGAGTATTGATTTTTGGGATTTCATTGAGATTTAAACCAATGATGCAAGTATATACAAGAAGACTCAGAATATGTGATTTTACTTGTTCCACTTGGCTGTGGTTTTAATAGGTCTTGTCCAACTTGGGGAGTTAAACCTTAACCTTCTTTTTTAAAGTTGTTGTTGATATAACACAAGTCGTTTCTAGTCTACCCATGAGCTACCCTGGGGGCATCACCCCTTACAAAGTCTCTTGCCCGAACTCCAGCTTTGCTCTGAATCGTTGTTCTTCTATGGTGCTTATGTTTCTACAGTTTTTATTTCAAGAAATTACTGCTATTATTCTTTCTGTGTCACAGAATCAGCTTTTAGAGAAAGAAAATCAAACAAACACAAATTGAAGCAAGTAAATCCAACAGAAGATGTGTCTGGGTTTTCTGATACTTCACCTTCCGGATCACCACCAAAAAGACATCAACATGCAACGTATTTGCCGCTCCACTTGCAGAAAGTATATGCTGCATTTTCCTTCATTTTGTTTTTCTCTTTCTTATTAAGTTTCATTTGTGGACAGACGATATTAGCTATTGTATCAGTTGTGCTCCTTGGTTAAAGGTCTTGTCCTGTGACATAGTTTTCAGGAGTTCTTAACTAAGCTGAATATATCATTATTCCTTCAGTTTGGCTCAGCGACAGTTAAAGCAGAGAACTTCAAGAAAAGGAAGAATATTTCTCCAGTTGTATTCTATGGTTCTCCACATGGTGTGCCTCCAAAAAGACCATCCAATTTGTTGCGATTTTTACGTGAAATACATGTTGATCTAGCTGAACAGAAAAAACTAAGGTACTCATCTGTTTTCTTGTGGTTATGCTTCTGTCATTTCCTTCTTTTGCTGGATAGTGGCCGTAAGTTGGATTTCTTTAACTATCACTCTCTTTATGTGTTGACTCAACTGTAATTTTCTTTTTCCGTCTAGAGAGGATGTATGGGCTACATTCCCTAGGCAGGATGAGGCAATGAAGTTCACAAAAGAGCATGCACATGTTCATGTTTTCAGTTATCAAGACCATTTGAATGGGCAAAGGAGGTTTCTTGTTTCTACATACGAAGAGTTTTGGCAGAGGTTGACTTTTTTAACTTTGATTTGTCAGAATTTTCCTTTTGATCCTCTAGCATTGGTTTTAAACTTATATTTTTGTGGTGGACATCTTAATTTTAGGTACAAAAACATGAATCCTAGATTCCGCCACCATTATGAAGTGATTCAGGAGGTAACACTTTTTGTCAATTTTCTTCTTCTTGTAGATGTGACTAAAAGCAGACACAAATATATACATATTGTCGGAGAAAATGAACTGTATTCAAGCTGGAGTTTGTTAGTTTTATCTTTTAAGTATGTAACTTTTGCAAACATCCTTAAGCACTTCATAACTTCCTTCTCTCTTGCCTTCTAGACATTTTGTGGTTGCAATTGTGCAATATGGTGTAACCAACCTAGCAAGAGGCAAAATTTTATGCAGTGGCACAATTAACTGTTCTTCTTCTCTTCTTCTCCTTCTTTTTATTTGTTGATAGGCTGTTGAAGATTGCAGAAGTTTGGCTCAAATCCAAGATGGACCTGTTGATGGTCCACACCTAGCTAACAATTGTTGACAAACACCCAACCACCAAATTTTGTAGCCCACAAATCTGCTGCCAATCTTCAATAATATCAAGATTTCAAAGATTTGAGCATGCATGCAACATTTGAGCATGCTTATGAATAGTTTGTTTTTCTTATAAATAGAGTGTGCAGAGAGTTGAGAGTACAAGTGAGAGAAGAACACAAAGAGTAGCTTTTGTGAGTTGAGTGAATTGTATTATTCCTCCTCTATAGTGATAATCTACTGTCCGTGGACGTAGGCAAATTTACCGAACCACGTATATCATTGTCTCTTGTATTTATGTGTTTGTTCTGGGCATTACTTTGCACAACAATTGGTATCAGAGCCTTTATTTTAAGCATTTTTTTGCTCTCTGCCTAGAATCCAAAGTTAATCAAAAATCACTTTGGAATATACACCAAGGTTCGGCTCGTCGAGAAGAGTTCAACAGTGTATTGCACTTCAAAAATGGAGGTCAAATGCGCCTTCACGCGCCGTTTAAGTCATTGCGCATAAATTCGACGCGCCAAATGCGCCCCACGCGTCTTCTTCACCTGTTTTGACTGTGCAACCCAAGTCTGATCCTATATCCACCTGTGGCCCGCTACCCACTCCGCAACCTAGTACGCGTGTACATTTCGCGCACCAGCTTGCGCACTAATTTTAAATTGCTCCCTTTCAAATCATAATTGCCCGGCAATTTGACCAAGTGGTTTTGGGTTTGACCAAGTGTTTTTTTGGGTGATTTGTGTTAGAATTTTCTTTTGTTTTTTTAAAAAGAAAAAAATGGGTCAATTTACCTCCTTTTTTTTTGTTTGGAAAATAGCACAAATAGTTAGCTAAATCGACCGTTTTGGATCCAACTGTTGTCTCTGTTTTGCACAATTCTGCTTCTAAAATTCTTTTTTTTTCTCTATATTAGAGCATAAAAAGTTATTTTTTGGTCGTTTTAAGCATTAAATATTTTTTGTGGTGGAGCTTGAAGTTTTCTAATGGCAGAATCTGCTGAGGAAAGAGGGTCAGAAGCTTCTAATAACTATGTGTCTATTGTGAAGTTCGAAGTTGAAAAGTTCGATGGAACTAACAATTTCGGCACGTGGCAATGTGAGGTGATGGATGTTTTGATCCAACAAGAGTTGGATATTACCTTGGGAGATAAACTTGAGGATATGACGGTCAAAGATTGGGACAAGTTGAATCGTTAAGCTTGTGGCACAATTCGATTGTCTTGCCAAAGATCAAAAATATTTTGTTATGAAGGAGTCAAAAGCTAAAGATATTTGGATGAAATTGGAGGAGAAATTTATGATGAAGAGCATAGAGCTGCCTCTACTTGAAGAAGAAGTTCTTTCGGTTTCAGTATCGTGAAGGTATTTCTATGTCTGAACATCTAAATGATTATAATAGAATTTTTGTTGATCTACAAAACTTGGATGTCGTGATCCAAGATGAAAATAAGGCTTTGCTATTGTTAAATTCCTTGCCTGATACTTATGAGCATTTGAGTATCACAGTTTTGTATGGGAAGAAAAAGATTAGTTTTAACGATGTATTTAGTGTTTTGGTTAATAATGAGTACTGTAAGAAAGACAAATAGGTCCATCGAGATACATCTAGCGAAGTCTTTACAGTAAGGGGAAGATTAGAATCAAAGTAGCCTGAAAAGAGAAGAAGTTCTCGCTCTAAATCTCGTGGTGGCTCATCAAGAAGACTAGCCAAAGATGAATGTGCCTTCTGCCATAATAAAGGGCATTGGAAGAAAGATTGCCCAAAGCTAAAAGGGTAGCCAAAGACAAAATCTTCCGCTGCCAATATTGCCAATTATGAAGTAGATTCAGATATTGCCTTGACGGGTTCATCATTCATTTTCCATCCTGATGAATGAATTCTCGACTCTAGATGTACTTATCATATGTGTCCCAATCGGGACTAGTTTTTTGACTTCAAAGTGATAGATGGTGGAGCAGTACTTATGTGCAATGACAACGCCTGTAAGACTCATGGAATAGGTAGTATCCGGATCAAGCTGCATGATTTAACAATCATGGTCCTTACAGAAGTTCGGTATGTACCGTACTTACGGAAGAATCTTATCTTACTCAGAACTTTGGACTCAGAAGGATTCAGAATCACTATTGAAGGTGGAGTTCTTAAAGTTGTAATGGGAGCTCTTGTGGCCATGAAAGATATCAAACGAAGCAACTTATACTTTTTACAAGGAAGCACTATTGCAGGTGGAGCTTCTTCCATATGCGAGAAATTAGATAAAATCGATAATGACACCACCAGACTATGGCACATGTGATTGGGGCATGTCGGGGAGAAAGCTTTGCAAAGCCTGTCAAAGAAAGACTTACTCAAAGGTGCTAAGACGTGTAAGTTGTTTTTTCTGCGAACATTGTGTTATGGGAGAGCAAACTCGGATCAAGTTAGGAACAACAGCCTATCGTACACAAGGGACTCTTGACTATGTGCATACCGATGTTTGGGGACCTACCAAAGTTGCATCTTTGAGTGGTAAGAACTGGTTTGTTACTTTTGTTGATGATTATTCTCGTCGTGTCTTGGTGTACATGATGAAGCATAAAAGTGAAGTGTTAAACATTTTCCTTGACTGGAAAAAGATGATGCAGATTCAAACTGGTAGAAAGATTAAACGGCTCAGATCAGATAATGGAGGAGAATACATAATGAATCCCTTTATGGATGTATGCTGGAAAGAGGGTATCGTTAAACATTTCACAGAACGGGAAACACAACAATAGAATGGGGTGGCAGAACGCATGAACCATACTTTATTGGAGAAGGTCCGATGCATGTTATTAAATGCCGGATTAAGCAAGCAATTTTGGGCTGAAGCTGTGACATATGCTTGTCACCTAATCAACCATCTACCCGCAGTTGTTACTGGCGGGAAAACACCTATGGAAATGTGGTCAGGTACTCATGCTACTGATTACGATACATTGCATATTTTTGGGTGCCCTGCTTATTATCATGTTCAGGACAATAAGCTCGATCCTAGAGTCAAAAAAGCAAAGTTTTTAGGCTTTAGTTCTAGTGTGAAAGGGTACAGGCTTTGGTGCATGGAGTCGAAGAAGGTTGTAATCAGCATAGATGTAACATTTAACGAGTCTAATATGCTTAAGCCACATGAGCATGAAGGCTCTAATGAAAACATTAAAACAGTTAGTGATTTACCGAAGGTGCAGTACACTCCAGTATTGACAGAAGATGATGACGAGGAGAATGGACAAGATGAGGTTGATAGTCCAGTTGCAGCACCTCCACCTAAATCAATTGCAGTGAATAGGCCGTGAAGAGAGATTAGAAAGCCGGCTCGATACGCAGACCATGCCACGTATGCACTACCAGCAGTTGGGGATCATATTCCAACCACTTATAAAGCAATTATGCAATCCAGTGAAAGGATTGAATGGTCGACAACCATGGGTGATGAGATTCAGTCTCTTCACAAGAATCATACTTGGGAGCTTGTGCTACTTTCCAAAGGTAAGAAGGCTATTGGATGTAAGTGGGTTTTCACCAAGAAAGATGATTTAGCCGCCAAAGACGGAGTGCGATTCAAAGCCAGATTAGTACCCAAGGGTTATACTCAAACTGAGGGAATTGACTATAATGAGGTATTCTCTCCAGTTGTGAAGCATTCATCCATTCGTATTTTACTAGTATGATTTGGAGTTAGCTCAACTCGACGTGAAGACGGCATTTCTACATGGTGATTTAGAGGAAGAGATCTACATGTCTCAACCTGATGGTTTCAAAGAAGCTAGTAAAGAAAAATGGGTCTGTAGTTTGAAAAAGTCTCTCTATGGTTTGAAGAAGTCACATCGACAGTGGTATAAACGATTTGATCTTCATGATTGATCAAAAATACACTTGCAGCCAGTTTGATCATTGTGTGCATTTCAGAAAACTTGTAGATGGTTCCTTCATTTATTTGCTTTTATATATTGATGATATGTTGGTCGCATGTAAAAGCAAGGTGGAGATAGCTCGTTTGAAAACTCAACTGAGTCGTGAGTTCGAAATGAAGGACTTCGGAGAAGCGCGGAGAATTTTGGGGATGGAAATTACACGAGATAGGGTGAAAGGTACAGTTCACCTTACTCAAAAATAGTATTTGACAAGGGTACTACAACGTTTTGGTATGGATCAAAATACGAAGCTGGTGAGTACTCCCTTGGCTTCACATTTTCAGCTCAGTGCATCGATGTTTCCTATCACTGAAAAAGATCGAGAATTTATATCTCAAGTCCCTTATGCAAGTTTGGTTGGTAACTTGATGTATGTTATGGTGTGTGCAAGGCCAGATATCTCCCAAGCCGTCAGTATAGTTAGTTGCTATATGCATAATCCTGGAAAGGCACACTGGCAAGCAGCAAAGTGGATATTACGGTATATTTTGGAGACTGTAGATTGTGGATTGAAATTTGAGAGAAGTGATGCATTGATAGTCTTGTGGTTGGCTATGCTGATTCAGACTACGCCGGAGATTTGGATAAACGCCGCTCAACCACTGGTTGTGTTTTTACAATGGCTGGTGGACCAGTAAGTTGGCGTTCCACTTTGCAGTCAACAGTTGCACTATCAATGACATAGGCTGAATACATGGTTGTTACAAAAGCCATAAAAGAAGCTATTTGGTTACAAGAATTGGTAGAAGACTTGGGAATTGTGCAGGATCAGGTAGTCTACCGTGACAGTCAGAGTGCGATTCATCTGGCGAAGAATCAGGTTCATCACACTCGCACGAAGCATATAGATGTCCGTTTCCATTTTATTTGCTAGATTCTAGAAGAAGGGGACATTATGCTTCAAAAGATCAGTACATCTGATAATCTGGAAGATATGTTGACAAAGGTTGTAATTGGAATCAAGTTCCAACATTTCTTGGACTTGATCAATGTCTCACATTGTTAAGCACCCGAGAGTGTATGGCGCCTCTGGGCGCATTTGAATGCAGCATTGATTTGTTTGAGAGAAGGATTCTCGCAAAGGTGGAGATTGTTGAAGATTGCAGAAGTTTGGCTCAAATCTAAGATGGACCGGTTGATAGTCCACACCCAGCCAACAATCGTTGACAAACACCCAACCACCAAATCTTGCAGCCCACAAATCTGCTGCCAATCTTCAACAATATCAAGATTTCGAAAATTTGAGCATGCATACAAGATTTGAGCATGCTTATGAATTGTTTGTTTTTCTTATAAATAGAGTGTGTGCCGAGAGTTGAGAGTGCAAGTGAGAGAAGAACACAGAGAGCATTTGTGAGTTGAGTGAATTGTATTATTCCTCCTCTATAGTGATAATCTTCTGCCTGTGGACGTAGGCAAATTTGTCGAAACACATATATCATTGTCTCTTGTGTTTATATGTTTGTTTTGAGCATTACTTTGCACAACATAGGCTTCGAGTACTTTGGGTATCAAATGGCAACTGATGGTTTGTTTTTTGAAACAAGTTAACTGAGTAGTTTGTTGACTTGAAGCACGGTTTTATTAGGAACAAGCTTAATGTTTGAGGGTTTGAGCCTTTTCACTAGGTAAATGGAAAAACTGCTGGTTATCAAGTATCATTTTTTTCCCCATAAAATAAAGGATATATATTATATATATGTAAAGGCACTGAGGAAATGCCACTCGTGTGTAAAAAAGGCTGTGCTTATAAAAGAGAAATGGAAGAACTTTTATGCCTATTCATAGGATTCTCTATGAGATCAAAATGGTGCAGCTGTTTTTCCTCCAAATGATCTGCATCTAAACAAGGTAGTTTCAAATTAGAAATCTTTCTTTGCCTCTTCTCCATCTTAACTTCCCTCGAAATATGAAGAAACTATAGAACACTTGCCGGCAAAACGTAACAAACTTTGGACCAAGACAAGACAAGGTCCATAAATCCTAGTCTTCTGTCAATATAAAAGAAAACGCGACACTCACACACAACACCAATTGACAATAAGCTTTTGCCTCCAAATTAGATTATTTGCCATTAAAATCTTGTATTGGGCCGTTCACCACACAAAGAAGGCCGCATTAGATTGGGGATGAGTTCCGAAAATGGCCTTCTATGGAAAGGAAAATTATGAATTATACTCATTCTGATAAAATAACTTGACCTGAAAGATACCCAAAGACGCTAAACTTCACGTAATTCTATCCTCTCATGTCTTTTGACTCGACAGTCTATACAATCTCTACATAAGGGCCATTAACTCCTTCAACTCCTAATCGTGCACCTTCTTCTGTAGCAAATTGTCCAAAACCACTCGATCTCTTTCCCTTCAACGGTAATAAGTTATCGAGGCATTTATATTCATTGTTATTCAAAAATTTGGAAAAAATAACTCTCAATTTCTTACTTGCGCACCAGATGTCGGCCCAAAACTTTACCCTTATCTCATCCTCAATAACCAAGCTAGAATATCCAACAAATGTAACCCAAACTAGGACCATACTAGGAGACGTCACAACTCACAACCACTTATGTAGTCCCCTCCCCAATTTCTATTCATACTTTGAACCAATCATCTTATTCCACCATCTTGCTCTTTCAAATTACAGTTACACAACCATTTCCGAAACAACGCTTGATTGAAAACATTCAATTTTCCAATACTCCATCCCCACTATGAGATGGGTTTATACACAATATTTAGTCAATCAAGTGATAAAGCAAGTAATAGATTTTTTTTGTTTTAAGTGATTATTGGTTTGTTTTAAGTGACACAAAAGTAAAGCAAGTAATAGATTATTGGTTCGTTTTAAGTGATGATAAAAAGTAAAGCAAGTAATAAAAATCATAAGGTAGATTAAAGGCATAGTGGAATCATAAAAAACAGAAAGGAAAACACTATTGAGAAACAAAAAAATGAAGGTTGTAATAATGGATTGACAACTGCCATTAGGGTGACATTAGAATTGATCGCCGCAACTAGAGAGTTGCGGCCGCTACTGTGGTTCAAGTCACAGTGTGTGGGGACTGAGTAAAGAAGGTTGGAGATAAATCAAAAACATTGCCACCGAAGCGTGCTTTGTTTATAGAAAAACCTTGAAATGGTAAATCTCCACTGGAATAAAGGATCCTCCCCCAGTATAGGCAAAGTACACACAAGATTTGGGTTTGGCAAGGTGTTGGGAGGCTTTGTACTTGTGAATTCAATCCTTGGAATGGAGGGGAATTGGATCTGTTGACGCTCCCTCCCAAATAGAAATTCAATCAGATTCCTGTGATTATACAATCAGAGGTTAGACTTGCGGCTACAAGAATTAGAGTGATGGCTGCAAGAATGAAATGAAGATTGCTAATCTAGACAAATCTAGATTTGTGGCCACAAGATTCATTGTTGCGTTTGTTTCTCCCATTGAATTGGAGTTGCGGCCACTACTATGGGAATAACTGCTGCGAATCTTGATGATTCCTTGGCCACTTGTCATAGTTTAGGTAGTTTTGATGAAACAGTTAGGCTCAAAAGGGTTTTTTTTAGGTGTTTGAAGGAATGGTTTGAGGCTTAAATATGGATCTTGAGGGTTATGATTTACCCGTGCACGTTCATTCATCTTTAGGAGATTTCGGAGAGGAGGTGAGAGCTAGCTTGGTTAAACATCTATTTTAATGTGGAATATATGAACGATATAGTAACTAGGCTTGTTATTATAATGTTGTCTATTTTCAAATGCAATGAGTATCGATCTAAATTATTATGTGTCATATATCCTATTATCAATGTGGATATTAGTAGGTGAGATGCCTAGAGTGTTTAAGAAAATGGTGGGCACTTGATGGCTAGAAATCATCGAAAGTGGAGATGGTGAGAGCTAAGCACTCTTAGAATAGAAGGCGTCACAATTTTTTTGTGAGATTCGTACGAGAAAACTAGAGAACATCGTAGATGTCGTTATTAATGGAGAGGCCTTTTTATATAAGGATTGAAGTCATTGAACTGAGTCTCAGTTCAATGACTTGTATTGGACACATGATGTGTCCTCATGGTTCAACCTCTCCTAGGTATGTCTTTCTACGTGTCATCTCAAATATTAAAGCTCAATGGTTGTGTCACGGAATGGCAATGGTAATGCCGTGATACTATGATATGAGCTCCAAAGAATCAAGAGCCTTAACCAATGTCCTTTATAATATGATATTGGTCAAGATGGAGCTAATCAAGTGTGAGGGGTTAGTTGGGCATCCTTGACGATTTTCAACTCTAGCCTCTAAGTTACATTTTTCAAGATGATGCCAATTAGAAATCCTAGGGTCTGCTCCTAACCTAGGTTTTGTATGGGAAAGTGTGGTTTCCCCTATGCGTGCGGAGGTCTTATGCGAGCGAGTGGAGTTGTACATGATCCCACGATCCCATGATCTGTTTGAAGTCTCCACGCAGCTGTTTATAGATGGTTCATTCGTGCACAAGTGCCCTGGTGCATGGGCCTCAACGCATAGTGAATTAGTGATCAATAAGCGAGTAGTTAGTATGTTCGTGCCCTTGCGTTGTCCACCACGTGAGTAATCCTTGGTGCGATCACATCCTATTCACAATGCAGTTGTGCTGACATGTGTCTATCAGTCGAGGGAACATGGTACCCTGTGGCAAGTGGACATCCATACCCGTATCAATAAAACAAAAAAGGAGTACAAATCAACTGATTTTATCACCAATTCCTGTGGATATGTTATGAGCAGGTTATTTGGTTGGCAATACCGAATGTTCTTCTTCTTTTTAATTTTTTATTTTTTTTGGGTTTTGGCATTTTAGGATGAAGTTGAGTTGCCTAAGTTTGTCTACAATTGTTCTTTTTGTTTCTTTGACCTAATTTTTCTTATCAAATCTAGCTTATATGGCTCTCTCTATCCCTTAGTCTAGTGATATCCAGATTACTCTTCCTTTCTTTTTACGAGGTAACATTGAACAAAATTCTTTTATTATGTTCTCATTTATAGAAAAGAATGTATTTTGTGCAAGACCTTGCTGTAATTTTTTTTTCCTTTGGGTGTGAACATAAGACAGATTTCTGGCAGTGTATGGGTGACGAATATGTGTGCTTCCATCAGGGATTACCGTGCCATCTCTATTTCGATTTGGAGTTCAATAAGAGAGACAATGCTGAAAAGAATGGAGATGAGATGGTTGATCTCCTGATATCGGTTGTCTTTGATGCCTTGTCTGACAAGTACTCTATTCAAGGAGATCATGACTGGATTGTAGAACTTGATTCTTCTACTGACGGTAAAATATTTATAGTAGCTGTTTGATATGCAATCTATAACTTTTTCTGTGCATTGTGTTTGTAAAAAGAGTTAGTTAACATAATTCTGCAACTAATCAATCAAGCATGTTGCCACTCTGTTAGGCTGTGCTATTTAGTTTTGTCATTGCTAGGGTGCAATCAAAATTCACATTTTATAGATTATATAAACAACAATCCAGTAGAACATCTATAGAAAATGAAACTTCCTTTTATACCGCTGGCCCTCTCTAAGTAGAGGCAAGATCTTTAGTCCTGTTGATGACTCCATCTAAAATACAATAGAGACAGCTGTTTTCGGCTGCTCATTTCCTATCTTGAAGAAAGTAGGCCTCCCTTTAAGGGAATGACCGGTGTCTCATGCTGTGGTTTCAACGACTACCTAAAGAAGGTCTTAGAAGAGGTAGTTCGTCTCCACGTGATGGGCTAGGTTTAAGACTCCGGTTCGACATCGACCGGATCTTTCTATCGGGATAACTACTTGTAGTTGCTGAAATGTTGCATCTTAAATATCTTGTGAAATCTCCTATGTCCAACCCTTTTCTATTATTATTTACATATGGATGATGATCTTTAGTTGATAAGTTCTTCAGGAAACTGGTGTAGTGTTTAGTGCTGATCCAATGAGCACAGCATACTACAGTCAAATTTGTGCTCTGTTGAATGAACTTGACTTGGAGACTG
Source organism: Heliamphora exappendiculata (assembly GCA_034768845.1). Classification (NCBI taxonomy): domain Eukaryota; kingdom Viridiplantae; phylum Streptophyta; class Magnoliopsida; order Ericales; family Sarraceniaceae; genus Heliamphora; species Heliamphora exappendiculata. Next base: position 8,884,923 of record JAOTRH010000001.1, read on the forward strand.
TGAATTCATTCATTAAACGTTGCAGCTGATTGAGCTGGGTGAAATAAGTCCCCAATTATTCACATTGGGTGCAACTAGAAAACGTGAAGCTAGGTTCACGCGGAGTTGCTCCCCAAGTATTACCTCCAAATCTAGCAATAAATGGCGTAGGAACTTGATTATTTGGCTGAGCAACTGAGCTAGGCCAACAGTTAATGCCACAGGATCAAGTCCAATTTCATAAGAGGTAGTCTACTGATCTTCCTGTGTGTGTGGGGTGTTTTGAGGGGGGAGGGGGGAGTGTGCAGGGTGGGCAGGTCTGTGTGTGTGTGTGTGTGTGTGTGTGTGAGAGAGAGAGAGAGAGAGAGAGAGAGAGAGAGCGCACTGTTTCAGATAATGTCAACAATACTAACATTATACCTGTTTTTCTTGAGCATAGGAATCTTTTTTTCCCCATGACATTTAAATTCTTCACTTTCTTTTTATTGATCCTACAATAATGCATGTTGACAGAAAAATTTTCGCGTCATTTAATAATCCGCTTACAGAAGACTGCTTTTAAGGACAATTCACATGCTGGTGCATTTGTTGCTGAGGTATGTCTGAACAGAAACATATTAGTGGTATATCGTTCATTGAATATGATTCTAGATTCCTATATTCATCTTTAAAAAGAAGAGGTGGAATTGACTCAATATCTTTTGTTTTTCTTTTCTTATTGAATAATATTATTTAAGACATCTATTGTGATCTGACTTAGTAACATTGCCAATTATACACATTGTTGTTCTTTGTGGCCTTGGAAATAATTAAACTGCTTCAGTTGCTATGGTCTTTGTTTTAACTGCTAGAAGCATATCTTCCGTAAAGAGCCATCTATTGTCCGGACTGTTTGATGACATTTTTCAGATATGCTCTCGGATTTATGAAGCAAAGGTGAGTGATGGAAGCTTGGGAAAATTGCTTGTTTCAAAAGACTCAGGCTCTGCTGGAATCCCATGCCAGCTTTTTGTGGATACTGCTGTCTATTCTAGAAATCGTTGCTTTCGCTTACCTCTATCATCGAAAGCAGGGAAGAATTCTGTTCTTCTACCTACTGGGCGTTTTAAATGCAAGAACATGGTATGAAACTCCTTTATGCATTGATAATATATGTGCGTGTGCGCGTGTATTTCCAAATGAGTTAGGAACTCATATCATATTGGTTCTTGAACCCCTGTACATCCTACTTTGGAGGTTACAGGAGATACCCCACTCAAGCTAATGATACGGTCGTCTTTTTTACATGAGGATGATACTTCACCTTGGCATGTTGTGTTTTTTCCCGTTATAAATTTTTAGGTAGTACACATAATCTATCTTTAATTTAGTAATTTCTCTGGGCTGAATACTTCTCTCAGTAAATTCACTTGGCTCTGTGAATCATTGAACTAGTGCATACTGTGCTCTTTTTTCAAATTCAATGCTTTCTCTAGATCAACCCAAGCATTGTTTAGGCACTTCTCCACAAACATGTGCTCTGTATAAGTACAGCGTAAAATAGGTTACATTGCATTTTGGTACAGTTGCACGTGCTGCTTAATTTGCAAACTCATTTTCTACAGTATTACCCTGATTTAGAATTTCAAAGAGAAGCTATTGGTATTTCATTTGTATGCCACTTGCCATGCATTTGGGAATCCCTTAGGTCATATTAAGTCCAACTAATTTATTGCTTTAATTGTCATGCATCTGTTACATTTCTTCCTAAGGTTTAAACTTGTTGGTCAGAAAGACAAGATTTTATTACATGTTTGAATAATTAGTAGAAGGGTCACTTTATTGGTGATGTATCAACTGTTTTTTTTTTTTCTATTGGTTAAACTTGTTAATCAGCAAAGTGATGTTTTATTGGCTGTTTTTGGATAAATACCGAAGGGGTTTGCCATTTTCTGAATCATATCCATCATTTCCTTACTTAGAAAGCAACATGTCCCTGAAGCACCATTTGTTTGGTATTACATTTTCAAAATGTTTACCATTAGCTATTCTGCCATAAAACAATTATTTACTACAATACAAAATGTAAATCTTTTTTGGTTGTACAAGCATTGCTTTTATAATTGCTCGGTTTTTGTTACAATTAATGAAACATTTGTATATTTCAGAGCGAGGAGGATGTGTTCATGGCATCCTTGATCTGCAACATGGATGTTGACTGTGGGAAGCTTCTTATCTGCAAAATGGATTTAGATTGCGTGAAAACTCTGCAATTTGATACTGAGGTAATCTGGGCTGTCTAAATAAAAATTTCCTTCTCTTTTTTTTTGAATACCAAGATTTTGTGATTCACTGCTGAACTTATTCCAATTCCAAAATGCTGGATCTGTCTTGTGAAGTATTTGGGTATGTTTTCTACATCTTCTAAAATATTAATATTACTGGTGGATCTAAATATGTGCTGATGTCAAGCTTGATGATCAAAACACGGCAGTTTTTTTTTTCTCGGGTTCTTGTATATGATGCATTGGGAACTGATCTATTTTATACTTTATTGTTTCAGACAAACAGCCATTTCCAAAAGGGTTGTAGTGCCTCTAGAGAATTCATTTTGAATTCTTGCACAAGTGATCTTTCAAGAACTTATTTGATGGGAAAATCACCATTTCCAGCCTTGGATGCTTTTGTGGAATCTGTTGCCTCATCAGGAAATGTGTCAGGTGGTGCCTCGTTCAGATAACTACATGTTATGTGAATGCCCAAGACTTGGTTTCTTTCTTCATTTTAAGTTTTTGACATCTTAATATTTCATTTTTTTGTAGTGATTTCTATGTTGCTTTAGCTTCTTCAGGTATTCGACATAATATTTCATTTTTTTACTTGATTTCTATGTTGCTTTAGCTTATTCAGGCATTCTTCTGCTTTTGTGGAAGGTTAACCGTGATGTGGTCACAGTGGAGTGCTTTCGGTAGATGGTAGGCATTATTGAGCTGATAAGCAACTATCAGAGAGAGAGAGAGAGAGGGAGAAGATGGTTGGTAGTTTGTCTACATGCATGGAGAAAGTTTCCTTATATAGGAGGGTCAAACCAAGAGGGATGTCCCACGCTTAGGGATGTGACTCAATCCCTCTTGGTTTGGTAATTTTTAGGTTTCATAACTACCCATTGTACCCATGACCTGAATAATGATGTCATCAGATTGTAGTGGGTAGGTATGTTAATCCTTGGAGACTGTATCATGGCACTGCGGTGTGCAGGTATGGCACACTATACGGAGCAACTAACATCTTGATCAATGTTGACCTTGTCTTCCAGTAGAATTCTCTCTTTTCTAAGACAGATCAAGTTGCAGGTCCCTCGAGGGAGCATGGGATGGGGTATTTTGATGAACATTCAACTCTTGCCTCGAGGCTCCAAGCCACAAGTTCTTTGGTGATTTTGAGTGGGAGTCATGGGAATGCTCTCTGGTGCCACATAATCGTGCCTCATATCTATAATGGGTTCCTATGCCCTTCTCCCACCTTAGGAAGGCATTGTTGGCATCAAGCTATTTATTGGAGACATGTATATAAGAGATCACAACATAATACTTGGAGGGGACTACTCAGACGGGTCATAGTATGAGTCCATATTAGTGATGTTGGGCCAGAGAGTTGATGAGTCTTAGTTTTGGAGAGATGAAAATAGGAGGGCACACTCTAAGGGAGACATCCAATCAAGTCGGGGAAATGCTGAGCCGAGCGTGTCAATCATGAGTGGAGAGGCAACCGCTTGAGCAAAGGATCTGTAGATGACCAATGGGTTGCTAGTGCTACAAGCGGTCCGGGGGAAGGGCTCGTTCCTTTTGCCTTTCTTACATGTTGAAAGTAGGGAAGTGTTATTTAAGAAGTCTAGGAGGACCCAACATCAGCCAACCTTCAAGTTATGTAGCCATGATTTTTTAGGTTTCAATTTTATCTTTAGGCTGTAGAGTCAAGGGAATACCAAATTAATAGTTTTCTTCCTCTGTTGATACGATGGAAACTGATTTACTTCTTGTGCGTGTATCAAGGCTTCTAACCTTTTGCCACATGGGCCTTCATATTCCTGCTAAGTTATTGTTTAATGCAAATATTTCTTCTGTCCTTTGTTCCCTTACTGATTTTTTTTTTTACAATTGTAGGAAAAATCCGAAGTTGGTATTGGTTCTCAGAGTATGGATTGATCATCTACAGCATGTCAAGAAATAGATATTGTGAACGAATTGGCAGACAACATAAAAGCAATCATGGTAAGTTTCATACCTCGTCTCCTCCCTAAGCTATATGCCTATCTACTATCAAACCATCTTCAGTTATTGTTTTGCAGGGTGTTTCATTGCAGCGTTCGTGATTGTCAGTTCCCAATAGAATCTTTGTTTTTTTTTTTTTTTTAAGGGCTATGGAAGATCCAGAAAAGGGGTGGTGGGTGGTCAATTTGATTCTGTTGCGTCATTGCACTGAAAATAAGAATTCCACTCAACTGAGTAGTTATAGTATCTTCTAAACCACTCAATATTTTACCCAGATTTAGCTAGTCATTAGAACCTGGTGCTGTTAGTTGGGACACTTAATGAGAAATTATAATGAAAAATAGGGGCTCTCTGAATTTGCTGGTGTAGATAGTCCAGTTAATAGTTTATGAATGATGTGAAGAAAGTTCATTATCAACTTCAGAATCCTTCATTCAATATATTGTGTTTATCAACAATCTATAAGAAGAAGCATCTACTTCTTTGAGAGTGCCACTCCCTCAGTCCTTATATTATGAAGTTGTTCTTCAGCCAGGATTTTATTAAAATGTTGCTTGAATTTGTTTCCTATTTAATTAAATCTGGTTGATTTTTCTACAAATTTTAGAACAGCTCATGTGGCAGAACAGTTCAATATGCATTGACATTTTCTTTGTTCCTTTTGGGTTCAGTGATCTACATTGTTGACCAAAGAAGAGCTGTTTACTATCAGAAATGCCACGATCCTGATTGCAGAGGTGTAGCAGAGTTTTATATTTAATTTTTTTTCCTTTATTAATTATCAATATTTTTTTCACGCATAGGTGATCCACCTTTCACTGAGCTGATTGACGGTAGCAGGTTATCGGTCCCCTTTGCGTCCAATCCCTAAAGAGGCCATTCCTGATGCTACAGTTTTCTTCAGTTCTGCTGGAAATAATGGAGACTCAGTGGATGAGACCCTTGATTGTCAACTTGTTGAAAATGGTGAGGAGCATGTAACATTATACGGTGATGAAAGCATCACAGACAGTTGCAAGAAAGATGGGTGGTGGCTTGAAGCAGTAAGAGTCACAGAACAAATTGAAAATATAAATAAAACACTAGATCTTAGTGAAACGGTTAGTTTTTTTTTCTTCACTCATACATCATATTCTAAGTTTCGAATCGTCATATGACATGATTCATCAATGTTTAATGGCTTAATACCTAGAATATGTCATTGCCATATTCTAATTTTGGATTAATTTCAAGACATGGAAAATTTTCCATCCATGTATGTAGGAAATACATGCTCTTCAGTCAATGATTGTGAAATTAAAAAAAAAAGGAAAAAATAAAAATATCCAATAACAAAATTATAAGAAGATCCATTCATGACCTGCGTGTGTACACATGTTCTACTCACAATAGAAGGAAAGCTGTTAGCCTTTTGGCCATGCTTGTTTTGAGGGTAAGGATTATGGTGTATTTAGTATCCCCTCACTAATAATCCTAGAATAGTATATCTAATGCATTGTTAATCATTTTTTTTATCCATTCTCATATTTGATTATTTTATGGGACATAAAAAATTAGAAAGTAAGTTTTATGCATAAATGACAATAATGCCCAACCTTAATCAAAATTTTTGCTATTAAAAATGATCATGAGAGTTCAACCTAACTAAATCTTAACTAGTCAAAATCAAGGCAAAACATATTGACGCATAAAAGTATTTTTTTAAGCCAAACATGCTGTTCGGACCCCTGGGACCTTGGATCCCCGAAACCCTGGACCCTAGACCTTCGGACCCCCAGGATCCCAAGATCCCAAACCTCCGGGACCTTGAGACCCAAGAGCTCTAGACCACTAGATCCAGGGACTCCGTAGTCTTGGACCCTTGGGACCCCCGGGATCTCTGGACCCCTGGACTATTGGGACCCCCAAACCCTCAGGACCCCAAACCACGGGGACCCCGAGACCCAAGAGTTTTAGACCCCTAGATCCCGGGAGCCTGGACCCTTGAAATCCCAAGATCCCAGATCCCCAAAACCCTAAGATCGCCGGGCTCCCGGGACCTCAGACCACTGGGACCCCGAGACTCAAGAGCTCTAGACCATTGAACCCCCGGGACCCTCAGACCCTTAGACATCCAGGACCTTGGGAACCCGGACCGCCGGTGAATATTTGAGATTAGGGTTGTCGAGCATGGTGGATAGCTAAGAGCAGACGAAAATGGGTAGGGTTTTCAATTTGAGGTTTAAATACGAAGGTAAGCAAGTAATTTTACATTTAGTACAGGTGACTTACTATCTCGGGATTATGTATCCCATTCCCCCATGGGACTAATTATCCTCCAATTCATGGGATTGGGAATCACCCGGGATAATTAGTCTTACTACTATTTTACTAAACAAGCATGAGATTAAAAAATTTCTTAGATTAATAATCCAATCTAATGGTTTAATCCCCCATTCCAAACATGATATATATATAATATTTCCTTTTTATTCAAGTGCTATGAGTAGAGCTTTAGTTTCAGTCATTTACTCATTTTATTTGTTGTCTTTTTCACATACCTCGATTTTTTGACCATTTGATATGACCTGAAGTTAGCGTACACTTGAAACATTTATCACTTTTGGTGTGGATCGTGTGCTGCAAACCACCAATATTTTTCCCACCAGTCTTTTTTTCTAATTCTGACATTGGGTTTAATTTATATTAATTTTGTGTTGTCCCAAGCAGGACAAAACATCTGATGGGATGATGAGTGGTGGATGGAAGTCGAAAGGACCACATTTCAGGCAGAGCTAACCTAGCTTTGATAAAACTAAGTCCCTCACCCCCCAACTGGTAACTACCCCGTGTTTATTTTTGAAGAGGACTGATGGATGGCAGTCAAAAGGACAACATTCCAGTCTGAACTAAGGATCGTATCCTAGCTGAACTAACCTATGTTTGATAAATTCAAGAGTCCCTGTGTTTGATAATTCAGGACTCCGCTCACTGATATCTACAACAGTGTTTGTATTGCTGCCACATTCGTTTCCAAGGTGGTAAGTGTAGGATTGGGGTGGGTGCTGTGATGCCAGTTGGGCTCACCTGAGGTTTCCACTGATAAGGATCTAAACTCTTCATATTCGGGACTCAACGCAAAGATTAATTTTGCGAAAGATCAGATTGATCAGATGTTGTTAACTACATCTTTGAATACATGTCTTCAAAAAATTAAATGGCAGGTTCGTTCTTGATAATACGTGTTAAGACTAATGTATTCCAATCATTTGGCTATCGATATTCAATAAACTTGATTTTTTGTATGGATGATTTTGTCGATAACCTTCGCAACTAAACGGCTCATATCACATTAGTGGACAGTGAGTGGGGCTGCTATAGGCTCACAGCAGCTGGCGTGCTTGGATATTGGAAGAATGCTGTTAACTTGCAATCAACGTGGGATCTGCACGATCATGATAGCGAAATGTGACCAATGCCCAATGTGAGTCCACAGAATTAATTTAAGTAGTTCTTTAATTAGTGTTTGTAATCATCTAACTTGGCATCCGTGGACGAACTTGGTGACATGCCAGTTATTTGTTTAGTGTACTATCTATTTCAAAACAGATTATTCGTCATAAGAGAATTCATCAGATTATAGACAAGAAATCGTCATGCCCTTTTCCCACTTGAATGTTGTTTTTTGAGATTCTTAACTTACCTAACAAAAAGGCGAAGAGATGAAATCCTTTGGAGGGCCTTATGGAGCGAAGGCGGCCTCACTAAAAGTGTAATGGTTCATTTCTTCACAGTCAAATGAGACCAGAACATGGAAATTTGCCCCTTTCCTATGAGTGCTTTTGTCTCAAAGAGTAGTGTTTTGCTGGTGACTTCTAGCAGATATCAGTCACCTGGACAGGGGTAATTTCTCTCTCTCTCTCTCTCTCTCTCACTCATTTTCGCTGTAAAATATCAAAGGAAAATACTTTAGGCACAAAAAATTTAGAATGTATTTTGACCATCCATATGTGTGTGGAACCCATCCATATAAATAGTCAAGATGCGTTTTATGTGAATGGTCTGTGATTGGTTTCTGTGCATGTAATATTACAGAATATCGATTGAAGTCATATTTGGATTGCATGACTTTTGGTTCCATACTGTCATTACTTTTTTCAAGTGTTGGTGTCTTTGATTATGTTGGAAATTGAATTCAATTGGCATTAATATGAATTTAATTGACATCAATACCAGAATTCAATTAATAATTCAATTGGCTATTCAATTGCCAATTCAATTATAGTGTAACCCCCAATGAGTGAAGTTCTATATAAGAACTTCTATTGTATTTTGCAGAGGTATGGTGAGTATGGTATAGATGTGAGATATAAGGATACAAATTCTGATACAGCAAATTGTGTGAGAGAGAAAGACAGACGAGGTACGTTTGAGTAGTCGATTTTTGGTGGTGTTCTAACATTCGGGTCAACCGTTTTATCTTGGGAGAGCGACGCCGGTGGAGATATCTATAACACTCTTGGTAAGCAGTGAATCATTTTTAAGAAAACTGCGTTTGCAGGACTCGGTTTGCATATTTTGGTCATATTATTTTCTGCAGTTTCGTTTTCTGTAAATTCTGTTTATTGTAATAATTGAACGTTAATAAATATGTATTTTCTGAACCACTGAACATATCTTGTGTTGCGTTATATTTCTCCCAATAGATTATTCCTTAACATTGTGGGCAAGCAACCGGGTGTTATGTCCTTGATATCGGGGAGTACCAGTCATTTATTTCCTCTGTTGAATCTCAATAAATTCATACGACTGTAATGTTACCTAAATAAGTTGGCCCTTTCACTTTTGAGTTCCTTCTTTATTTGATGATACACTTTGGTAATGTTACCTCCAAATAAAAGGCAGCCTAGGTGAGCAATTGTAAAGACTCACTCACTCACTCACTCACTCAATCCTTATTTATCTAATAGTTTCTTTTATCTACTAAATCTAAACGGCTAACCTTTAGGCTTGGAAGGAAATGAAATTTTGCATTGTGCATTTCTTTTTTTTGGGTAATTATTGCATTGTGCATTTCTGTTTTAAAGGATTGAAACGAAATTAAAATTCTGCATTCTGCATTTTGTATTTATGTGTAAAACTCAGGAAAACAAGGACATCTGCAATTGAACTTATTTGCCTTGGCTTAGTTGAATATCTTACACTTTTAATTTCTCTCTGAATAATATAAAAATGCTAACATTGTATTTTTTAGAGAGATTTAGTGAGGAGTCTTATTTTTAAGTACTTGTTTAGGGATAAATTTTGTATATTTTTAAACTATTCTATAAAATTTTCAAAATTATTAGTATTTTAGACAATTTTAGCTTTAATTTTAGTGCATTAATGATATATGTCTCTATACACGTACATACATGTATGCGTAAATATTTCCTATTTGTAAGAATTGTTTTTTGACTTTTTTTTGATTGAAATATTTTTATTATGTAATATTACCCTATTTTTTTATTTAATTAGAGAGGTTTTAATAAGAATAAAATTGGTGTTTAGTTGGAATAAAATTGATATTTTAATATTTTTTATTGTTAGCATTAATAACTTTTGATTAACAAAATGATTAAATTTGTAACGAGACAACAAATTTTAAGTGAATTGTAATTTTCTAAATTAACGGTATTTATGTATTAGTAATATTAAGAAAAGGCACTACATTTTGTCCATAAAAATACTATATAAATAATATTACATCTCCAGCTTATCATCTTGTTTTTTCTTCTTCAAATTAAATTTGATGAAAAATAAGTTAAAATTGAGTTCCAACCTTTTCATCAAACTTATTTCAAATTAAGGAAAAACTATCATTTATAAAATCAAGGAAAAACTTAATCTTTTACCAAACCAAGGAAAAAGATGTTTTTCCAGCAAATATAGTAAAAGAAGCTACTGGAATTAAGAGTGTTCAAAAAATTGTTGAAATTGTTAAATTGGTCCAAACTAATTCAGATTTATGGTTTGGTTTAGTTTGATTTTTTTGGTGAACGGTTTGATTTCGGTCAACCGTTTTATGGTTCAGTTCTCGGATTAAGTTTTAAATTTTTTTATAAAATCGAACCGATTTATCACTTATTAATAATATAAATTTAAAAATATTATTTATTTTATTTTATATTTTTATATTTTTTTGTTATTAATTTTTTATTTTTGTTAGTTCTAGACAACTCAAGAAGGAGGGTGAATTAGGTATTAAAAAATAATAATAATATTTACAAAAATTTAAATTTTTGTAATATTACAAACAATTATAACAAGACAAGCAAGGATTAAAGCAATACAAATATGAAAAATGTTAGGAATAGAGAGATAGAACCAGACATCAAGAATTTTATAGTAGTTTGGCTTTTTCTAAATTTACGTCTATTCCTCAAGTTAGCCATTGAGTATTTTCACTATAAAAAATGCTTCATTGGTGCATTCTAAATTTTTACAACTTTAAAACTTTGTTTGAGTAAACGAATATTTACGGGCACATTCAAAAACTTATTTCAGCTTCAAGAAAATTATAAAAAAATAAGCTTCTATTTTTTTCTAATCTCTCTTGAATTTTTCTTTAATGAGATTTACTTACTTACTCAAAGGATAAATAATGACTCACTCTTGAATACAATAAATGAGAGAATTAATGAAAAACACTACTCACTTTACAGAAAATGAATTACAATAAATGATAAGGTAAAAAGAGATGAGGAGCAAGAGCTAGAATTTTAGCAATAAATATGAGCTTAAGAGTAATAAAATTGATTCAAGTAATAAAACAGTGATTGTAGGTCTCTAGAGAGATTAAATGCTGCGAAATTACTCATTTTATAAACTCTTGTGTATTCATGACCGTTGGAGGTAGGTAGGAGCAATAAATGCTAAAAATTCAACCGTTGAGATCTGTTGTGAATTTGAAATTCCATCGCATGTGTCGACACAAATGCCTTTGGTGTTGATACAAAATGTCTAAGGCAGGTCCTTTTAAGTGATTGGGTCGACAAATTTCTTCTAAGAGGTCAACACAATTTTTTTAAGTTTTCTCACTAACACAACGGTGTCGACACCTTTGGGTTTGGTATCGAGTCATTTGAACTTCAGAATCCAAGATGAGGCACTTTGTGTCGACTCAAGTTTTCTTTAGTGTCGACACTAAATTTTGCAGGAACTCTTGGTATATTTGTGTCGACACTTTTGGACTTTAGTGTCGATATCAAAATTCTTCAAGCGGGTTCAGGACTTTTGTGTCGACTCATCTTCTATCTTGTGCCGACACCCAAAATCTACAGGTGGCCTCGGTTCTTTTGTGTCGATACATTTTTCATTTGTGTCGACTCAAATGACCGGATGCCAAAAGTGAGGAACTACTTTTGGGTCGACACAATGTCAATTTGTGTCGACTCATTTTGAATTTTGAGAGTTTCGGCTATTTTGTGTTAACACAAAACTTATTTGTGTCGACACAATGTCAATTTGTGTCGACCCATTTTGAGTTTTGAGAGTTTCGGCTCTTTTGTGTTGGCACAAAACTTATTTGTGTCGACACTAATCCTTAATACCTGAAAATAATTTCATAAAACTGTTAGGGTGCCAAACAATTTATTCAAAGGTGTTGACACACTTGATATGTTTCAAGTATACTTTGCCTTAAAAATGTTTGACTTAAATTTCAATTAGGTTTAACACAAAATATTCTCTTCCAAGAATATGCAAGTGTTTTAGTCCTTTTGAGAATTGAGTCATTTCTTTTGACTAAAGGTGTCAACTAAAATGTTAAAAATATATTAACACTTTCATTTTAAAAATATAAAATATTATTATTTTAAAACTATTTATTCTTAAAAAATAAAATATAAAAATCGTCAAAATTAAAATAAAAAAACTCTTGGACAGACAGTTTTTTCTCATAATATTTTAATATTATATAATTCATAAATTATTAGTGATAGATAAAAGAAAGTAATAATATATAATTCATAATTTATAAAAAAAATATCTCTTTGTAAACATATGAAACAAGTGATAAAATAAAATTTAAAATAAAATAATATAAATAAAAAAATAAAAATTCAATAGAAATAATAAAATAAATAAATAAATATTTTTTTAAATATAAAATAGATAATAAATAATTACCTTTAGAACTGCAATTCTAAATCTAAATCAAATTATTATTTATCGATTTAGTTAGGTTCTATGATATATATGGTTCAATTCTAATTTTTAAATTCTTAAAACTGTTCAAATTAATTTAACTTTTGATTTAGCTCAAAATTAAAACAAATTGAACTGTGAAAATCTTAATTAAAATGTGAAAACCTTAATTAAAATAAGTTAGGATATTTTTAGAAAGATTTGACGAAATGTTTAATAGATGAAACCAAGAAGGTGTGAAAAACCTTTTTAAAATAATAATAATAATAATAATAAAAAGTATAATAGGACCATAAAGTACAATAGGACTTTCGGATTTGAGAACACTGCTTGTTTTGGTAGAAAAAAAAAGCAGTCCGGGACAGCGCCTGAAAAGAGCAGGGTGCTCTGCCTTGTTCGGGTAATTTTTTTGAATAAATTTTTATAATTGAATTCGTTTATTACGTAAAATTTGTTGAGTTTGCTATTAATGTAAAAATTTAGATTCATTCGATATTTATAATTAAGTGATTGAATAAGATTTTTTAATATTATTTTATAAATAAATAAATAAATAAATATTATAATTTTAAAAAATAATTGTAAACAAATGTTACTCAATCACTTAGTTATAAGTATCGAATGAATCTAAATTTTATTTTAAAAATAAAATTGACGAATTTTACGTAATGAACGAATTCAATCATAAAAATTTATTCGAAAAATTATCCCAAACAAGGCATACCACAGTGCTACTCTTAGGAAAGGCAAAAACGTCGACGTTTTCTTCGTCCTTTTTGTTTTTGCGCTTGACAGTAGTCATTGTGAATCAAGGCCTTTCTAGACGTCACTCTTTTCCTCTGCCGCTTCATTTGGGCGTAGGGCTTGAGTAACATTTGTACTTATATGTTGAATTCCATTTATACTATTCTGGCTATTTGTTTGATGATTTTAAACTTTTAGCATTAAGTCAATGTGTTCAATGTATTTATAATATTTCGTAAGCGCACACAAACACAC
>JAOTRH010000001.1:8898416-8917554 GCA_034768845.1 Heliamphora exappendiculata
ATAAAATCTAAATTAGATTATATCAAAATAATGAATTTTCAATGATGAATTAAAAAGAAAGAGATAAACACACATGTAATAGAGTAATATGGCACTTTCTATTTTCCATCATAATGATGAAAAAACATCATTTTTATTGATGGCAACATAACCTCCTTCATATTGGCATTTTTGGTTTTGCAATGGTTGTTCTTATATTTTTTTAATAAATTATATCTTGTTACGTGGTTTGCTCCATATTTAGTCAGAATCGGTGAATGCATAAGCTTAGTTATTTAATGCCTTATTTCATTGTTGTGTTGTGCTTTGGTCTCAATTTGCTTGTGATCGTGGGATGAAAATTGATTTTATCTTGTTCTTTAATTCCAAAGGCAATAAATTATTTGATCTTTATACGATTGCACGCAATCTCTGCACTGCTCAGAACTGATTGTGTCATAAAGCTTCATGTTCGTTAGTTTTCAGTTCAACCTAGAAATTGTATAGTGTATTTTAAAACTCCATTTCTTGTTGTAGATTTTTTAAGCCACATTATAGCTTCTTTTATAGTATGTTTATCATTCATTATTGGTTAGAATTTATGTGATGTTTTATTTTTGTAATTCTTGCATGTTAACAAAGATAGTTTCATGGCATCTTGTGTGTTGGCTTATTTTGGTTACTCTGTTTTGTATTCTTTTCAAGCCTTGGTTCCATCATTCACAAATGGAATGGCAAGTGTACATTTGTTTCTATATCATGCAATATCAATTATCAATTGTTGGGTTGTTTTTTCTTTGATTTTTTTTTATAGTTGATCCAAAAACAAAAAGTAAAAGAAATATTTAGCATTGTTGGGATTACTGTAGTTAAGCTTATAATATGAAAAAGAGATTGGTGTACAGAGATTATTGTAGGCATGCAAATTTTAACATATCACAAATTAACACGTGTTCTATGACCCAAAAATATAATACGATTATTGGCAAATCAAATATTGCTACATGTTAAAGTGATCCTAAATTAAATTTTACGGTTGATCCAATTAGATGGCGCCACATGTAAAATAGTGTATTTTTTATATGACAAACCTTTGGCTAATTAAATCAAGCCACTTGGCACATAGGATTACACGAGAAAAAAATAAATATTTTTTTAAATCAAATTAAAAGTACATATTATTTCTTTAAATATATAAAAAGAAGTAATTATACTACTAAATAATTGTCTCTTAAAAAAAAGATAATTATTTGTCTAGATAATTATATCTTTAAAATTAAAGATAATTATGCTATTCAATGGTTATTTCTTTAAAAATAAGTAAAAGAGATTATTATAAGTTTAAATAATTATCTTTTTAGAATAAATAAAATAGAGATAATTACCAAGAGTTTGAGTCTCTTCAAAACTCTGTCCCTCATACTTCTATAAATGGGCGTGCTCTTTACCGGATGAGAAGAGGTTTTACATCTAATACTTGGAGTTATAAAACAACCAAGAGAGTTCTGCAGATAAAAAACTTTGAAGTCCTAAAAATCTTTCTCAACCAAGTTTTATCATTCTCCGCCAAATTCAAAAGATATTTCGCCTCTTGATTCGGGAATACGTTGTCAAGCACTCAAGCCAAAATTTAAAAGGAAGAATCAGATAATTTTATTTTAAAAATTTCATCAGAGATTGTAATTCATTTTTAAATTCAATAAAAGCTTAATTTGTTCTTATAATTTTTTGTCGTGATTTTCGAACATGAAATTTGTTGTTTATAATTATTAAAAGAAGTTTTAAAGGCATTGGATGGAATCAGTTTGTGGTTGATCATGATTTTAAACAAGAGAACATATTGGTTTTTTGAAATTTCAGTAATTGAGATTCAAGTTTTGGTGTTTGGTCTTACTACTTGCTGAGTATAATTATGTCTTTTATCAGTACTTGATATTGAATGGTATTATTACGGTGGATTGAGTGTCTTTATCAATACTTTTCTTTTGTGATTTTGTATTTAATGATTGATTTCCCATGTTCTTATTTTTGTTGATTTATTTAATTGATAAAGTATGCAGTTTAGATATATATCAAATGGTATATGATTTTTTTAGATACATAACTCGATGTTGAAAATGAAAATGCTAGCCATACCAAGGGTTATTCACTAGCTAACAGATTATTTTCTTAAAACTACTGTTCATTAATTCCTTTAAATCACTACCCTATGAGGTATTATTCTTCAGTAAGTTTTTTAATTAAGTTTTTCTTTTCACATCTGAATTCTAACATCTCTTGTATATTTTCTAATTTACATAATCAAGGTTACTTTACATTGGTCATTTATCATAAAAAAAAATATATTTTGTTAAGAATGGAACACATGGACAATGTAATTTTTTTTGCCATCACAGTTGCCACAAAATATATTAATTTGTATCAAAACCTCTAGATATTCCATCTTGTATGCTGTTTGCTTTATTATAATTTTTTTTGCACTTTATTATAACACTCTTTTTATTAGCTCTTTTACCAAAATACGATAATTTTTTAACTTAATTATCGAAATAGGAATTTCAAAACTTAATTCTCAACCTACGTAAAAGCGTGTTTAACAAATACGCTTGAATAGAAAACGTGTTTGCTAAACACGCTTTTAGCTTAACCCAAAGAAAATGAAAATAACAACATAAAAACGTGTTTAACAAGCACGCTTTCTGAATTTATACATAAAGTATGTTTACTAAATACGTTTTCAGTATAAATTTAGTTTTAATAAAAAGCGTGTCTGGTAAACACGTTTTATTTTTAAATTAATTTTTATTAAATACGTTTTTAGTGAGCACGCTTTAAGTATAAATTTAGTTTTACTAAAAAGCGTATTTGATAAACACGATTTTTTTTAAAAATTAATTTTTATTAAAAGCGTATTTAGTGAATACACTTTAAGTATAAATTTAGTTTTCATAAAAAAACGTGTTTAATAAACACGTTTTCTGTTAAAATTAATTTTTCGAGAAAAGCGTGTTTGATAAACACGCTTTATGTATAAATTCACAAAGCGTCAGTTTAATACATTTTTTGGTGATTTGTTTATTTAATTTTTAAATATTTTAAAATTTAAAGGTATTTTTTGGAATAACATTTTTAAAGCTTTGTTTTTGTGGCCTTTTTTTATTTTTAGTAAAAGAAAATTCAATTAGCTCAAATGATTATAATTTTTAAAACTTTTTCTAAAAATTAAAAAAAGTTCATATAAGATAGAAAAAACTATTTTAAAATTTTATATCATCTTTAGTGAACTATTTTAACTTTAGCCAAAAAGATTATACTTATAGATTCGTTTTATAATGACAAATTAAAAAATCAAAAAATTCAAACTAAAAAAAATAAAAAGTTAAGAAAAGACTAAAAAAGCTAATAAAAAAAGACACATAATACGCTATCCCAAACAGTGCCTTATCATCTTTATATATTTCTTTATTATCTCATCCTCTTATAATATTTTCTTTCTCTTTTTTATTTATTCTATTTTATTTTAATTAAAAAATGATAAAATACTCTTATAAGAGTTGGTTTTTTTGGCCAAATTTTATATTTTTTGAATTTTTTTTTATTTTGATTTAAAAAATATTTTTTCAAATCGTCTTAACGAGAGAAATTAACTATACATTGTTTTGAAAAAATTAATATAAATATTTTTTAAAAATGAGATTTTTGATAATTGGGGATTCTGAGTTTTTTCTTGCTTGTTAAATTGACTTAATGAAAAGCATTTTCAATTTTACATTTTAAATGTTAAATTTATTTTAAAAATCTCAAGTTTTTGAAAATTATTCGTCGCATCTTTCAGCACTAAAATTGTAAGACTTACATGATAAAATATTGTTCTGCATTATAGAATACAGGCGCACATCATGTGCTTGCATCATCATCTGACATTTCAATATCTGATTGGTAGATAGCATCCATGCTCCAATTGTAGTACAATGACGCTTCGTGCAGTAAACCTTCTTCTTCTTGCTCCCTCACTGTCTGTTCACAACTGAATCTGTGTAACCGCATTTGCATGCGATTAACTTCTTCGCGAAAATGATGCAAAGTCATCTGCAACTATTGAGTAGTAGCAGTGGGCATGTTCTTCCCTAGTTGTCGTAGAATTCGAACACCAACTGCTCGACAGTCATGTACTAGGACCTCCGATTGCGTAATCCGATATTGTAACTCAGATCGCATGGTACGTACACTATTTGTACTATAGCGGAGGTTAGGATCTAGAGGGTATATAAAGTCATCATCACCAACCCAACTACGACCCATAGCAACAAATATGTCGCGCACTGTATATGTCAACACCATGTGATGGTTATGTTGGTTTGGTTGGATTGGCTAGAGGTATGTGTATCTCGATCACAACTGTTGCTATTTATAAGGGACTTCAGCTTGGAGTGACTGGAGAATTGTTAGCGTTGCCACGTGGTTTGTAGAATGGACGATTGTTAGTCGCTAGTCATGCATATAGTCATGCACCTTATTGACCACTCACATCAATATCAGGATGGCCGAGTAGTCATGTTCGTCATGAAGCTCTCTACTCTAACTTCTCGCACCTGCTTAGATGAAGAGTCACGCTAATGGCAAACCCTAAAAACACAGTTATATTATTTGGATTTTTAAGTATAACAGCTAGCAAAAGTTTAGATTTTCAATATTATTTTTTTAAAATTTCTTGCTTTTGTTTTCTTGTATTAACAAGTATTGAAAATAGATAATAATAATTAATAATTCTTTTCATGAGATTAAATAGTATATATAACCAAAATATTATAAATGAGCATAACTCTTATTACAAGCACATATTCAACAATACAAGCGTCAACTGGAAAATAAGTCCAAGGGTCTGCATGTCATTTCCATGTCAACCTATCGTGACCTATTGAGGCATGTCCGCCTGTCGTGCACTGTTTGCTGACAAATACCACAATAATTCGACATACGTTGTCGTGACATGTCCATCTCATTATGGATTCGGCTATGCTGCGGACGTCCTGGCTTTGCAGGCCTTATACAATTTGGGTTTGCAAGGACAACCGGGACGTTTGGCATCGACCAATAATCTTCATGTGCCATTGGTTGTAACTTCATTTTCCAAATTTGCAAGTATGTTGACATCGAATATTCAGGTGCAATAAGAAATAATACATCTACTTCGAGGTTAGCAAGAACAGCAAACATGTGCGAGCAATGGTAGTGGTAAATTTCATATTTACTGCAATCACATGTTATGTTATGTATGTTGACTACGTGGCGGTTTCGACCTCTGCTTTGTCGAACTGCCGTCACTACCTCGTACATCCCCTGCCTCCTGTTAATTACAGACAGCCAATATGTACATTACATTATTAAAACTTCATACGTCTCCAACAAATGTAATAGAAATAGGATTTACCCGTCAAATGGTATCAATACATGCTGATTGCATATCTCATGGTTACGAAGGATCTTTTTTTGCACTGAATCTGGATATACATTTTTATTCCCAATCATGTTCTTAGTATAACTCCTCATTCGATCCATATACTTAACTAGTCATAGTGTTGGAACATATTTCATACAGTGATTGTTTCATAACAAGGGCATGGGGTATTGTATGCATTTTATTTATGTTGAGATAAGTAATCACGTTGCTTCTATCTTTTTTTACTTTCTCCATGTACAAGCACAAGATTTAAACTAAAGTATTTGGTTAGAGGATTCATCATATATAACCAGTCTAAACCTGAGAAGATGGAATTCAGACTAGAACCTAACATTGAAATTACATCTAAATTTAAACCAATCCATGTCTATAACTATGAAAATATTTTACGTCCTTTACTTCGAATTCAACTTCAACTATAATAGCATAAAAGTGATTCTAGTGGTAGTAGATCATACAATAAAAGCAAAACATAAAGGCAGCAACTAAAACAAAGATAGCAAAATAGGCTGACATGATGAGGTTGGAAATTTGACAAGACATGAGATAATATATCCATGATACCACACTGTATAATATATGTATACAAGAGGAATCATATGACAATCTTCTAACTACAAGGAACATGCAAATAGCACGTCATGTATCAAAATTCTTAGGGATAAAAAATAGAATCTTCATACTAGAGGTAGAATGAGGAACAAAAATGAATGATGAAACTAAACAAGGTGAAAGAACACAATCAAATAGTACAATGGTAGTTTAAAAAGAAAGATGATAACCTTTGATGAGAGAATTCTAAAAAGTATGCCAATTCTGGCCAATTTTGAAAAAATTCACTAAAGACGAAAAAATAACAAAAAAACCCAAAATGCCTACTGAGTTGGCTTTTTTTCATCTTATATAAAAGATCGATTATTTATGCATCAGAGATGTGACGCTAGTATCCAGAAAAAACTCTATGTCCCTGCAACCTCATTTGGCTGTTGATAAAATCCCAATATACAAAAATCTTAAGATAGTATTCAATGAACGAACAACAAAACATTTCTGTTTAAAAAAAAAACAGTACAACATTTCTTGGATAGAAGAGTTCGTGTGAAGAGAAGGTGATGGTGGGTAGCGAAAGCCATGGCAGTGTCCAATTAATAATTGATTTATGTAATCACTTAAAGAACTTGAAACATTAATGATTTGATGCCCCAAACAATTGAAAAATGTTTTGGCGCTCATTTTCCAAGTAGTAGCCAAACACTTGAAAATGATCCAAATTCTGCCGAAACAAATGGAGCGTCAGTTCAAAAAAGAGCCAGCCAAATCTTTAATTAATTGATATCCAATACAATCGATTCATTAGGCTAATATTTCCTAGTTCCCAAACATTATAAAGAGAAAATGGGACTACATGAGAACATCATATCTTCCTTCACTTTCTGAACATAAACCCCTCAGTTTCAGAATAAACAAGAAGTCCCTTGCCTTCTCTCTCTTAATCTGAGAATTTAAAATTTTAAACTAATCAAGCAACCGAGGTATCAATTCAACAAATTCAATGGAACCTAACATGGAAAATGTTTATACTAATTAAATATATAAAGTAGCGAACTTATGGTACAGTTGCAGATGAAAAGAAAATGAAGTTCAAGTGTACTTTCTTTCACTGTGTAATAAGTAGAATCGACTCATTAATTGAAATTAGAGAGAGATTATTAAGTTCTGCATTAGCATTGCCTGTTTAGTGTGTTATAGAAGATAAACAAATATTGCTAATTAACTAACAACATTGAATTTTCCATCCAACAAAACCAAGTGATATCCACAAAAAATTATAAAAGAATACATGTTACAACAAAAGTCAAACCTATTCCATCTAAATTAAAGCAACGAAACCCAATTCCTATCAAGATCAAGACACCAAAAACAACACATCTTTGCATCGGATTCCCAACATACCCACCAAATTTACAAGGATTGACCCAAGAGGATGCGACAAGGGCAGCCGTCACCTCCAAATT
This sequence comes from Heliamphora exappendiculata, assembly GCA_034768845.1. Classification (NCBI taxonomy): domain Eukaryota; kingdom Viridiplantae; phylum Streptophyta; class Magnoliopsida; order Ericales; family Sarraceniaceae; genus Heliamphora; species Heliamphora exappendiculata. The sequence continues at coordinate 8,905,872 of JAOTRH010000001.1, forward strand.
TCGGGAGAAAAAATCCATTATTATAGCAGTATTAATTTCACATAACTAAAAATATAGAGTTTCGCGCCCCTAATTTTTAAAAAAAAATCTAATTCCTACTACTACTCTTTGAAAAATCTATTCGGGCTCCGAGTTAAAAATGAATCCACCCCTGCATATTCATTTAGATGTGGACGTTCGTGTCTATATTTCAAAGGAACCCTCCATTTGAGAATCAAATTATAAAATTACTAAAACAACGAAAAATAAACAGAATAGCATGAAAAAGAAACAAAACTAACGCATTTGTCGAAAACATTTATATATAAAGCGTGTTTGGTAAACACGCTTTTATGTAGGTTGGGAATTAAGTTTTAAAATTTTTATTCCGATAATTAAGTTGAAAAAAGTCCGTATTTTGGTAAAAGAGCCCTTTTTATTTGTCAATTAAATTATTTAATTATTTTTGCAAATTATTTGTAGCAAAATTTACAAATATTAATCTTAATAATAAATATTTGTTACATAATAAAGTTAAAATTGCCAATAAGGGCCTTAGCAGCTCACGACTTGATACATGTGTTATTATTTAGCAGATTCTTGTATTTTTACTAAACAGTCACTACCCCTGTCATGTGCTGCATTCACTGTCGAGATAGGATGAGTCGATCATTTTCGAGATTTAATTCTAGCTTTTTTTTAGGCAGTGGAAATGCATTAGATCAGAAGTTTTACGTTTAAGGGAATTAAAATATGTTTATTTAAATAAATAAACATTTATTCTTTAAATTATATATAGTATTAAAATAAATAATATATGACACTAAAATTATATATACCAAATTAATTTAATTTGTCATATGAATGATTTTTTAATTTGCACTATAAAATAAACTAAACTGTTGAGATTATCAAAAATAAACTGGGTATGAACAAATAAAACATAAAGGGGGAGCTTGATTTGGTCGACCGTAACTTTTTTAATTCTTGTATTATAAAGTTTAACTTGTGGCTAATTGTTATGTATGCATTTTAAGTTTATTTTGCAGTACTCACTGAAAAAATTAGTCATGTAAAAATTTAAATTAATCGAATATTAATAATTAAATTATTTATATATATTTATTTTTTAAAAAATTACAGGAACACTTCCTATACTATTTCTGTATATTACTTAATCCCCATAAATTAAAAACTCGTATAAAGTGGTCCCCGAATTATTTGTTTGTTTCACTTTACACCCCTCTGTTAGGGGGTGTTCCTGTAATTTTAATTCATAGTTAAGGAAACAAAATAATACAAACAAATAGTTAGTGGACCATTTTGTATGATATTTTAATTTAAGGGATTAAGTGATATACGAAAATAATATATGAGGTATTTCTGTAATTTTTCTTTTATTTTAAATAGACTAAACGGTCTATTGTTAAAATCACATTTATTATTAAAATAAATATTATAAGGCACTATATTTACAGATACTCAGTCAAGCTAATATTTTACATAAATGATCTTTTTAATATGTTTTACAAAATAAACGATTTAAATTATCTATAAGAGCTTAGATGATATAATCTAAATTTTAGCTTAATAAAGGTATAATCTAATTAGTTTATTGATCTCCAAATCCCTATTTCACAAAATTTTGGTAATTAGCTTAAAAGTTAATTTTTTGATTTTTTTTGTATTTTTATATTTTTAGTCAAAAAATTAAATTAAATTTAAAGTATGTTATTTGGTAACTTTGTTTTTAAATTATCTTTTTTAAAATTAGTTGTTTGGGTAAAAAGCTATTTTTTTTACTTTTTATACAAAGTGAATAATTTTACACTTCTATATATTTGATATTAATAATTATATATAGTTGATAGTAGTAGTAAATAAGTTATAAATAAAGAGTATTATTGTATTTTAAAAGTGGTGGGAGTTTGAATAAAATATTCTGAGAGTTTGTGTTTTAATTTGACTTTTTAACTTTTTTACCAAATGAACAACCTTAATTTTTTAGCATTTTTAACCAAAAAATCAAAATTGTCAATTAGGCCTTTATGTATTACAAATTTTAACTTGATTGTTGGTAATTGTTATAGAGATTTTATTTTGATAATTCATACCATTTATTTTTGTAGCAATTGAAAAGATTATTTATGCAAAAAAAAATTAAATTGATCAGATATCACTAAATAATTATTAAAATATATTTATTTTAAATAAAATAAATGACTTATTCTTAAAATTACCCGTACTATTAAAATAAATATTATATTTATAAATACCGAATCAATCTAATTTTAATATAGATAATTTTTTTAATGTACTCTACAAGATAAATAGTTGGGATATCGATAATTGGATATTATTGATTGATTATTTATAAGACATTATACTTATAGATAACAAATCAATTTAATTTTTTTATATAGATGATCTTTTTAATGTGTTTTACAAAATAAACGATTTGGATTATCGATAAAAATTTGGGATAATATAATCTAAATTTTAACAACATAAACTTGTAATCTAATTAATTTTTTAGTTCAAGGCCAAAGAAACCAATAAATTAATATACATTTTAATTTTTTTAGTAAAAAAATAAAAAATAGTTTTAAGTGTATTAGTGTATTTTTAATTTATTTTCATTTTAAAATACAAACATAGATAAAAGAGTTAAAAAAGAAACAATTCTTGCAAACGAAACATTAATTACGAATATAATTGATTTTTTTTTATTTTTATCTCTTTTTTCTTCTATTAATTAGTGTTAGTTTTCTTTTTCTTACAAATCATTAACCAAAAGCACATTAACACCAGTAGTTTAAATATAATTTTACAAAAATTAATATAATTTTTAATAATAATATTTATTTAACATCAATTGAGAACACTAAAATTTTATCTATATTAATTTTTATCTTGTATTTATAGTGACTGAATTAACCATTATAGTAGACGGCGGTGTGTACTAGTCAGCTTGTGTTTAAATTAATTTTTTTTAATAATAATTAAATAAGTGTATTTTTTAAATTTTAATCAGGAATAAACAAAAAAGTAAATTTTTTTTAATCAAAACTTAAAAAATTAATGTAAGACGAAAAAAACCAACATAACAAATTTTTAATATTTTTATAAAAAATTTAGGCAGAGCCTTGCTTTTTAAAATTATCCTATCACAAAGTAAAGAAAAATCTAAATCAAAATATATAAAAAGTTTAAAGAAAACAATAAAGTGCTGAAAAAGCTTTTTATTCCAAAAATTATAGAGTGAATTTGATTTATTAACTTATTATATATTGTAGATTTTTTGTATTTAGATTTTTTTTATTATTTAATTAAATTATTATATTTTTTAAAATTTTCTTATTAAGATGAACCAAAAGAATCAAAAAAATTAAAAAAATTAAAAAAAATTAAAAAGTTAAATTTTATATTATTTAAATTAAAATAAATAAAAATAAGTTAATAAGTCGCAACATTTGCCCAGACTGAGCCAACTCAGCAGCTAAGATGAGTCCGAAGTCTCAATAATCATGACCTGAAAAAGTCCCCTTCTCGTTTCTTAGTTCATCTCTCTCCTCTGTTTTTCAACACATTCGTCTTCAAAGTATTTCAATGGCGACCAGCGGCGACCGAACCTCCCCCAATCCCATCAAAACCACCGTCGCGCCACCAATCTTCATCGACACGGCCGCTCTCCGCTCAACCCTCACTTACAAAAACCTGATCCGCCACCTCCAAACCTCCCTCCCCGCCGCCGCCGCCTCCGCCATCCAATCACCAATTCGCCAAACCCACCACACAAGCCCTGCCTCTTCCCTCCTCCTCATGCCCTCCTGGTCCCTCTCCCCTTCCCTCCCATACATTGGCGTCAAGCTCGTCACTCACCACCCCCATAATTCCTCCCTCAACTTACCCGGAATTCACGCCAGTTACGTCCTGTTCAACTCCCTCACCGGCCAAACCCTCGCCGCCATGGACGGCACCGAACTCACCCTCCACCGTACGTCCTGCGTCTCAGCCTTAGCCTCCCTCTACTTGTCACGGGAAGACTCCAAAGTTCTCGTCATGGTCGGCGCCGGTTCGTTGGCTCCGCACTTGATCAAGGCCCATCTCACGGCTCGGCCGAGTCTAAAGCGGGTGATCATTTGGAATCGGAGCGCAGGGAAAGCGACGGCGCTCGTTGAGCAGATGCCAAACGAGGTTGGAATTAATAACGGGGTTTGTTTCGAGAGCAGTGGGTGTTTGGAGGAGGTGGTGGGGGCGGCGGACATAGTGAGCTGCGCAACCAATTCGGAGACGGCGCTGGTGATGGGAGCGGCGGTGAAGGCCGGGGCGCATTTGGATTTGGTGGGATCGTTTAAGGTTTCGATGAGAGAGTGCGACGATGAGGCGATTCGAAGGGGGAGAGTGTTTATTGACAACGACGCCGCCGTGGTGGAGGCCGGAGAGCTGGTGGGTGCGATTGAGAGAGGGGTGATTGGGCGGAATGAGATTGTTGGGGATTTGGTGGATTTGATCAAAGGTGATAAAGTTGGGAGAAGGAATTCGAAGGAGATCACAGTGTTCAAATCGGTGGGGTCGGCAGTTGTGGATATTCTGGGTGCACAATTGGTTTATGAGACTTCCATAAAAGATCACAATTATGGTTTTCAGTAAGTAAGTTGCTCCGAACATATCAATAGAAAATACTTTCAAGAATTGGTTTCAGCTTTACATCTTCTGCCTATGATCGATCATTGGCAAGCTCTTGTGCCAGTAAAAGTGCTTGTGTCAGACCTAAGATTTTTTTTTTTTTTTTTTATAATTGAGTGTGCTGACTAGTTTGTGCGTATCTTGACTAATTTTAAGATCCTAAAATTAACAGTCAAGTAAACCTCCAATAGCTTTGAGAAATTTTGTATAAGTGACCATTGGAATGTCGACCAAGTATTGAATAAGATCATCTTATATAGGAATATTATTTTGATCATAGTTATGTGGTTGATGCATTTTCTATTGCTTCAATTCTGTATATAATTTAATTTAATTAATTCATGGGGGATTTTTTGGCGTCAACCAATCGAATGATGAAAGTGCATAATGCTCTACCGTTTTATAAGAATCTAGTTTTTGCTACCACCAAGACCAAAATTCATATGAAGAGCACAAGATTAATAACCAATTTAGTTTTGTGAGTTCTTTCGACGATTTTTGTCATTTTATTAGAATATTTTTATGTAATTAGGTAACTGCATATTCTCTTTTTATATAGTTTTCTAGGCTTGATGTGTGTGATACCGACAATAGTATTTATTTTTAATTATGTATTATTTGTTATAACTTTTTTTAAAAATAGAAATTAGACTTTTACCAATTATATAATATTAACTTGGTAATTCTATATGAATACACGGACTTAAAAAGTTCAATTAAGGAATAATATATGACACATGAGTTAACTACTTTGCTTTAGTGGATAATAGCAATTTAAGACTAATTAGCATGTCTTGATTTATGACCTAATTATGCCAAGTGACCTAACAAAGTCGCAACATATTTTGCATGCATCTAGAAGCTCTAGACAACCATCCTTCTTGGGGACATAATTAAAAAAAAAAATTACAAGAAGGCACTAATGGCTTTATCTTGGAACCTCATTTTGAGAGAGGGAGAAGGAGAAAAAAGAAGGGAGCAGGAGAAGATCAAGAGCAAAATTCATAAAAATTCTCCTAGCTTTCTTGAGTTAACTACATCTCAATTACAACTTTGCATGTCCTACAAAAATGAAAATCTAGTAGAAGCTAACCTTTAGATTTGGGAGATGTTCTTGCATGAGCTCTAGGTAAGGCCTAATTTGAGTACAACCTTCATGAATAGGGGTTTATACTTGAGTCCAACATCTTGATTAGTAAATGTGAAATGTCTAGTTTAACTCATTTGTTTACATGCATCTGTATACTCACCACTTAAGGTTGTATTTCAAACTGAGGGTTGTTTGATGGGTGATTAACACTTGTATGAATCACAGAGATCATTTAATTTGGGTTTAAAAATTATATGAGACCTTGATTGGTAGTTTAGACTAGTACTCATATACAAAAATAATATAGAGTTTCCAAGATTGAATTGAAACCTATGACACCTCTGGCATTTTCACAATTTCTCCCTTCTAAACTTTGTTTTCGAGGATGAGATCATCGTTAGATATGACGCCTCAGTTTGGACACAATTTTCGTCTCAATTGGAGTCCGAGCCAGTGAATTACGCCTGTTTAAATTTGGCAAAACAATGTTGTGGTATCAAGCGGATATCAAGTGCGTAGAAACTGCACTTGAGTGCCATGTTAGGCACCAACTTCTACTCAGGAGTGCCCAACCTGCACGAGCACCATTTTAGGGGCCAACTTCTACTTGGGTACACCAGACGTGGGCAAGTGCCACGTTTGGCGTCGACTTCTATTTGAAGGCACCCAACATGCACCCAATCACCCTATCAAGCGCCAACATTTTTATTTTGGCATCTAACTTGCTTAAAGATGATTGCTAAGACTCATATCACAAATCAAACCATAATTTAAGTTTATAAGGTTCATATAATATATGATTTGTTTCATATAGGAACAAAATTCTTAAACATTTGATTAAGGAGTCGAGGTGAGTAAACTTATACCTTGTGCCCTATCTTTAAACTTGGTTTAAATCACAAATATGTTATTTCCTTCGCTTTAAAACACCGCTTTGCTATTATGATTCAGAGTACTTGATAACGGAGATAAAAATATTGCAACCCATGAATATCTTTTAGGTACATATTTTGTGAACCATATGTTGTTTATGCCATCTTTTATGGTAAACTTGTGAATACGAGAACAAAGTACTGTATGGAACTAAGTGCAACGTGTAAATGGGAGCCACTCTGTATGATCTACTGTTGGACCCTTCAGACATACAGTTCAATATATACATTTGAACTGTTGTTTCATATAGGAACAAAATTCTTAACATTTGATTAAGGAGTCGAGGTGAGTAAACTTATACCTTGTGCCCTATCTTTAAACTTGGTTTAAATCACAAATATGTTATTTCCTTTGCTATAAAACACCGCTTTGCTATTATGATTTGGAGTACTTGACAACGGAGATATAAATATTGCAACCCATGAATATCTTTTAGGTACATGTTTTGTGAACCATATGTTGTTTATGCCATATTTTATGGTAAACTTGTGAATACAAGAACAAAGTACTGTACGGAACTAAGTGCAACGTGTAAATGGGAGCCGCTCTGTATGATCTACTGTTGGACCCTTCAGACATACAGTTCAATATATACATATACTATACATATATATAACTATATGTGAACCTAATATAAATGACAAGTTAAGCTGTACACTTCATAAGAGACCAAGAAATTGGCAAAGTAACGGGATTTTCAGAATTGCCACTTGCATTAAGCAAATTCACAAGCTGGAACTGAACAAGGAACGTGTTTACCTGTTACATTCGGTTTTCAGCTCGGAAAGGTACAACAAACAATTCAAGGTCAGACTAAAAACCTTGTATTAAAAATTGTCACAACTCCGTCTGGTGAGCCTCTCTCTTCTTTTGCGGGTTGTGGTGGGTCCTTGGGAACAGTAGATCATTCAATTGTCTCTCGGCACTATATTCTGAAGAGGCCTGCAATACAATTGAGTTTGGGAAAAGAGTATAATTAACAGTAGGACTTCAAAATCATGCATGGGCATATTTCACTTCATAGTACTTCACAAATTACCAACTAAATATTGATACTCAAATCCATGCATGTGATCGTGTACAAAGGTACAGACACTCTTGCATGGCAGAAAAGATGAGGAGACTCAACAATGGAAACAAGGAGTAAGCGGTGTTCTGTTGTCGGAACCCAAAATTAAGGAGTCAATATGAGCATATTTTGGAGTGTGAACTAATTGCCAAGGGACCAAAACAACTATAAAGTCATGATTTATGTCTTAGTGAGCGTCCAAATGGAGGAGTTAAAATGTCCCAATTATTAACAAATCTGTATAGTTGCACCCATTGTCACAAAGAATGATTCCAAGTATTTAGGATTGTAACCTGTTGCACTTGAGAAATTGCAAATCAGTAATACCCCTCCATAGGAAGGTTAGAACTGCCCTATCTTACAAACTCAGCTGAGACACAGAGCTGAATATGCAGCCAAAACAAATTTCTGAAAATGTTGACACAAACCAGTGGTGGACCAATGTAAAATTTATTATTTTATAAAATAAGTGAAATTTAAGTTTATGCATGACCCCAACCCCTCCATAGGAAGGTTAGAACTGGCCTATCTTACAAACTCAGCTGAGACAGAGAGCTGAATATGCAGCCAAAACAAATTTCTGAAAATGTTGACACAAACCAGTGGTGGATCTATAATTTTTTGTCGATGGAGTAATTCATAAACTTAAATTTCACTTATTTTATAAAATAATAAATTTTACATTGGTCAACAATTTAAATGTCTCAATTAATTATTAGAATGCACTTTTAATATATTCAAATTGCTGTATTCACAAAAAAATATATAAATACATGAATTTTTACATTTGTATTCTACGGGATTTTATGTCTTGAAAATGGTACATAATAGTCTCATTGTCAATTGTATCAAAAATACCATTTTCGAGATATGTGAACAAATAATTATTGAAACAAACAACACAAAGAAATAACTTAGTTTTCAATTTTGTAATGCAACAAGCCACACAAAGAAACAACTTAGTTTTTAATTTTGTAATGCAGTTAAACTCTTGAAGTTACATATCTCCGATTGTATAGAATAGATCAATGTTGTAGTAATATAATTAAATTTGTAATTTTTGAACTTGTGATCTCTCGAAAACTACGAATGTATCATCCATGTTTGGGATATAAACACTAAGAGAAGTAATCTGATGTGGTGCGTTGGGATTAATGATATAGTGTTTTTATATTACCATGGGATTGACTATATTTTTTAATGGGGCTGGTTATATATACCAATTAATAAATTACTATAATAATAATTTTAAAAAATCTTTGATGGGGTTAATTGGCCCAACCACCTTACATGGAGCGTCACCCCTAACAGAAATAGAAGGACGCAACGATGTACAAAATCACATGATATACATCTATATGTATGTACATATATTTGATAAGTTAAGCTTGATTTATATAATCACATTTTTTTCTCCACCTTCACTCTCCACTCTTACATGGTAACTTCCTCAGGTTTTCTTCTTAAAATAATTCGACTCTTCAATAATCTCTTAAAAAACCTCTTTTCCCGACTATTATAGTCTTTCTAAGCATCTAAAACTTGTATATTTGTGCTGATAAGGAGCACGTCAGCCATGTGCTCATTGCGTAAATTTAGAGAATTTACTTTTCAGATGTAGAGATGTCATAAGTTGTCCAACAAGTGCACCAGCTTGTATGACATAAAGTACAAACACTGGAGCTGTGTAAGTCCTCCTCCTGATCCGATTTTCCTTTATATTTTCATGTCAACTCATACGTTCTACGTAGTTGTCTGGACTTAATGTGACCTCAAAAGCTTTGCATTCAAATATCTGTAAATAGTTGTAGATGGAATTTCTTTTCTTTGAAGGGAGGCATCTAAGCCACCGAAGTATGCTAAATGAGATGAGTTTAGCTAGAAAGAGATGAGCTTAACTAGTAACTGAACTCAGATTTTTTAAAGTAATTGTCCGCTATAAGATAGAAACATGCCTGAGCATTAAATGTGAATCGCAGTGTTTGTAGTTGCGTTCCTGAGCAAACTCTTAAGTCAAAACCAAGGGTGTCTATACCAATGATTGTTGCCTCCTGTCAATAGTAGCAAGTAGCAAAACATTAGAATGTGAAAAAATTCAACCGAAAGAATGATTGGGCTAAATCTTGATTTTATTTTGCTTATTTTCATCTTTTTTTAATATTCTTTTTGTTGGCTTTTCTATACTTTTTTCATATTTAGGTAAAAAAAAATTACTTTTTTAGCTTGTCTAGATAAGAGGAATCGGAAAAGTATAATAGTTCGATCAAAAAAATAAAAAAAGTTAACATAAAGCAAAAATAAACAACATAAAATAAGCAAATAAACAATTATCCCATATAGGGATACTATGCGTCGTACAAGATTTAAACAAAACATTTGGGAAATTTAATATAATTTTTTCTTGATCGATATATTTTAACATCTTCAGTTAGATGTCAATGCATGTCAGCTATCACGACCTGGTTCATTATTCAGTCCAGGACTCCAGGTGTGTCAAAAGCTAGTTTTCTTTCTTTCTTTCAAAAGGTGTTTTCACATTGTATGTTTGCACACAAAAATAGCTCCAGCACAAAGGAACATAAGATATTGACAATAATCAACAGCCTAATCGTACACAAGTATGGCATCCAAGTGCAAAAGGCAGAACAAAAAGATTAGGCTAGCTACATTTCAATTATATGCATAACTCAATCAAAATACAAACGAATTCAGAAATTTCATTGACGTATGTTACCTCAACTTGAATACCCTTGCATCTCCAACAGAGTGATTTAAGGGCTTGTGTGGTCTTTTCCCCGGCAGCTTTAAGACGAGATATAATCTTGGCAGCTGAATGTGCAATAGCATCAGGTTGTGCTTTCCTTAAATCTTCTACTTCAACAATGATCTGCAGGATAGTTGAAGAAAGAAAGTTTAACTCTGTTCTTCATCAGCAGTCATGACTGAGCCCTAGATCCATCCAACCCTTCCAAATGCATTTACCACAGAACCCCAATACCCCACAACCCCGTCGGAACCCTTTTAGCTTGAATTTCAAAATCACGTGCTTAAGCTGTTGAAAAGGCTGTATTTGATAAAAAAAAATTCAGCATTTCAGTTATTTGCCTTTTACTAGCTCAAAAGGCTAGCTTTTTTTAACCTGGGTTTGTTCTGCTCTTTTAAGCTGGCAAATAAGTGAAACCAAACAGGGCCATACATAGAAAAAGAAAATAATATAAACGAACCACAGCTGAAAGAGAACAGAAACTAGTTCAAATACTGTAGAATTACAAGCAAGACTCAGAAGAACATCATACTTCTATTCACAACACTAAATCATCAATTAGATAGTAAGTTTAGCATGACCATGATCACGCTTAACAGCAAGTGTCTATAAAAAGAACTCATAAATAAAACTATCATTTCTCCCTTATGGCTTGTTTAGCCATAATTTGTCATTTCTCCCTTATTTAGCCATTAAGTATGTATCTCAAGACAACTAGTTGGTACCGAGCACAACAAAAAATACCAAGTAATGACACAAACCAAACCAAACTAAAACGTTGTCCCAAGCAATTGGGATCGGTTACACTACTAGTGCCCCCAAGTAATGGCACAAGTTACCCATAAAAGCGTAAAATGCAACTAGCATCTACAACAAAATTCCACAACCACAATTCTAGACTAATCAGATTGTCAACTCTCCTCTCCTTCCCCCCCCCCCTCTTCTTTAACTATAAAAAGTACATTCCTGAAGCCAACTAGTCAATGTAGGGCACAACCAAAAAAGGCCCACTCAAGAACATTGTGAGTGCAAGACTCCACTAGATTACAACTTTTTTTTTCAAATGTCTGCTCAAGCAAAAAAAGTTATAGTATGGGTACACAACAGCCATTTTCCAACCTGCTCAAAAAATGTGTGGTACTAGATTCAATGGCATTTT
>JAOTRH010000001.1:8936642-8959854 GCA_034768845.1 Heliamphora exappendiculata
TTTATATTTTAACTAAAAATTACAATTTGTACTAAAAATTTATAATTTTTATTATATATTATAATTTATAAATTATTAATTTTTTCCATTTACAAACACCACCACCATAATAATAATAATAATAATAATAATAATAATAAGATAATGGGAACGCATCAGATACACAATTACGCATTGGCCACCTTTTGACATTTTCAACAAAGTCAATGGAAAAGCAAAAGCAGTTTTTCTAGACAGGGAAAAATAAATAAAAAAACCAACCAGACTCCGAGAAGCCACGCAAATAATTCAGTAGTTGTGGGATGTTACGTGTTATCATTACCCGTCTTGTTTAAAATTGAAGAATTTATGTTATTTTTTATTTTTTTAAATTATTAAGAAATTTTAGCTATCATTTTTTTTGATAAAAAAGTAAAATAATTAGATAAATAATATAAAAAAAACTTACTAAAAAAGAAATAGACATATATATAGAGAGTTTGGGATAATTGAGCTCGTGAATTTTTAACTTATATATAGCTAAAAAAATATAATTATAATTTTAAAAAAAAATTATTAGCATTTATTAAAATTATGAATTTATCGCTTTAATACTAAAATTTACATTTATTAATTTAAAATTAAAAACTACAAATAAAAATTATAAATACACTTGTTTGAATATTTTTAATTTTTTTATTAAGTTATAAGTTAAAAAATAAAAAATTAAACTCAAGCAAACACTCTCATAAATATGACTTTTAATTTATTTTAACTTAATTTTACTCTTGTTTTATAAAATAATCTTTTTTAACGTAAAAAAAAATCATGATTAAAAGATTTTAAAACGATTACCAAAAACAAAATAAATAAATCAAAAGGAAACCTAACGTCATTCTTTATATAATGTTATTATTTAATAAGATAATATAAAAATAAAATAAAAAATGATAATAACTCGTTTAATTATATATCAAAATTTCTGTTTATTAAAAATAATATATAAATAATTTCACACACATTAAATAATTTTTAAAAATAGTTAATAATTTCCGAAGTTGCCAAGCCAAATCGGGACCACTTGCTTGTGTCACCACACGGTAGGCATCAATATTCGTTTTTTGTTTGTATAAATAATTAAGAAATCCGGTTCTGTTCCCCTCAGCCTCAGCTCCACCCTTCTCTCTCTCTATCTCTCACTATATCTCTGTTAGACTGTTAGTCAGCGTCGTCTGCAGCCCCTTCTGTCTCTCTTCTTCCTCCAATACAGAAACAGTAGAACAAACAGATCACAGATGAGTGAGCCATAAAGCGGGAGTGAGAAAAAGAGTGGTTTGTGGGGATTATCGCCTGTTTCGAGGCGCACAGTTCCCCATCTAAGCCGCGTGCTGAATGGGTGACGCCTGGGATCTGCATGCGGTGGTCACCGGCCGCACAACCGCCGCCGTCCCCATCGTTAACAGCCACCACCGCAACAACAAGACCAAGACAGAAGACCCTTTGCCGGATTTGGCTTCTCTTACCTTCGACAGCGATGACCTCCCATTTTTCTATCCAGGCTTTGCTGAGGACACGAGCTTCCAATTTGAAGGTTTGGAAGAAATTTACCAGAATTTTAATTCCCCGCCGCCGACGATCAACTTGAATTCCTCCTTTTCCGTTCTCGGAGAACTCGGAAACCAACAGCAGAGTCAACTACTATCGCCATCACAACAGCAGCTAATACAACCGGAGTTCAAGAACTCTCGCACTGGTTCGTCTCTTACTAATCTACCAGCTTTTGAGTCTCAGAACGTTCGATCTCGAAAAAGGTGCGGTTTTCATTTACCAGTTTTGAGGTTTTAAAGGAATAGAGTTGAAGTTTTAGAGCAGATTTGTTTTCCCGGACCGTGTAATTCGATCTTTTTTACAGGAAGAATCAGCAGACAAAGTTGGTGAGTCAGATGACCCATGAGGAACTGTCGGCGGATTCGTGGGCGTGGAGGAAGTACGGTCAGAAACCCATCAAAGGATCGCCATACCCGAGGTGTATATATATATATATTTTTTTTTTATTTTTCAGGAAAATTGTTCCTTGAAGTCTGTGTTCTTCTGACTTGGGTTTAATTTTCTGGGTTGGATTTTGATGGATGAACGCAGGAATTATTACAGATGCAGCACGTCGAAAGGTTGTGCTGCGAGGAAGCAAGTGGAGAAAAGCCCCTCAGATCCTAACATTTACGTCGTCTCCTACTCCGGTGAACACACCCACCCTCGTCCAACTCATCGGAATTCTCTCGCCGGAAGTTCCCGGAATAAGTTCTCAAGAGCAGTTCTAAAACCTACTTCCGGCGGCGGCAACTCCTCTGAACCACCGTCCGCCACCGTGCCCCACCCTTCCTGCTCGTCGTCGTCCCCGGTCTCTACCTCAAGTTTCTCTCCCACAACCCCGTCGATTGACGGCGAAACTGCTCCTCACGAGATCACCCAAAGCGAAACCCTAGCGATCAAAGACGACGACGACGACGACGACGACGTAGAAATGGAGGTAATTACTGAGAACGACGAAGACCTTCTGATACCTAATACAGTTATGAGCGAAGATATACTCAAGGGGTTTGAAGAACTCGGAGGGACTTTCGCCGGTTCTAATCGTTCGGATTCAAGAGGGGCCATCGGCAGCCGTTTTTTCACTCAATTTCAGACTGATTCGTTAGCTCCATGGACTCCTAATAGCTCCACCACCACCTCCACCTCCACCTCCACCTTCTCCTCCACTGCCGCCGGCGGTCGCTGTTGACCGGCCGTTAAAGTTACGATGCTAGGGACACTTGGATTTCCCAGAGTCCACTTTTTTTTTTTTATCTTTGTCAGACAAATGGGATGGAGGAGATATAGGAAGCATCTCTTCCTCTCCACCACCTTTTCCTTCACTTTCTATCTTTTTTTTTTTTTGCCTTTAATTTAAATTTTGTAAAGAAATCACCAATATTTTCACATAATGATCTCTATTCACCGTGTCATTTTGATTTTGTTTACTACTATGATGTTTGATCTTTTGGTGAATCATCGTTTTAGTATCATGACATTATTAAGGATGGGGCGGGACTAAAAATAATACAAAAAGTTTTTTTTTCTGATTCCTAATGAGAAGAGTAAATATAAAAAATATACTTATTTAAGTCGATATTAAAAAAAACTCGCTAATTAAAACCAAAAAACATGTATATATAAGAAATGTGTTAAACCAAATACAAAATGCAGAGCTAAAATCTGATTTTTTATATAAAAAATAATTTTAAAAAAACCTAAAATGCTGCTTTCCAAAGTTTGGTGAGAAATTATTATGCACAAAAAGTCCAATTATTTCGGTTCTTTTAATTAGTGAATTCAAACCTCATTTTTAATTTCTCGAACTAGAGAGTAGAGACTAAAAAACTATAAGGTCCTTATTGGTAAATTTGATTTTTTATTTTAGCTAAAAATGTTTAAAAAATTAAAATTATTCATTTGGCTAATAAATAAAAAAGTAAAAAAATCAAATTAAAGCACAAATTCTTAGAATATTCTATTCAAACTTTCACAATTTTTAAAATAACAGTAATGTTATGAACCCATAAATAAAACCCAAAAAAATACTCAGAAAATGATATGAATAGTTGAGATTCATATTTAATAGGATGTGAAACACACTTCAATGAATCTCAACCATCCATATCACTTTTTGGGTATTTTTCTGGATTCATAACATTACTAAAAATATAATAATACTCATTATTCATAATTTATTTACTACCCACTAGCAATTGTATATTAATATCAAATATATGTAGAAGAGTAAAATTATCAACTTTGAATAAAAAATAAAAATTAACTTTTTATGCAAATAACTAATTTTTAAAAAGTTAATTCAAAAACTAAGTTACTAACTAAGCTATTTTAAACTAATTAAATTTTTACTTAAAAATGTGAAAATAAATTAAAAAAATAAAAAAAAACTAACTTAAGCTACTTGCTAATTGGGACCTAAAAAAGAGTGCAAGGGGTTTTTCATCTGGTGTGTATCAATTTCCTTCCAAATGAGGTTGAAACTTTTGGAGGATGTAAATCTTAAATTAACAAGTATTTTCTAAAGGCCATGCTAATCACTGTGGATGGACGTGGGTTAAAAGAATAATAAAGATAAATTTTTTTAATATTAATATATTTTTAGATGTAAAGTTAGTAATTTTTATAAATATTAATATACCTTATACAAATATTTATATATTATATATCTATTATTTATTGTTCAATGGGCGGTGGTTAGTATTTTTTTTTAAATTACTAATTTAGCTTTATTTTTTAAAATAAAAAATAGTGTAAAAAATATTTGTGACAGTTTTTATTTTCTACTTAGGGACCCAAAATATTTTTAAAAAACTACTCATTGAGGAACTTTATTTCAATATTTTTTAACTCACTCTTCTTAAAAAAAAACATTTTAATATTTTTGTTTAGTTTTTACTTTTCAAGAATTAACTTTTATCATTGCTTCTGTTGCACTAAATTAACACCCACGTACTATTGTCTACAAAAATCCCCAAGTGGTTGTATTTGAAGTGAATACCCTTGAGATAACAACAATAGCATATGCACAAATTTTTTCACAAAAAATAATGAGTATTACAAATTAAAATCTCATGAGTAATATTAAGATGATCAACTTATTTTAACAAATTAGTATCTTAAAAAAAATTATAAGCATTGAATTTAAGTGTATTTCACATTGGATCTATTTTATTAATATTTGTAATTATGTCATATCAATTGAAATATTAATTTGGTAAATAAATCCATCTTCTTAGCATTATTGAAAATCTATTGTGATAAGACCACATTCAATATAAATCTGAGTCATTAATGGCTTTTTTGTGTTGATTTTTGTGCACTTACGGCATGATTTGTAAGTAACTTAAAAATTATTATTTTTATTTTATGGTTAAAAAGCTAAATGGTTTAAAATAAGTTGTTCGGTAAATTACCTTTTAAATTAATTTTTTTAAAATTAGTTGATTA
This sequence comes from Heliamphora exappendiculata, assembly GCA_034768845.1. NCBI lineage: Eukaryota > Viridiplantae > Streptophyta > Magnoliopsida > Ericales > Sarraceniaceae > Heliamphora > Heliamphora exappendiculata. The sequence continues at coordinate 8,941,659 of JAOTRH010000001.1, forward strand.
AGTAAAAAAGTTAAATTTTTTGTTTTTTATATTCAAATTGGATAGTATTGCTCTTTAACATATATAGGTGATTTAACTATTATATATAGTTGAGATTAATAATAAACAAGTTATAATTAGTATTATTATTATTTAAAATATGGTGGAAGTTTCAACAAAGTATTTACCCTTGAGATAACACCCACTTATTATACTTGTAGTTTGAAAAACAACAATTGCATATGTACAGCATTTTTTCACAAAAAATAATCAGTATTTCAAATTAAAATATATCAATAATACTACGATGATTAATTTATTTTATTAAGTTAATATTTCAAATAATATGGCATAATCACAAGAATTAAATTTAAGTATATCTCATATGAGACTCATTCCATTAGTGCTTATGATTGTGTTATATCATTTAAAATATTAATTTAATAAAATAAATTGCCTTGCATTATTGAAAATCTATTATGATGATACCGCATTCAATATAAATATGTGCCATTAATGACTTTTCTTTGTCAATTTTTGTGTACTCAGAGTCTCATTGATAACTAACTTAAAAATTATTTTTTGTGTACTTTTTGTCAAAAAAGTTAAATTTAATTCAAAGTATGTAAATTGTTTGATAAATTATTTTTTAAGTTAGCTTTTTTAAAATTGATTAAATGGATAAAAAGTTAGATTTTTTGATTTTGTTCAAATTAGATAGTATTACCCTTCAATATAAGTAATTTAACTATTATATATTGTTAATTTTAATAATAAATAAATTATTAAACACGAATATTATTATCATTTAAATTGGTGTGGAAGTTTGAATAAAGCACATACCCATGAGATAACACCTACTTATTATAGTTGTTTGAAAAACAACAATAGCATATGGACAACTTTTGCAAATTAAAATCTATTGGTAATGCTAGGATAATTAATTTATTTTATTAAATTAATATCAAATGATATGTCACAATCACAAGTATTGAATTTAAGTATATTTCATGGGAGACTCATATCATTATTGAAAATCTATGGTGATGAGATTACATTCAATATAAATCTTAGTCATTAATGACATTTTTTGTGTCAATTTTTTGCACTTGTGGCATAATTGGTAAGAAGCTTAAAAGTTGATATTTTTCTTTTAGATGAAAAGTTAAATTAGATTCCTAGGTTGTTTGCAGATTATATTTTAAGTTAGTTTTTTTGATATTGGTTGATTGAATAAAAAGTTAAATTTTTTACTTTTTGTTTAAATTGAATAGTATTACCTTTTAATATAGTTAATTCAGCTATTATATATAATTGATATTAGTAATAAGTAAGTTATTAAAAATAGGTATTATTGTTATTTAGAATTGAGTGAAAGTTTGAATAAAGTATCATAAGAATTAGCGTTTTGATTTGGATTTTTTAACTTTAACTTCAACTTTTTGGCCGTTTTACCAAATAAACCATGTTAACTCTTTTGTTTTTTTTTTCCGAAAAAGCTAAAAAATTGAGTTTACTAACTAGGACCTTAAAATCTTCGTAAGAAAAATGACAATCTAATTATTATGGGATCAGATTCAGTAGTTTACAAACTACATATTAATATTTCAAAAGATTGAACTCATTAAGGGCAATATCGTCATAAGTTTTCATCTAAAGTACTCAATGTGGTTGATTTTGATTTGAAAAAGTGTCCAGATGGCACAAAGTAACTTCTTTAACTTAAGTATTTGATGCAAGAAAATATTTCTATAAGATTGATTCAATAGCTTACAACAATGAATTACCATTTATTTAAATGTACTAACTTACCTGCTTGCAAATATTCGAATATCGCTGCAAGGAGTCCAAAATAGTACAATTTTACTTAATACTTATGGGAAAGGGGGAAGGTACTGTGGACTAAATGCAGAAAACCATGCTATGCATAGTTTTTGATTTAATATTTGAATATGTTTTTATAATTATATTCATTCATTCCTTTACTCGCAGGAATACATCTTGGATCTGTCGATTATGTTATGACTAGAGACCAACTCATGGAGACCTGGTCCAATTGGAAGAAGCTGAAAATATTATTGCACGCTAATCTATTGAAAAACCCGGTACTCAATTAACATTAAGAACTGTTTAATATAGAGTTTGTTGAGTTTGTAATTCACATAAAAATTTAGGTTAACCCGATACCTGTAGTTAAGTAATCACATAATGTTGTTTTATAAATAAATAAATACAAATTATAATTTTTTTAAAAAATTAAACAAATGTTATTTGATCACTTAGCTACAAATATTAAATCAACTTAGATTTTTATATGCATAATAAACTCTACGTAATAAACGAATTCGTTCATAAAAATATGTTAAAAAACTAAATAAAAAATCATGTATAGCACGATGCTGTGCATTTGCTGCACAATACCTTCTCCGTTCCATATTTATGAGAGTAATTACAGGGATTATAAGATTGGGGTAAAAAAATTGACCAAAAAAATTTAAAAAAAATCAGATAAGAAGAAAAAGTCAATTTAAGGCTTTTGTAAGGCTTTTTTTCATTTTTAATGAACTTTTTTTTAACTTTAGTCCAAACGATTAAACTTTTAGATTTATTTTATTACAACGAATCAAAAGTATGAAATTTAGAGCAAAGAAACAAAAAAGGTTAAGAAAAGAAGAAAAAAAAAACCTCAATAAAAAGTCAAAAAAAAAACTATCACAAACAGTGCCTAATTAAGCTTGGTTTTATATGATACGTGGAGTACTGTTATTCAGAAAGCACGATATAAATCACTTTATTTTTTATTTTTAGTTTTAGTATTTCTGATTTTTTGGATCGTTTTATTGTGAGGAACTGAAAAGATAATTTTTTAACAAGAACATGAAAAAACTTAACTAAATACCGAAATAAGCAAAAAAATATTGCTTTATTTGGGCTCACTTTTGTCTTTTTTATTTTTTCTAATATTTTGACAAAAAATTTCTACTTTTCAACCCATCTAAATAAAAATAATCTAAAAGTATAACAGTTTGACAAAATAAATAAAAAAAATTAACAAAATAAAAAAATAAAAAAATAAAATAAGTAAGTAAGCAACTATCTCATACCACACCATCCTAATATTCAATTTTTTCAAGTTTGTTACAGAGAAAAACAAAAAACGACAATGAAAAGAACAACACAAATACACAACTATACAATTTACATGGTTTAGGTTCACTCAAAACAAAGATTAAGTTTACGAAGTTACAATATATTTGCTAAAAATTTTAATTCAAATCTAATTTAAGTTGGTATAGACTTTTAGTCTATCATGATTACTAAATTTGAAGAGTTTTGAAAAATATAAATTTGCAGTTATTTAATTAGTTTTGAATTCGACTAACACAAGCATGATTATATTAGATCTTTTTTATTTCTTATAAATATGAATGTAGTATCAGATTACTTGTATGTAAGTTATTTTGAGAGAGATAGAAAGTTTGTGAGAGAGAATCGAGTAATTTATATTTATTTTTTCATATATTGAAATTTATTACCTGTAGACGTAGGTAAATTTCTGAACCACCTAAAATCTGTCTATTTGTGTTCGTTTGTGATTATTCTGGCTGCTTTCTTGCAGAACAAGTGGTATTAGAGTTTTGATTAAAATCATTTTTGCTCTCTGTTCAAAATTCGAAGTGATTAAAAATTACTTTTGAACATATTAGAAGTTTCGTTTTGTCGAGACGATTCCAACGGTATATTATTCATCAAAAACCGAGTTCAGACGCTCCGATACACTTTAATTAAGTCTATGCAATATTTATGGTTGGCCAAACGCGTTCTTAGGCTATTATTGAAGAATTGGTACTGATTTAGTGAGGATATCATCGAGGATTTTTCACATTTGTTTGATTAATTCCTTTGTAATTTGTGCGCGCTATTGTGCTTCTTAAATTCGGTCTAGATTATGCTATTTCTTCTGTTTAATACTATTTTGCTCAATTTGTTTAGCTATATTTTTGGAATTTTTTTGCAATATTTTTGAAGTTTTTTTTATTGTGTTAGAATGGTTCTCCACTTTTTTGTCCTTTTGGATTTAACGGCGGTATCTGATTTAATCAGTTTAGTTTTTAAATTTAAAATTTTTCATATTAAAAAAAATTATTTTAATCATTTTCAAGCACATAATATTATTTATGGTGAAGCATAAAAATTTTGATAACCAAATCTACTAAGAGTTTTATTTGTTGGGTTCGGGTTGATTATTTGTATCTTTAACTTATATTTAAAAAATCGTCTATTTGAATCTTCTAAAGAAATTAAAAGTTTAAAAGAGTTTTGTAGTGGATACAGTCTGTTTTGTTTATATAGAGAAATCTATTTTGTTTATCATGAGAAATTTAATTTTTAGATGGAGTTTGTTCTCGTGTAAAGTTTGTTCTTAGATAAAATTTGTCAATAAATAAATTTTGTGTCGATTATTCAGTTATATTTGTTGGTGGAGGATATGCTGACAGTTTGGATGACAAAATTTGTTATTTGAGTGAAGTTTCAATACGGTTTGAACTCGACAAAATTTTATAATTTTAGCATGTATTTGTATTAGCTTTTTTTAGTGATTTTTAAGCTTTTTAACTTTTTTGTAAAAAAGTAGATGCCAAATTATAACTTTTTGTGAGAGAAAAAAGTCAAAAAACTAAGTTAAGGCAAACCAAGTAACTTTTTTTGGTAGAAAAAAGCCAAAAAGCCTAGCTTTTAAGCCAGGCCAAACACAGGTTGAGTAATCGTTCTACCCGGTTCACATTTGGTCTGGACGTAATCTATGCATCTATTCGTACTTTGTTTAATTTTTTAAAATTTGGTACCTTTGAGTACAATTTGGCATTTTAGGACCCATTTGATATCAGTATTAATCTGCCAAGATGTTTAATTTGAAATTTTGGTCATCCAGGTGAATTTGGCGCAACAAAACGCATTTGGATGTAAAGTTTATTTATTGATTTGTTTGATTCAGAAATTTGTGCACTTTTAGTGCATTTTGTGGCAGCTTTGGTATGTTGATTTGTTTGGAATATAGATTCTCGCCAAGGTAGAGATTGTTGAAAATTTTGACTCAAATTCAATTTAAATTGGTATAAATTTTTAATTTATCATACTTACTAAATTTGAAGAGTTTTGAAGAATGTAGATTTGCAGTTATTTAATTAGTTTTGAGCTTGAGTAGCACAAGTATGATTAGATTAGATCTTAATATGACTGTAGTCTTAGATTATTTGTATTTAAGTTATTTTGAGAGAGAAAGAGAGAGAGAGAGAGAATTTGTGAGAAAGAGTCGAGTGATTTATTTTTGTTTCTTCATATATTAAAATTTATTGTCCATGGACGTAGGTAAATTATTAAACTACATAAAATTTATCTATTTAAATTTATTTATAATTATTTTAGACTTTTTTTCCACAGCAATACACTACAAAATGGCATGATACATCACCCCTGAGGCGGTGATGAAAAATGTGATGTTAAATAGTGGTACAAAGTTGTTAATTAATGAATTATGAATGTGACTAGACCGTCTCTAACATTACCTTTAGAGCTAACATGTCTTCCACTACTGAAAGGACAAGAGATTAATGGGTTTTTCCTTGGTTGAAATGACACTAGCTTCTAGTTCTAATTTAAGATAATAGATTATTTATTTATTTATTTTATTTATTATTAATTTTAGTATTTTTTTATTATTTGACCAAATTATTATATATATTTTATTTCTCTTATTAAGATGAGTGAGAAAATTAAGATTTTTTTTACCAAATTATGAGAAAACTTCAAAAAAGATCAAAATAAGCTAGATTTCATGTTGCTTATTTTTATTTTTAATGAATTCTTTAAATATTTTGTTTTAAAATCTTCTAGTACTTTTCCAGTTTCTCTTGTTGAGACGATATGGAAAAACAAATTTTAAGTTAAAAGATTTAAAAGAAAAGTTATGAAAAGACAAGAAAATCAAAAAGAAAAAAAAACAAAAATCATCCCAAACAGAGTCCTATTGAGATTTAACTTAGTTCTCTTCATTTTAATTTTTTCAATTCCAATCTTATGTTTTCATTTTTTATGTTAACGTAGTTCGTCTGTTATCATCTGTTAATGTTTCCGGTCATAAAAAAAACAAACAAGAAAAAACAGAAAAAAACACAACAACAATACGTGCAACTGAAAAAAGAGGGCAAAAGTGGTAAATATTTCTTAGCATTTTTGGAAATGTATACGTAGGGCCAACTTTACAGGTGAAATATATTTGTGTACTAAACTAATGAAAGTAACAACCTTGGGATTATTTTGTTTTTATGGGATTTAAATATTCATTAAGATGTGACATGAATAGGCTTTGATTTAACTTTGTGATTGCCACAGGGACATAAACAATTTTGTAGTTTCTCACCATAATTTCTTTTTGATATCTTAAGATATTTGAATCAACTTAGGCACGTGTTAACTTATTTTTGGAGTATAATTTTATTGTCCACAAGTAGAAAAATTGAGGCAATATACTATGAGCATGTTTAGATTGAGGTATTGCGGGGCATTGAATTGGACAAAAAAATACTAAGTCCTACAATTTCATATTTTGTCTCTTATGACTAATAATTTTATGTTTATATTGCGAGATTAGTGTTAATAATTCAACAAACACCAAATTACTAATACTTTATTTATGGTATTAATAATATCATATGTCCTATTAGTATTATTATTACCAAGTTTCAGATTATTTTTTCTTCTTATCTAACGATAATAAATAATTCTATAAATTTTTTTGCATTCTTTATTCGGTTCTAACCGAACATAAATTAAATTTCTCACTGTACACATAATTCATTTCATAATTTTTTGATATTAAAAAATATATATAAGACCCACAGTATTATTTATTCTTCATATCCTATCTAATTCCATTCGAAATACCAAACAAGCCCGGTATGAACTAGTTAGTCTCTTAATAGTACATAAAAAAAATTTTAAATATGAAATCTTTTGAAAGTAGCAAACTCCAAGTCTCATACCTTTATCACCGGAGAACCCCCTCTGGAGTTAATTATTTGTCACAACAATCGGTGAAAGCTAACTGTTACTACTTAGGATTTCTTGTATTTATACAACTGAGTTTATAACTCATATTCAAATATATTTGAATTATTCCTCAAATTTTCAGCCGCATGCAATATAGCGAAAACATTAACGATTAAATTCGCATTTTGTCTCGTCACAGCAGTAAGATAAAATAAATTTTGTGCGCGTATGGCTGTATTCCTCTAACTTTGAACCAAGGGCGGAACCAATATTATTACAGGGAGAGGACAAAATCTTAATATTATATTTGCCTTTTTTTTAATATTTTGATAAGCATAAAAAATAATGAAATTAAAGTGTTATTCAAAAAATTCATATAATTTGATTGTCTCAATTGATAAATCCAAAGCTACAGTTAAAAGTCTATAAATCAAGGGCTATTTTCAATTTTTTGGTCTTAATTATCGAGCAAGTTTACCAATTTTTTTCAAATCTAAAAACTCAAACAATTTTGATAAAAATCTCAAGTAGATAAAAAATTGCAAATTAGATTAATTTTTTTTGTCAACTCTTTCGGGGATCTCTAACGATGCTAATAATTAAGAATAATTAGTATGTCGTGATGTAAAAATAGTGGATTTTTCTTTTCATATAAGACAAAAAAATGAGTAAAAAAATCAAAACGGGCAAGAAAGTTATTCAGAGATGTCAAATTATAAATTATTAAAATATATAAACCTAAAATTTAAATTTCAAAAATAATTCCATGTGGGCATTGGCCCCATTCGACCCTTCACGGCTTCGTCCATGCTTTGAACTACATTTTGAATTAATTTGTAAAATAGCTAGATTGAGTAAGGCCTTGAAGATTTTCTATCAACCTCTCCAAAGTAAGTATATATGATTTAGATTAAACAAACAAAAAAAAATAAAGGAAAGCAAAGCTTTTGTCAAAAATAAGAAAGGAACTAGATTGCCATAAGCCTTAAAATTCCTAAATAAATATAAAGTAATACCTACATTTCCTTATAAGCGAGGAAGCAGAAAAGGAAATGGGTGATTTTAGAACTTGTAGGTTACCTGATCCATCGCAAGATTTTTTCTTATTTATGTCAAAACTGTTTTGCAGCATCATGCTGATCATCTATTTCACCCTCCAATAGGTATGCCCTTCATCTGGAAACAAATGCTTTGAATAAGAAATTAGGGGAATTGGACTAACAAAAGGTGGATTTACAAAAACTAATAAATCTTTATTTCAAATATTTCTAAAAGTTGAATGAATTGTGCCATGCAAGATTCAAACTAAAATGTTATAGGGACTGTGAGTTTGAAATGCATAGATCAACTGATCGTTGGCAAGAAAAACTTGAACAAATTGTGGATCAGTTGTAAAACAGATATTTCAAATTAATCTCAGTGAGCTGGCATTAGCAGTTATACTAAGAAATAAAAAATGGGTGCAAAAGTAGATTTTCCATGCTTACATACATAGTGCTTGATTTATTGAAACTTCAATCAAATTACATCAAATATCTTATACTAACCTAATCTCTCTCTAGATTTGTCTTTCTTCTCACATCTTCCTTTTCTACTCTAGGATATATATATATATATATATATATATGTAATGGCTCAGAAAAAGAGATGAGAAAATCTCTCTGACTCTCTCTCTCTCTCTCTCACCCTTGCCCCCTATATATATGCAACGCAAAGATAACAAGAAGCAAATAAAACTTAGGCCTCTCGCTTTCCACCACTGCCTCTCTTCTACTCTAATGTTTATATATGTAAAGGTAGAGATAACAAAAGGAGCAAAAAGATATAAGCTCCTCTCCTCGTCATTTTTACTATCGATCGTGTGTATGTATGCAGGAACGGAGATAATGAGGGGCAACAAAAACTTGAGTCTCCATATCGTTTCTCTTTTTTGTTTCCATCACATGTATAAAAACAAGAAAGAGATAAGAGGGATTAATAAAATCACGGCCGCTGCTAGTTTTGCAAATCCACGCACCAACTTTTATTTATTTTGCACATTTCTATAAATAATGTAATAGAATGAGCTTGGCTGCTCCTTGCCATAGATAATCTTTTACATGGGGTTAGTTAATTAACTTCTTGTGAGGCATTTAAATTTGGGGGTGGGGAAATAAGTAGTATTGCAAGATCCATATGTCTTTTACCATATGAAAATAAGGGATGATTCATATATACCATGGGATTGTCTATATGGTTATGACTGGACAAAAGACATGATAAGATTCAGAAGATTACTAATTAGTTGGAGGGATGGAGTGAGTTGGATAAATAAACCCTCCTATAGATGGGATTATGAATATCGCATATGCCGTATTAGTAATAAGATGCAAATAAACAACATGAGATTACACTTAGAATCTTACATTAATGCAGGACACAAATATATATGTTTCTTAGTCTAATCCTCAAAACAAACTAGTCGATAATACTCATCAAGTTGCGAAGCTTATGCATCTTTGCTTGGTACCTTTTGTCATTAGTCAAGCAAAGCTTAGCTTTACAAAATTGCACACAAATTTAATTCATTTAAGGTCATTTGAAGGATGTTTACTTTGGTGAAATGTTGCATTTGTATCTCCAATTAGTTACTTCTTTTAGAGATCTAATAAAAAGCCAAGAATTGAAGAGATAATAAACAATTATTAGAAATTTGACATTATTCTCAATAATATATGCTTATTAACGTTCAATCACTATGTAATTGTACCGAAAACAACAACTAATATTGTAATTGTACCGAAAACAACAACTAATATTGTCTTTTTCCTTACGTTCGTTATTTTTCTAATGTAGAAATAATCATAAAATCTCTTTAAAATAGTTCAACGCAACTGCAATTTTTCTATTAGGTATTTGACGAATATGGTCCCTCAGAACAATGTGTTTGGGGTGTAAAAGTAACTTTACTGACAAAGCAATTTTTCAATTCACTAATAACTAATAGAATTTTGTTTTTTGAATTGTCTAACGTCACATATTTTTATATTAAGGATGTCTTGTTGGAACTTTTATTCTTATTTAAGGAAGCTCAAGCTTTATAAAATAGTGCTAGCTATATATGACCCATGGTCCTAACCAAAAAAACAAAATTCTCAAGTACACTACGAATTTAATTCAACAAAACCAAGTGTTCGTTCTAATAACTTATTGGCTACATAGAAAAAAAAATTTCTAGTTCTTTCTATATGAAATCAAATCACCAATTTAGCTTTAAGACATTTATATAATGTCCTTTCTTTTACCACTTCAAATAATTATCTTTATAAGCGCGCTATTTGCCTATCATACACGTGATCATACAAGTACATATTGCACTATAACAAATTGAGTTATTTATGACAAATTAATTTCACCTATAAATATATGAATTTTGTTACTAATACAATTAGAGATAAAAATGCATCATTATTATTTTCATTACCAAAGGGTAATTGGAAAAAAAAATCTCCTGATGAAAACATAATTTCTTGCAAGAAATTTGACATGTTGTGACAGAACTTTAAACTCATCACTAAATATTCAATATTAGCAATAGAACTTTCATGGCTAAAAATAAAACAAAATTGTCACAATCAAATATTTCATTAAAAAAATTAAAATACATCTACATGAAATGATTAAGTGACGAAAAAATTCATCACAAAATGAGTATAATTTATGACAAAATTATTTATCATATTCCTCACAATTCATTAGGACCTATAAGTTAGAAAGTTAACCAAACTCATACTGCACCCTTACGTCTCTCTTTAATTATTGAAAATATTTGTTATATTTATCGTTTACAATTAACTTGCAATTTTTCTTCCTTAACTTCAAGAAAAAACTTGTTGGTTTTAATTAAAGAGGGAGGCTATCGAGATGTCACACTAAAAATTTAGGATACTTTTTGTATTCAAGAGTTTAATTGATATGCTTAAATTTCTCTATGACTCAAAATAAGTTTGTACATTTATTAGATACAATCTTTAAAATTTATATAATTAAAACCTGCTTATACTCTTTAATCATACTACCATTTTGTTTGAAAAAATAAAAATATGGATAAAAATATATCAAAATACTAAAACCTTTATAAGATTAAATTTGTAAAATTATAACATTTTAACTACGATAATATTTTTGTGCAACTTTATACTAATTTAATTTTTTTTACTTTTTAAGTTCTTGCTAACATATGCACTGCATGTCCCTCCAATATTGAGTTTATAAGGTCATTTTGATTTATATAGGCCACTTTAATTCAAGTTATCATACAAGATTAAAGTAACTTTCATTGGATACACTTCTGACATTTGAAAAAAATAATCATTTTAGAAACAAAATGGTACTATTAATTTTTGACAATTTTTAATAAAAAAATATTTTATGACTTCAAATTCAATATGGCATGCAAAAAGGAGATATGTTAGTTTATTGAATATAATTTTCTAAAAATATTTATTTAAAATCATTATTTAATCTAATTCTTTAGCTAACAAATTCTCAAAGCAAAATTTGCAACCTTAACCAATTAATTACGTTAGATTAAAAATAATTTATTTTGTTAAATAATTAAAAAATTGAGACCAAAAGTTTTAAAAAAATAATTGCATTTTAATGATTTCTTTTTTCTGAAATATACTATCAAAAAGTTTTAGAATTCTTTTAACAAAGCACAAACAGATGTCAGTGTGTATCGTGACATCATTGTTTTAATGACGAAATATTATCATCACCAACAATAAGATTTTTTTATTGGAAAAATTTATAATCCTCACAAAAAAATATGAATTAGTGACGAAATATTGTTATCACCCATAATTGACGATTATTTCGTGATAAAAAAATTTCGTGGCAAAAGAATGCATATAGCAAGAAAATATTATCACCAATAATTAAAAGATCGTTTTGCAAGAAAAAATAAAATTCATCGCAAAATTTACACTTATTGTGACAAAATATTCTTCTCACCAATAAATTTTTTTTCTGTTAAGCAAAACAAAAGTTCTGTTACCACCAACCCAAGCAAGAACAGCAACACTCAGCCTCCCAAAAAAAAGGGAGAGAAGAAGAAGCCCAAACAAGCAAAGATAATGGACAAAAGTGATTATCCAAGAGTGAGGGAAACAGTCAAACACTATGCACCAACAGGCAAGAGGCCTATAGCACACAGCAGAAATGGCAAGAAAAGAGAGGCCTACAAAACCATCCAGAACTTCCCAAGGGTGCACTACCAGCTTTAGCCTTTTCACAGCATCAGTCCTATTAAGGAAGTCATCCATGGAAAAGGCCGTGGGATCGATGAAAACTTTCGTCCACAACGCAGCCTTTACCTTTACCTCTTCGACTGCTAACCCCCACTCCGACTCCACCTGCTGAAAAATCTTCCTATTTTGAGACAATCAAATCACCCAAACAGTGGCAAAGAGCAAGCAAAACCCAAATTGATCTCATGGCCAGCCCACCTCCCCTCATTCTCTTCTACGAGACCAGCAGGTCCGTGAGATTAATACGACAAACCCAACTTAGCCCCCACCACTCCATTATGCCAGACCATACTCTCCAGGCCCAACAACACTCCAACAGAAAATGGGATGAGGACCCTAATACCAGATTCGCACAGAACACAAAGTAACCGAGCTGTTGTTGGGAAGGATCAACCACTTTGACAGTAGTTTAGTTTGGTGGGAATTCTATCAATAAGGGCCATCCAAGTAAATAATTGGATTTTAGGTGGGATGAACTTCACCCAAACCTCCCCAAGACAACACTTGGCTCTGCCCCTCTTTAGTTCAAGTCCCCTATACAGAGACTTGACAGAGAAACCACCATTGCTCATCCCCTTCCACCTAAGCTCATCCCTTCTATTCGCATTACGCAGGTCAAGATTACCAGCAACTGGTCTGGGTTACTCCTTTTCTATTTGAAGAGCTACCTCCTGAATTGAAGGTTCCAAGGTACAGGCTGCTGGTCACCTAGGTACAGGGGACTGGACTGGATAGTCTCCTCCTGTACTGAGAAGGGAGGAACCTTTTGCGATAAAGAAAAAAAATCGTCAAAAAAATCAATTGTTTTGATGACGAATTGAGAGTTTTTTTAGATAAAAAGTCATTTTAAGTGAGGAAAATAAAATTTGTCGTTAAAATTTGTCACAAAAAAACCTTTTTTATTGTAGTGTTGAGACTGACTCAAATGTGGTCATTGAAATCATCTAGGAAGGACCACGTGAGATGCCTCCTATCAGACATTCCTAAAATGCATTTTAATCCTAAGATGAATTTCTGTAATTTTTCTAAGATAGTCGAATTTTTTGACAATACAAATGAATTAACACCTCAAGGGACGCATGGCAAGCTTAAATCAACCTCTAGCCATGCATTTCATCTATATAAACCCCATGAACAAATTTGTTGCACAAATTAACAAAGAAAAGAAGAAAAGGAGATGAAGAGAGAGATACCCGTGGCTTACTACCACTGCCAGTAAGCCCAAAACCCACTCTCACTTTGGGTTTCTGAACTGAAACTTTGTTCACTTTCCTCCACCACATGCCACACCACACTATGCAACCACCCACACACCTCCCACGTTCCACATTCATGGCAAGCCCACCCATGCACCACCGAACTCACCGCCATGGCTGAAAAATTCAAAGGAAGGCCATTCCAAAAATTGAAATTAAAACCAATAATTGTAATTTTCCTGGATTTCACCTCTCACCATCGTCAACTTCACCTTTGGCCAACACCCAAGGGTTGTTCCCTATCATATCTTCTTCCAAATGAAACAAACCTCACTTGATTTGGATAAGCCATCATAAAGTTATGAACCTCGAAAGTAGGCACCAAGAAAATGTGAATCTGGGTTCAGTCTAGAAATCGCTAGCAGTGATGATTCTGACCAGCCACATTTGAGGCTGCGTCGCTGGTGACTTAGACCCTTGTCTATTACACCATGACTAATATTGTAAATCTTGTTGCATGAACTTTCCAAAGATACCAATCATGCCAAAAATACCATCGGCAAAGCCTCCAAAAACAAGCCCAAACATGGCACCTTGAAATGACTGCAACTTTCTCTAAAAAATTTCTAACTGGCCAACTTTAGCCAACCACCACCTGCAACTTCGACCACCTTTGAACACTCTGAGACCATCGTTCGAAAGTTTGCTCCACCACCTTTTCAATGATAACAAATTCCACCAAAATGGGCATCGGAAAGGCTACTAAAATATAGGCCAAATATGCCCCCTTAAACAAGTTTCTCACCAACTTAGCATGCGCATGAAACTTTTTGCCACCTTTAAAAAACACACATCAAGGAAACTTGAAACACCAATTCTAACACCATATTTGAACTTAGGGACGTCAAAAATCATAAATAGCTTAAAAGGCTAAAACATGAATTTCAAGATCGATAGGTAAAATTACCATTTTGCTCCTAGAGGCCAATTGAGCCATGCATTGCCTTAAAATTCATTAAACACTCTTAATCTACTATGAATCACTTGTTTTGTGATGTTCTTCTTATTTCTATTTGTCTAGGACTCGAGTGAGCATCTTTTAGCCATTCTGCCTCCTCGTTTTGCGCACCAGGTTAGTCATATGATATCTTGATCATTTGACTTTTCTTCTATATACTATTATCAAAGTTAAATGGTATTGGCTTATTGATTTATGAAATGATGAATTTTGCATACAATTGATCTATTCCTTGGATACTTTCCTAAAAGAAATTTTGTTATGTTTATGATCCTATTATTCTTTGAGATTATGATTTTTTTAGACATATGGTAACCTCTATATATATACTTATTAATAATGGATCTTGATAATAAATACTTGATACTGATGGATCTTGTATGAGCACTTGAAAATTAATTCATTCGGTTGTCCCGGCCCTAGGGACAAATAAAGATAATGAGAGGTAATTTGTATAAAGATGGAGATTGTACCAAAATGACCAACGGATTGATATCAATTTCATGCTTTAATTTGTAGGGTCGCTCCTATTCATATGGTGGATACTGTTGAACAACGAATTTTAGGGAAGGTTTATAAGCTATGTTAATAGCATGATAGTTCAGTTGACGTCTTAAAACTAAAAATTATTTTGAAGGTTATAGTTACAATTACAATTGACACTTGAAAACTATGATATACTTATATTGCATCTACCTCATAAAAAAAGAACAGGTTTTGAAAAAGATTAGTTCAAAAATAGATAATCCGTGGTAAAACTAGTAATTATGACATATATGCATTCACACACTAGCTTTGCTAAAGATGTTGTATCTTTCTCTCACTAAGTGATAACCAGGTTCTGGAGGGGACTTGCAACCAGAAGGCCCATTTTATTTCTACATTTTTTTTGTTATGTGTTTTCGGCTCAGGATTTGATATTGGTGAATGTTTGTAATAAATGAATATTATGGCACTAATAGCAATTCTGGAATATGTTTAAAATTCTATACTTTAGCAAAATCTCTAGTAAAATAGGAAAAATAATTAATGGAGAAAATTCCTAAATTGGTTAAGTTGGAAGGTCTCAAGTGGACTCGGACCCACTGGCCAGTCACGGATCCTCCTCATAAGGTTGAGTTGTGACATGTTATTTATTGACTTGTCACCCCGCTTAAGTGAGATTAATATAATTTTTACACTTATCACCCCACTTGAGTAAGATTAAAAAAATTTTGAGGAAGATTAATAGAGTGAGAGAGAATTAAAGAGGTTTGAGAGATTTTGAGATATTTTAAAGGATATTAAGAGTGAAAATAATTGTTGCAGAAGATAAGAAAGCTGTGAGTATTTATAGGAGAAAGAAAATCACAAAAAAAGCTAAAAGAGTTGTTCTGTCATGCCAAGTGGCTTGTTAACGGTCAGCTAATCCTGGCCGTTCGATCTTTCAAATATCAATCTAAGCCACACATTTAAAATAGAGCTGGCCAAATTTCAAAATTTTTAACTTAAAAAAAAAAAAAAAAGAGCCCATAGATCGGGGTTGAGTTTGAAACATGAACTTCAATACATAGGTCAGACCTAGTTTAGAAAGTTTGGGATGAATTCGAGTTTGAGCTTAAATCAGGCTTGAGCCGAGCTCTCTTGTGCAGGCTCCAAGCCAAAATTTCACCACAAACAATTGATTTTATTATGCTTATTGTGTCTTTACCTATGTTACTTAGACCATGTTTGTTAAGTGAATTAGTTCCCAAAAGATTAAGCATCACTCAATTAATAGTCCAATTATTATTTGTTCTTGGACCAATTTGCAAGTAGTTAGGCTTAACACTTTGTAAAAGGTTCATAAGTTGGATCTTTAGCAACAACTAAGCTAAAAATAGTTAGCCAATAGGTCTCAACTTTATATTATCGAGTCACTTGTTCATTCAGCACTCCAACAAGCTATCTATTTTAACCATTTTACTTTAAAATATAGTTTCTTGCTTCCTTTATTTCTTCTTCCTTTATTCACATTCTAAGAGAGAATGACCTTTTGATCAAAGAATAATTTTTTGTGTTTAATTAGTATTGATTCACTCTAACAAATCTCGTGTATCCCAGATATTATGTCAAGACTTCGCTACTTTAATTACACATTCAATGACAATAGTTGCTTTTCTGCACTAAACTTGTTCTTAAGCAAGGCATTCGCCCAACTACAGTTCCATGTCAGTTAGGTTATCAAGCTACACGTGCACATGTTAGCATTCACGCCTAACTTAGTTGACAAGCTTCATGACTTGGAACGAGTCTATACAGCTCGTCTTTGGTAGCCAAGGGTGCCTCAAACCCCATATGACACCAAGGGTCATTCTTATGCCCACGGTGATCTCGTTCGTACACGCGTGCTAAACAGTACACTTAATGTGTCACTCGAGCAAGACAATGTCGATCCTTAGGCTGAAAATGCATTACACTATTCCACTCGTCAAGCAATGTCGTACTTGACTCATTTCATAGGTTCATGGTAAAATCTTGGTTTATTTAATAATTTAGGACTTTCAAGTACATGAATTTATATAAATAGAAATAAAAAATTAAAGACTTATTATTCAACAGTATAACGTGACTAACATCAACTATACCAGAAATATCGATAAACTCGATTATTGCAATTGCTTAGGATACCCAGTTTTAGCTTCTAGGGACAATTTCTTATTTCGAGATCCCACTTACTAACTAGAATCAAAGATCATAGGTTGAATCGATCATCAAAAGAAGAATTAGGCAAAAAAGTAAAATACATTAAGGGAAAATAAAACTTTGCTATCGCTCATGACTTGTATTGCGTAGTTTTTGTAGTGGGCCCATAGTGTCTCTGTAGTCTTTCTAACGCTAATACTTTCTTGCTTCTTTCATTTTCTCTTTTAGTTGCGGTAGCTTCTGCGTAAACAAGATACAGCAGAAACAATACTATACTAAACAAGAAAAACCTTAACAATACTAAACAAGAAAAATCTTTTTTATCCTACTAGTAAAGTAACTTTTCGCTTTCATTGAGAAGATATAAAAACAAACAGCCAGCCAAATTAGTTACAAATTAGACCAAATTAGTTATAAATTAATTAGTTTTTATTGAGATGGTTAAAGCACGAATGACGTGCATTTGACTAGCTACATTAGCTAAAAAACCAATTTACATAGTCTTTTGTACAAGCTCTCTTTTTACTTTTTCTTTTTTTTTTTTAGGTAAACAATCTTTTGTATAGGCTCTTAGACCAATTTGAGGCCTTCTAACTCCAATAACGAACGTGCCTTAAGTCTCTTGCCTCAATTTATATTCTTCATTTTTTATTTTTACAACAACTATGTATAAATAGGATATGATATTTGTTAAAAATTATAATTCAATTTTATCTTATAGCTCAAAAAATCCAAACAAGTATTGAAGGCGGCCAAATCCAACATAGACTCGATCCTCGATTGGGCATTTGGGCCTCTAAAGCAAGGCAAGACCCAAAGAAGATTTTCGGCCCAGTGGATGGGTTACCCACCAAGGACTCAGCTCATAATCGCATCATGTTCGATGCCAAGCCTACTCAGGCCACATCCTCCGAGGTCATTAAAGCCAAACCGAGTTCAAGACTTGGAAATGAGTAGTTAAGTCAAGTTGCTAATACTTGAACCACAGCAAAATAGTT
>JAOTRH010000001.1:8974559-8990643 GCA_034768845.1 Heliamphora exappendiculata
ATTGCTCTCTCTCTCTCTCTCTCTCTCTCTCTCTCTCTCTATATATATATATATATATATATATATATAGAAATTGAAATTTTTCAAAAATGCGACATCTGCTAAAAGATACACTAATTCGTAATTGAATCTGTAATTTAAATTTGTGTACTTAATCGAACTGCTGACATAAGCATCCGGCTTGGATCCATGTGTATTTGAGTTTCAATTTTTTTAAGATTCTCAAAACATGATCACGTTATGTGCGTGTAGTACGTCATTTATGACTTCATTATTTTTTTAAGCATTCAAATATCATACATGTCTTGGCAGGTAAAAGATAGCTTTTTTTTTTGGTTTTTTGTATTTTTGTATTATTTTTTTTATGTTTTCAATTCTTTTCGCTACGTTGAATTGTAAAAATATTTTTTTCGGATAAAATTTAAGAAAAATTATTAAGGAAAAATGTTTTTAAAAAAATTATTGGAAAAAAACTTTTTTAATTGAAGACAACTATCTTTTTGTTTCTATTTTATTTTAAAATTTTTACATTTCTAAATTTTTTGTTGACAAAAAAAATTAAAAAGAACAAAATTATTGACTAGAATTATATAAAGTTAGTCCAAAATAAAAAATAGATACAACTAACTACAAAAGTGATTGAAGTTTCACGATGAGTATTCATTTGTACTAAAATTAATAAATATTATAAATTATAATACAAATAAATAGTCAGTATTTAATTTTTTTGGTTAGTTTGTTATTTGATTGTTTGCGTACGTTATTATTATTATTATTATTTTCTTTTATAATTCAAGATATTTAGGCCAGATTATGTACACCTCAAATAATTTCTATGGATTAATTTTATCGCCCACTTATAAAATCCTAATTAAAGTCAAAATAAAATCTGTATGCACTCACTCTAAAAAATTACTATTGTTTGCATATGTAAGAACCAGTCCCGGAAACCAAGAGTGTTGGATCCGGATATGTTCGTTGTTCATCAAGCAAAGGCGCCATCGTGGACCGTCTTGAGGTGGGTGACAAGATTTACTGTGAATAAATTTTTTTAATGTTCAATGCATCATCTGTTTACTTTTTCTGCAAAATAAATTTGTTCAATACCCAATTTTTCTTTTGTTTAAACGGTAGATTGTAGATATCAAATATATGATGAGCTCTACAAATGTTTAAACGAACCAGGATCCTCTGCAGTGCAATTTTGGTACAATCCATCATTCAATGGCTCTTGATACATTACACAGAAATTATATTGTATTTAGCTCTTGGATTGATCCACTGCCTGCTGAGGATCCAAGTTCAGTTTAAACGGTAGGTTCCACTGACAAATGTATAATAAGATCTACGTGATTGATCAATGAAAGATTTGAGTATTGGTAGCTCTCCTTGTCAAATGAGTGAACAAAATTGAACTCGTGTATTTTTTTTTTTTTTTGTAGATTTGGGGACTATAGCAGCCTTAGCAGGTGATGTCTATAAATCTATACATAATTTGTTATGGTTTCGTGTTTGTTTCGTGTTCTAGGCGGTCCCCGAATACTTAATGAACCTCGGTGCCTCACTCCATCAGTAATGTAAAGCTGACCAAAAGATATTTCAAGAGGTTTTGTTGTTATCAACCTTGTCTCTTTCTTATATTTACTTTTTGCAGGTTTTACTTTTGTTAATATCATAGAACTTCTGTTTCTCTTCTCAAAGGTAGTCTTGTAATGGGGAAGTTCTATGCCAAATATTGCAGTAGATCTGGCCCCAAGTAATAATTGTTCCTTTAATTAAAATTTCCGAGGCTGCCCCTCCTCCTATCCCTCCCTCCTTAAAGCTTCAGATATGTCTTGAGATTTCATTACCAATTTCGTTAATTAACCTTTATTCAGCATTAGGATGTCTAAAAAATGGAAAAAAATCAAAGAATGGGTCCAAATTTGACCAATTAGTGCGAATTAATTCGGTTTTACTTTGAATTGATTTAGTTCTAGTTTTAAAAGTATGTAAATTGCATATTATAGATCGGTTTACGAATTTTAGGCCACGATTCTGGTTATGAACTGAACTGATTCAAAAAAAAAATATATATATATATATATATATATATATATCACTTATATATTCAGCACTTGAGCTATTATCATGTGTTTTGATGAACAATTATGTTTTTTCTGTTAATATTTTGAATCATAAAAAAAGTTTCTTTACTTTTGTTGAATTTTAATGTGATTTTTACTAAATTTTAGTACTTTATATGAGGGCATTATATATAAGTGGAACTATAATTTTGAACAGAGACTTAACCGTTAATAATAGATTTAGTTTTGTTTGATTTCACAAATCATACAGTTTGGTTTGATCATAAAATTACGAAAACTATAAAAATTAATTTGGTTCTTAATTTTATTTAAAATTGATCCAAACTGAAGCATGTATACTCCGTGATGTTTATTCAATAGTAAGTAAAAATGAAAAGAAAAAAAAAAGTTTTTTTCGTTTTCTTTTTTACTTTTTTTTACTTTGTCTGCTGAATAGATGTGTCATTTTCACGTAGAACAGCTGCGTTAATCACGTGGAGCCTGATTGATGTAGTTGCTGCAAGAAAATTGTATGGTTTAAACTATTTATACTGCTTCCTATGGCTTGGAATGATGCATTAGTGTTTCTATAGATACCATTCTTGCTTTTCTGTGCTGTTTGGTTTTCCCAAAATTTTGATCCCGATATAAATATTCTGTTAGCTTATTTTCTTCAGTCTGAAGAATACCATTTTTGGGTGCTTCAAGGCAATCTCTAATAACAACCAGGCCAAGTTCTCAGGGCGGATTGCTTGGGAGAGTGCTATTGAATTTGAAGGTACTAACTGTTTCTTGTTTATCCAAACAATCTGTAACTCTGGACATTCGAAGTTTAGACTTCTATTTCAGCATGAACGGTTATGCATCGTAATCATGTGTCACTCAATGGTAGATTCATTCTTATTCAAAATTATTTCAATTTCAAGACAAATTCATTTGGAGATAGTATTAACTAATTCGATAACGGTGCGTGTTCTACTGTATTATGGTGGACAGCAAATTGACTAGACATATTATTTTGGGAGTAATTTTGTTAGATTGTCTACATCACCGAGCCTTCTCTCATTTTCTTCACGTCTGAGTTTTAAGAAATTATTTGGGCGGGGCTTTTCAACTTAGTATTAGAGCTGAGTTGCTCACTTTCTAGTGTGCTGAGTATCTGGCAGCTGTGGTCTGGGGGTTTGTTGGATTGTTCTACATCGCCCAGTTTGAGCCATTTCTGTGCGGTTTATAAGGTTCAGTTTTTCTTTTCCTTAACACCTAAATTTTAAGTTGTATGGGCTGAGCTTTTTAACTAATTTTTCGTCAAAAGAAATTACTGCTGCAAATTATGAAGATTAGGATCAGCAGTTTTGACTTGATAACAAGATGTCATTACTGGTTATCAGATGGCACTTTGGTAACTATATTTAATGATCTCTGTTAACCTTCCATTTGTAGGTGCTATTCCACCTGTCAATTTGGCATGGAATGCAATGAACATATGGTTATTGTTTTCTTTTAGCTTTTGTAAGCAAAGATGAATCATGCTTTGTGATATTTGGTTACATCAACTTATTATATTGGTGTAGTGATCTCCGACTCTGGAAGCTATCAGAAACATAGTTGAAAAAAAATGTTGGCTCATTTCAATGCTGTTACTTCTACATTTCTGCTATATATGTCCTCTCTAGCAGAAAGATTCTTTTTCTGTGTAATGTGAATTTGATGCTTTATTTATGTCCCTATTCTAGAGGAATTCATTTCTAATCTGAAGCTTTAAATTTTAATTCCACTAAATTATGAATCCAATTGTGACATCCCTACCAGATCTGAGGACATTGTTACTATGATTATGGGATACAAGGGAGGAAAAAACATATTATATATCTATTGCCATAAATATTGTGAAATTGATTTAGACATTAATCTTTACTCCTTGGGAATCACTAGGTGACGTGGCTCTCTATAAATAGGATACTGCGTGAAAGGCGTATTGTTTTTTGTAGGTATGCCAATTTATGGCAATTAAAAAGAGACCTTTGTATGTTGACATAACCTAATTTCAATATTTGCTATTTCTTGCATTAGCGTAGGTGCATCGATCATTTCTGATATCATGTGAGTATTTAACATCACTGTTTGGTTCTTTTTGATAATGTCTTCCCAAAGTCGCAGTAAATTAAGAGTGTTGGGAAGGGTAGTAAGTGTTGCACGGTCTTGGGTGGAACTCAATCCAAAAACTAACTATTGGGATAAGGGTGCCTTCACGCTTATGTACTGTATATTATTTTTATACTTATTCAATGTGGGACTTCGTTTCAAATCTGCCCTCAAGTGCAACGTGCTCACTCGACAGCATCTGTTGCGTGTAGGCCAAGGATACACACCTATCGGCTATCGCTGGTACTCTAACTCTGATATCAAGTTATACAGTCTTGAGTAGAACTCAACCCCAAAAGTTACTTATTTTTTTAACGATAAAAAACTAGCTATTGAGGTGAGAGTGCCCTCATGCTTATGTACTGCATATTACTTTTGTACTCACGCGATATTGGAATTTGCTTCACAGTAATACAGGGACACACACCCATTCCTTGTACTCTAGCCCTAATATCAAGTTACACGGTTTTGAGTGAAACTCAATTCCAAAAGTTAATTAATTTTTTTATCGATCTCAAAAGCTAGTTATTAAGGTGAGAGTGTTCTCATGCTTATATACTGCATATTACTTTTGTACTTATGCGATATGGGATTTCGCTTCACAATAAGACAAGAGGGTAGGAGGGGGACTTGCGCTTGAATTGAAGTAGGGTCTTTAGAATATGAGTAGGGCTCCTAGGTATATTTGAACCACCACCAATTAATTACCCAATTGAGTTGACTTCTTGTGAATAACTATAGTAGAAGTGGCACAGCATGCGGTAGAAAACATGGTGATGGTTGTTAATTGAGGAGGTCAACGTCGCTAAAGTCCATCAGATACGACAATAGGCTGATGAAACTTTAAGTCTGCATATGATTTGTGATTTGTAGTAATTTTGGGCAGAGTCACTTAATTTACTGACATTCAACATGGATATGCACCACAATTCATTTCTTCATTTCCTTGAAGCTGCATTTAACATTTTGTTTGACTGTTGCAAGAGCGCTGTATAACTGAACTATTTACAGCTGTAGGTATAGTTGCTTTGTCATGGGAAGCAACAATGAACATCTGGGTTTGTCAGAGCAGAACTCTCCTGATGTACTTCCACCACTCATCAAATGTATAACTGCAAATGAAGTGGCTGGTTTTGATAGTGAGCACAAAAACTTAGATACTCAGCATCAACAAACTGCTTTTCATTCTTTCAGTCCCTCAAATACAGTAAGTCTTAAATTTTGTGCTGTACGCCAGAGGGGAATAAGCATTATTTTCCACCTTAGTATATTCATTGTTCACATTTTTAATGTTCTTGAGATGTCTAGCATGCCTTATATGGTTTTCATGCATGCGATGTATTTGTATCTTGTGATATTTGTAGGATAGATGTATTGGGTGGGAATTCATGGGAACCAAGCTGTGTGAGCTCCCTCTGGAGCATGGCTTTTCATGAATAAGACTGAGATAGCTCGTGACAAGACCTAGACTTCATGTTAAGCTCATTTAGTTACATTTCTTTCAGCAGAGTTATGCATCTTGGCTTCAATTAGGTTTCATTTGCAAGCATGGCGTGTTATGATGAACATTTGATGGTGTAAGATGGACAGAAATATTTACTTATCATTTCCCGTTCATTTTATTTTGATTTGAGCTTCAGTACATTTTTTTTCCTTTAGTAAATGACACTGCGATGAGCTAAATATCTGATGCTGCCTGCTTAGATACATGTAGTAATCGCCCATCCACACCAACAAATACAAAGCTGAAAGCCTCTTCAGCTTAGCTGCTAGGACTTTGGAATCTCGGGCTTGATACGTGCATGGTCTTGACTAGGAAGTGTCAAACCTTCAGAACTTTTCTGTTACAACTGAAATAACTCTTGTAGTGTATTTTCATGCTTAAAAGCATCCCTTCCCACCCACTTCTCTGTGCTTTCCGTTTTACAATTTCCGTTCCCCAATGTAAAACGCATCAGCTTCCTGAAGTTCACAGCAAAAGAAGTACATAAGAAGTTCTCTTTGATATAGTGTGATTTTGTACACTTTGTGCTTTTATATATTTGTGTTTGGGATACCATGGAGGCAGTGGCGGAGCCACATATAAGTCAGGAGGGGCACACCCCTTCTAGATTATTTGAAAAACAGTGTTTTTCCTACAAAAATGAATTGCATTTCCAATATGCCCCTTATAAAAAGTTTATATGTGCCCTTAAATTTTTATGCCCCCACTTTTTATAGTTTTTAATGAAACTTCTGCAATTTGCTACTTTCATGTTTTATTTTGCTAAAAAATTGCCTTTACTATTGTCTTTCCATTCACGGTACTGTCATTTTTCTATATCTTTCTTCTCTACTCTCTCTTCTCTTTAATCACGGCTTGTCATTGCTTTAGTTCCTCTTAGGGTCGTTTGCATTATACCTCTTGAATCCTATTTAGATTGTGTTTAAATTGATGGTATTTTATGCTATCATCAGATTTTATCATATGCTATATGAAGTTGTCATTCTCTCTTGTTTCAAGTTAATTTTGCCCTTCCTAAATTGATTTCTTGGCTCCGCCCCATGATGGTGGTAGTTATAATGATACTAAGTCAAAGCTCAAAAGATAAGAGGAAAGGGGGTTTAAGAAATACTTTAGATGTGAATTTTTCCTATAGTTGCGAATTCTCAAACAAATGGATTAAATTGGAAAAAAATTGACGGGCAAACTTCATTGCAGATTCTGATACTTATTTGAATTTACTCAAAAAAATATTCCTGTGGGCAATCTACTTCAACTACTTTGAACAAAAGGATGATAGAATTTCAAGAAAAAATGATCTAGATACTCTCAGGTGAAGAATTTATTTGTTGTTAATTGAATAAATTAGAAAACCTTTGACTGGTTGTGCTACCATTTCAAATTTATACTAGACGGTGGGTTTTGTACTGATAGAAGAACACTGTGGCATATTACTTGTTAAGTTGGCATATTATTTTTAGGGTACTTTTGGTATATTTCCCATAGACTTGTAATCCTAGCTATGTATATTGTAGTTTAGGGCAACTCGGATGCAACCTAATTCATATTTTCGTCATAGTGAAACTCTACAGCAGTCGTGGGCGTATCCCTCGCTGGATGAACCACGTAAATTGTGTATTGTTCTTGTTCTTTGTTCTTTTTTTCTGCTTTCGCCTTCCATTGATCCTGCATAGGGTTTGTCACAACCCTGACATTACTGTCTTGATTCATACACTAGGAAACCGAAACAGCTGTTGTCCAATGCCAGAGTAGCCATTCCCAGTCCCGGAGAATGCATTCTGTTTCTATCAGCATGTCATCTTCCCCTATCGAAGTTCACTTACAAATCACTGAAGGAGTTCTCTTCAGAAATCACGATGGAACAGTTTTCAATGATGATATTGCAAATTCTTATGCTACATCTACAACTGCTGGCATCGTACAGGCAAACATTCATTCTCAGCCAATTCCAGAAGGTTCTCCACTTGATGGGGCAGTTGCAAGTGGATTATTTCCAAACCTCCCAGAACTTCCACCAAGGAATCCTAGGGTTGAAACGCTGGAGGATAAAAGGTTTGATTCTTTCAGAACATGGTCTGGGAAACTTGAAAACAAGCTATCACATTTAGGTGGAAAGCCGCGGGAAACTGGGCCAAAGGCTCATACTGTGCAGAATGTAGAGTTGGAGACTTTATCTGTAGATCGATACTTTGATGCCTTGGAAGGACCGGAGTTGGATACCCTCAGGGTTAGTGTTTCTTACCTCCAACTCTTTTGTACAGGTCCATTCATGTTGTTTATTTATATAATTTTCCTATTCCGAATTTCACCCCGCAATTTTCACAATTTGTATGTTCTAGCCATCTATGACAAATTGATTTTCTATTAAGCAAGGAGGTTTCCTCCAGAAAATTTTCATTGGTTTTAAACGTGTCCACCCATCCACATCCAACCGTTGTTTGGTTCTTTAATAGCCCTCCTTGCCCACAGCACATTAGATACCATGCTGTGTGCATAGTGTAACCTTGCATGTGCATGTGCATGTGCTGCGCTTTAACATGTAATTTTGAGGTTTGCCGATGGTTCGTGGTAAATGAAGCAAGTGTAACCACAAAGTTCTATGCTTACATCTTACATGTCTAATTGAAGGAATTTTGTTATATTTGTGATGGTTTAGCATTGCACAATAATGAATCATGCTCTTTATATAAGTTAAATGTTTTTTAATAAACCCTCTGTAATCCTTGTATTCTATGCATCCAACACTGATGAATTTCTCAGATTTATTTTCCATTTTATTAAAATTGAACGTTGACGTAGAAATGTTATTGCTATTTCAAAATAATAAGTAATTTCTTTTTACAGGCTTCAGAGGAAATACTGCTTCCAGAGGACAAGCAATGGCCATTTCTTCTACGCTATCCTATTTCCTCTTTTGGTATTTGCCTGGGGATTAGCAGCCAAGCCATTTTGTGGAAAAGCTTGGCCACTTCTGCTTCCACAGAATTCCTCCATGTAAGCCTGAATGTAAACCTCATCCTGTGGCACATATCTGTTGCTCTCGTAGCCATTGTCTCTTTCATCTACATGCTCAAAGGGATATTCTACTTTGAAGCGGTTCGTCGTGAATACTATCACCCCATCCGCATTAATTTCTTCTTTGCCCCATGGATAGCCTTGTTGTTCTTAGCCATTGGAGTTCCACCATCCTTTGCTCAAAACCTACATGCAGCCCTCTGGTACATTCTTATGGCGCCAATCTTTTTCCTAGAGCTTAAGATTTATGGACAGTGGATGTCAGGAGGACAAAGGAGGCTTTCAAAGGTGGCCAATCCTTCAAATCATCTGTCTATTGTTGGGAATTTTGTGGGGGCTTTACTTGGTGCATCAATGGGGCTAAGAGAAGGACCGATATTCTTCTTTGCAGTTGGATTGGCTCACTATATTGTCTTATTTGTAACACTCTACCAGAGGCTTCCAACAAATGAGACACTTCCGAAGGAGCTCCATCCAGTTTTCTTTCTGTTTGTTGCTGCACCCAGTGTCGCTTCTATGGCATGGGCGAATATTCAAGGCTCCTTTGACTATGGGTCACGGATTGCTTACTTTATTGCCTTGTTCCTTTATTTATCACTGGTTAGTTTTCCTGTCACTCATAGCATGATCATTTGTCAACATTGATCTTCAGTCCCCACTAGGCACGTTAAGGTCACTTGGATGGAGTGCTTTTGGCAGTAGTTGTTTCAGGGATTTCATTATCTGCAGTATTGATTAAAATGTTGATATCGAAATTGATTTTAACTTCATTGATCGCTCTTATTTCAAATGGATAAACATTATCTGGCGTGTCGTGAAGTTAAATATCATTAAAAGACTAACTTGAACATTTTTTCAGGGGCCGTATTATGTCTCATTTTCTCTCTCTAAAAGCTACAGTAATTGGTAGAGGAAAGCATGTTTGCTTTACAATTTGTGGAAAAGATGTAGAGTTCGAAACTTGTTTTGTCTCCTCCAATAAGAGAATCTAGAGTTTGTTATTCTTATAAAGAGGTGTGCAATAGGGGCGGCCCAACTTGAGCAACTGCTACAACCCTAGCTTAGCTAGTAAAATTATGGGGCTTGGGTAGTATAAATTAAAACTCAAGTTTGGGTACGAATAGGAATTTCTCAATACAATTTATATTTTGGTTGGGCTTGGGCAAGGGTATCTGGAAATCAAGCAACCCAAGCTTGAGTTATATAGTATAAAGTTACTTATCCACAACAAAAATCAAGTAATATTAATTCTTTCCTATTAGATTAATCTTCTCTCACTCTCGTAATGGATTCGTGCTAGATTAACTATATATGGGTTTATTGTGTTTGTTTCTATTATTAGGCCTATCATGAGTTATATTTTTTTTCCTAAGTAAAGAAGATTTGATAGAAGAGTATTAAGGGAATGCCACCCAAAACAAAAGAGAAAATACTCTATACAGTACGAGAGGATGACAAAAATAGCTCCCAAATAAAGTGAAGTACAATAAAAACACTTACAATAGAATCACAGTCAAAGACTCCATGAAATCAATTGATTTATTGACTGAAGGAGCTCCACGCTCAAATAGTCAACTGTACAAATTATATAGGAGAACACATTTCAGTATATGCAACAATGATCCAACTCTATCAAAGTATCTTATGTTTCACTCCAACCATAATATTCACATCAAATACAAAGGGATCCCTCCTCTTACTCCTAGGAACTTTCCCTCCCTTCGAACTCCGAATGGTTTTACTGTGACTTTCTTCTAGCGTTGTCGGGTATGGTTAGAGAGGAGGTAATGAGTGTGTTTCATTTCTTCTTCAGGCATATGTCCTTTTAGAAGAGTTGTAATGCATCCTTCGTTGCTCTTATCTTTAAGAAGGGTCAAACACAGGATATTAGAGACTTTAGTCATATTAACTTAATAGGGACGACTTATAAGCTTTTAATTATGGTTTTGCTTCCAGACTTAAGAAAGTGCTTCAACTGGTGATTTCTTATTTGCAAAATTCTTTCGTGGATGACAAACAGATTCTCAATGCTATAGCTAATGAGTGTGTTGACTCCAGACTTAAGAGCGAAACTCTTAGTGTGATTTGTAAACTAGATATCGGTAAGGCTTATGATCATGTGAGTTGGGAGTTCTTGCTCTATATGTAATATGTTACGAAGGATGGGCTTTGGTGAGTGTTGGAGGGCATGGATCCAATTTTGTATCCTTACAATTTCTCTATCAGTTTTGGTGAATAGAGTGCCGACACAGGGGGATCTTCTTTCTCCCTTAATTTTTGTTATTGTAATGAAGGCATTTAGTCGATTAATTCAAAGAAAAGTACAAGGAAATATGTTGAGTGGTTTGAGGTTGGCATAGTACTTCGTAGTCTATTGTCTGTTCTCCATCTTCTCTTTGTAGATAACATGTTGCTTTTTGTAGATACAAAGTCGAGTTAGCTGGAGTATCTCAGATGTATTCTCTTTTATTTTGAACATGTGTCGGGGCTGCAGGTGAGCCTGCCCAAGTCAGATATCATTCTTGTTGGTGATGCCCTCAATATAGCAAACCTTACTGCTATCTTGGGTGTGATATTGGAGTCCTTCCAGGTACCTATTTGGGCCTTTGATTGGGAGCATCCTTTAAGGCGAAAGTTCAATGGAATGGTGGATTAGAGTATTGCTTGCTCCCTTGTAAATAAGGGTGGTCTTGATCAGGAGGCTAGTTACCTTCAACAAATCTCTATTGGAAAAGTGGTTGTAGAGACTTGTTTTGGCGAGGGATAGTTTATGGATAAAGTTTATTGAGGGAAAATATGGATCCTTGAGAGGAGACGGATCATGGGAGCACCCCGCAAGTGTGGACATCTTATAAAAAATGAATGGAACAATATTGGTAAGATGTGGAATGAATGCTCTAAGCACATATTTTTTTAAGGTAGAGAGCATGGATAGGATGAGTTCACATCTTTTTCGCAATAGGGAGCATGAGTTCTTGGTTTTCTGGCTAGTGTGGCGATGAGGCACTGTATAAGTTTTTTCCCAATATTTGTACTCTGGTTATGAATGGATGGGTTGCTGTTGCAGATTATGCTTGGAGGGATTCCAGCGTTTGTTTTTAGGATAGTGGGCTGATGAGAGATGTGCACAACTAAAAATTAAACCAGTTATCCGTTTTGGGGATTTTGTATGATCATAGTAGAGTGGGCGAAGGAGTGGAGTCTATTAGATAGAGAGTGAACCGTTGGGGGTGCTTTCAGTGTCAAGTCTTTTTACTGGTATCTGTTGAGCAGTTGAGGGGCATGGAAGAGTGTTTGGAAGGTGAGAGCCCCTTCGAAGGTGGTGATTTTTGTTTGGTTGCTATGCATGGACAGATATTGACCATTGATAATTTAGTATGGATAGGACTTGTGCTACCTAACAAGTGTTGTTTTTGTAAGGAGGGAAAGTCCATTTCTCATTTGCTTATCCACTGGATTGTGTCTATGATAAGCAAATAAAAAGACAGAACAGTTGGGCGGGAAAAACCCTGTAAAAAGCCAAATCCTAAGGAATAGAATAAAAGCCAATAAAACACATTTCATGGGGCTGCAAGAAGTTGTAACCAATTTGACCTAGCGGTACCAGAGATCATTGGATTGGAAATGTGGAACCCTGCTTAGGTTTTTGGTCAAGAAAGTGGAGCCTGTTATGGGCCTTCTTTTTTGTATAACTTATTTTCCGTGCACGTGATGTGGAAATATCTTGGTGATATTTCAAGTAGTGGGGGCTATGCCAATTTTCTTCACTTTTTCAGAAGGCATGTTCCCATTTCTCCTTGTGTGTTAGTTAGTGCTCAATCAGTAACATAGTGATGCCTTGAGATATAGATGCTTAGAAGGGAAGAGGACTAGTCCAAATCAATCGAGGAAACGTCCCATTTTGAATAAGTAGTGTTTTGAAATCAGTCTAAGCAATGGAGTTATCCCATGAACCATAAGAAGTGAATCTGGTAATCTCAGTTTGTGGTTGATGCTAATTGGAACAATTTTCACCCCCAGCACCACAGAAGTGTTTATTCCTTGTTATTTTTGTTTTGGTAAAATGTAGTTGTTGGCTCTCTATTGAGTCCGCTTTGTTTCTGTGTTTCTACAGGCTGTTCGAGTCAATTTCTTTCGAGGGTTCAGGTATGTTATTACTTGTATCTGTGAATACCCATCATCATTCCTGTTGGTTCAATTATCTGAGGTTCTTTTATTGGCATACACAGGTTCTCGTTGTCTTGGTGGGCCTACACTTTCCCGATGACTGGAGCTGCCATTGCAACCATCAACTACTCTAATGAGGTGCCAAGCACTTTAACTAAATCTCTGTCTACTATACTCTCTGCCATTGCCACACTCACCGTGACATCGCTGCTTGTAACAACTATTCTCCATGCCATGGTGCTACGAGACCTTTTCCCAAACGACATTGCTATTGCAATTAGTGACAAAAGGCCAAAAATAACCCGGAAATGGTTCCATAGGAGAACTGGCACCTCAGAGAAAGTTATTGAAAATATCCTTAAATTTGTAGAATCTGATAGCAAGGATATTGAGGCTTCTCCAACGCCTCCAAGCTCCATTCCTAAAGCAGTTGACAATTCTGGCACAATAGATGTTCTCTCCTAGTGGCCCCACACCCCAAGAATGTTGTCATCATTGCTAATTTTAGCAACGCAAGTGAGGAACATTCGGATATTTGGGGAAAAATAGGACAAGGGAGGAATATATTTTTTTCATTCCAGTGAACCTTGATGTAGCAAGAAATAAAGGGTTATATTGTAAGTGGGAGAGGGTACTGTACGAACATTTTGAGTAACTCAACATGTTCTATAATATATATACAATCTTTTCTCTATGATAATCCCATTGCATTTGGAATAGATGTGTTTTTCAGTTGCCCGAATTGGAATTTGTTCTCACAATCTTGTCCCATGCATTTACGTTGTCCCAATTCTAACCATATGAACGGCCAGAAACCTTATCTATGAACATTCTTTACTTGTTGACCAATTTGCTGCTCAGTAACTTCTAATTTCTGGTACTGTTACCTTTGATTCTTCATATCCATTTTCTTCTTTTGTCCAACGCTATCATTGACCCCAAGATCTGGAGGTGAATGAGCAGACGCCAGCCTTGGCATTTCTTATGTTACGCCTTTTGACAACTTTTATGCTGTATTTGCACGGGTTAGCAACACCCTGAAAATCTGGAATTGTTATTCCATTTCAACCAAGCACAGTCAGGCATTGAGAAATTAGCATGTAATGTTGTTGGTTGACAGTGATGCAAAGGATGATAACTATACTAATCAAGGTTTTAACTACCTTACTGGCTAGTACGTACTATTTTTAGAAGAAATCGCTACCTTGACTCTCCAATTTTGTTTTGCCTGAAATATCAGGTGCTACCTGATGGTATCAATTCTACGGCCAGTATTATGGCTTTAATACTGTGGTACAAAAACTATACTCTTTTTCTTCTTCTTCTTCTTCTTCTTCTTCTTCTTCTTTTTTTTCATTTTCTCTGGTGTGACTTAACATCTTGTTGTGTGACCTTTTATCATTAGAGTTTAGGGTTATGGTTTACTGTGTTGCTTGGGCCGGGCTGTTTGGTGAAACTTTTTTTCACCTCTTTTTCAGTTTTTTGTTTGAAAAAATTTGGTTTGATCTGTTTGTTAGTGCTTCAGCTATAAGCTTTTAGCTCAAAGCTGATTCTTAAGTATAACTGAAGGAGCTATTTTTGAAAAGCTGGCAAAGGGGGATTTTTGAGCTCAAGGCATGGCGAAGTACTTTGTTAAGTTACTTTCATACTTCTAAACAGAGAAATAACTTTAAAGTTATAAATCAATAATTTCTTCAGCTAAAATCTATAAGTAACTAGTTAGAACAATTTCAAACACCCTCTTAAGTTTGTTCACCACTCTACGTGCGATGCACGTGAGGGGAGAAGTGTTGGATAACTGTGAAATATAGTTGCACATGAGGGAAAGAGTGTTAAATAGCTTGATATACATGATTGTGTCCGTTTCTTAACAACTTAAGTTTTAAGGAAAATTGGTAACTTAACAATAGTTATATTAGTGAATAAAATATAGTTTTCATATTGCAAATACCTATTTGGTGACTCAACAATAGTTATATTAGCCAATAAAATACAATTTTCATATTACAAATAGGTCCCATGATGGGAATACGATACTCTTTGCACCATAAAATTACTCGTTGTCGAGGAATAATTGCTCACTTGTGAAATGGATAAAATGAACCAAACTCAAGTAAGACTAGCAGTTACAAGGCAAGAATTATTGGATAAATGACAGCGGATGAAAGCATAAGATAAGATGTTATGACCAAGATAACTACTATATCCTGTTGAGAAGCTTGCCAAAGGTCATTACAAGATTTGATTCAGAGTTGTTTCAAAAATAAAAGTGGACAAACAGTTACAAAGAGTAGCAGTTGCATGATGTATTTCAACCGGTGAGGCAAAAGCAATCGTGCCCAAATGTCCGTACACATGGACGCGGTTACAAGCAGCTATTGAAACCGTCGATTCATATCTTTAGAGGAAAATCAAAACTTATAAATAGGCCACGTAGGAAAAATAAAAGACGTGATCAACGAGTCATAGGAGTTGCATAATTAGCCTTAAGTCATTTGTAATTTCTGTTGACTGTTCCCAGTTTCTCTTGATTTTCCGTAAGTGCTTGTATGCCTTTTCTTTCCAAGGCATAAAATACGGCATCGAACCGAACCCCGACCACAATCGCTTGAGCATTTACAGTCTTTTCCTGTCGATTTTGACTTGAAAGAGAATTTTTTTAGAAACAGATACATACTGGTACTGGTGAGTCTTGTTTTGAATATATCGCTACGAAATATTAAATATATTTGTAAAATTTATTATTCAATAATAAAAAAATCATAGAATAAACATTCATTTATTTGGAATAACATCAACAATACATATATACACATATTACATATATAATTATATATATATATATAGTTAATCGATCCCAATTGATTGAGACAAAAATTATATAGAGTTCTGATATTATGTTAAGTCACTAATTATTTAAAAAGTTTAAACTGTTAAGAAATGGACCCGACAATGGATATTGACCTATTCAACTAATTTTTTATTTTATTATGCATTTTTGGGGATTTTTATTTCATTCCATCATGCAAAGTTTTTGCAAGCTGTGTGACTCAGCTAGCTTGTCTTTGTTTAGAAGCAACAGTGACCAATGAATTGGTATCAACTACAAGTACTAGTAGGCAGTAGCATCAGGGAGGTTCTGGTCCCCCTGCCAATGGGTCCCCAACTCTAAGTTTGTTGTATATATCAA
>JAOTRH010000001.1:8990743-9014584 GCA_034768845.1 Heliamphora exappendiculata
ATCAAGATAATCTTCTAAAAATCGAATCGTAGCTCAACTACGAAAAATATTTCACAATTATACATTATACATGTATATACAGATCCATCCATCAACATGGAGGTCAATAAAATATTTTTAAAATATTTTTTTCCATTTTTAACAAAACGTTTCAAAAGCTGAGACTCAACCCCGTAGGCGAGCTCCAAACCTCCAAAACACCAAGTGTTGAGATTCTTCACAAAACTACCATTTTCAATAAAATCTACCGTTTTCAAGAAAATTCTTTGAAAACCATACTACCACATGTTATACAGTACAATAAGTCAAGAAAAGTTAACAACATGCTTTCTATCAGAAAAACAAGGCTTAAACGAAAAATATGACAGTTGATGCATTTTCTATCATGTGAAAACACATATAATTACATATAACACCCTCATAACAGCAGTAGGTCTAGAATCCTACCTTGTTGGGTCAAAACCCGATGCCTCAAAAATTAAATCTCGTCAGAACGAGAATTTGACCGGATGAGCGCGAAGCTAACAGTGCAGATAGTGAGGATCCACAAGTTGATCGTCGAAAACTAGACTCGGGCGGGTCAAATATGTAGAGAGAAGGTAGAGAGAATGGAAGAAGCAAGCATTTTCCAAATGTTTCATCCACTGGAGTACTTATAAGCTCGCCCAAATGGCAGTTCAGTCGACTGAAGAGGCCACTTCAGTCGACTAAAGCTCCTCAAAAAACGTGAACAGCCACAGTTCAGTCGACCGAACCCAAGAAAATAGGTTCAGTCGACCAAACATCGCAGCCCAGTCGACCGAACCCCAGGGTTTGAGCCTACTGGTTTTTGGTCTCGATTTTGCATTCTAAAGTCAACCAAACAAGCCTAAACAAGGTCCGAGAAAGCATATAACACGTTTAAATGCTGTTCTATAACTCCAAAGTATAAATCATGCATCGATGATATATATGACACGAAGAAAAACACGTCAACATGTATAAATAATCCACAATAACAAGGTTCGAGGTCTCACAATTCCTGACGGTTCACCTCGGTATGTGAATGTTTGTTGGCGTGATATTTTTCGGTAGTGATTTATGTGTTAAGTGATTATCGAATGTTAGGTATTCGAAGCGAATGTTAGGTATTCGAAGAAAGTTTATAGATATCATCTGAAGAGAAAGAGTTAGATTGAATTTAATATTGCTAGGTTTATAGTTCCTACTACAAAAAAAAATGTTATGATTATGAGGTTGGAGTTGAGCTGTAGCTAGGGTGTGATATGAGTCGGGGTTGATGGTTAGAAATTTGAACTTGGGAGTTGAGAGTCGATTGTGTTCGTCGATAATGGAAGTTATTACCATACTGGTTACTGAGGGTGGTAGTTAGTTGTCGTTGGTAGGCTGGTGTTATGGCACTATTGTCTCGATGCTAGTGAGGCACGAAGACTAGTTAATTCTTCTGTTGGAGACGTTATGTGTGATAAAACACTACCTTGAGGAGAATTATACCAATAGTAATCTTATGGTTAGGTGTAGTGATCTTTGGAAAATAGATGATTCGGTGAGGTGGTACCATGATAATGATGTATTTGGATAAAAACCTTGGTGAACTTTGATATAGAGCCTTATGATTGGAAATAGGACTGGATTAGGATTGTAATAGCTATGCCTCTTGAGTATTTGGAATACTTGGGCGACCTAACCCTCGTAAGTTAAGGAAGTATTTAATAAATTAACACGGAAGATTGAGGGCATGGTTTCTCCTTTCAAGAATAAGTTTTTTTTTCTTTTTGTGATTTCTACGAGACTGAGCAATTGGATTTGGTGTCAAGATGCTCTTTTCGCGGATAAGACCCATATTAATCGATGGTTCAGCTTATCTCTACAAGTGGAGTCACTGTCTGTTCATCTAGAAGGTTAGTGGAATCTAGAACTTTATTTAAAATTTTAATGGTCATCCTTCGTGATATTGTTGCCTATGGGAGTCTAATCAAACACTGATTCGCACAATGAATTTCAAGAATGATTTCCTGACCATCGAGTAATATTGAATTTGAACGATTGTGATTGTATGAGAAAGTATTGTCGAGAAAATAGAAGTCGGTGGAAAACACAAGAGTCAGTCTAAAAGACTTTGCTGTTAAGTTTTGAGTTGAGTATGGTGGACGGTAAATGGTGCAGGAATGTTTTGAATTTTTTGTTAACCTACCACGTCGTGTGCACTTCAAAGGGTGTGTCGTTTCTAAGACAAGGACGTAAGTATGCAAGAGATTATTGATTTAGTCATGTGGCATTCGGTTTCTAAGATCGTAAGTGAATATGGAACAACAGTCAAGTGAAGATCTAGTTATGAATTTCGGGGATAAAATTTTTTAAGGGAGGGAAATTGTGAAAACCCGAACTGTTTTATTTATTATTAATTAATTTTATTAATATAATTGAGTCCTTGAAAATGATTTCCATGATATATATATATATATATATATATATATTGTTGTATGTGGTTAATATGTGTTGGGGCCCGGTATATAATTTGGTAAATAAAAAATTTGTGAAGTTGAAAATTTTTAATGAGGTAATAAGAATTTTTATTAAATGGAATGAAGAAATAAATAAAGTGGCCCTTTTTTTTAAATTGAAATGAATATACATATAATTATAGAGGGGTGGGAATTTTCTAGGGAATTGTAGAAAGAAAAGAAGAAATAAAAGAAGTCAAGGCACCTTACCCGCACGCCAAACAGGCCCCCCCCAATTCCGATGCAGCTCTCTCTCCCCTGTTTTCGTACATTTCTTCTTCCTTTGTCTAGACAATTCTAGAGGAATGGGCAATAAAATAAACAAGACAAAAGGGACAAACAGTCCCATGTTCGGCCGCACCCTCTTCTTCTTTCCCCCTTTTTCTTGTTTCGGGAGTGTTGCTCGATGCCATGGGAGGCTCCCAAGCTCCCACCGCTCTCTCTCTCGCTTTAGAAATTGAAGGTTCTCCACATGAGCTGCCGTATGAG
The DNA here is from genome assembly GCA_034768845.1 of Heliamphora exappendiculata. Taxonomy (NCBI): domain Eukaryota; kingdom Viridiplantae; phylum Streptophyta; class Magnoliopsida; order Ericales; family Sarraceniaceae; genus Heliamphora; species Heliamphora exappendiculata. The sequence continues at coordinate 8,993,737 of JAOTRH010000001.1, forward strand.
ATTCGAACACCACACAACGTAATCGTCGCAAGGGACCACCGAGGAGCTGAATTTAAGCTGGCCGAAATCCCTTATGTCGCAGGTCCCATCCTCTTTCTTCTTTTTCTTTGCTTCTTTCTCTCACATGAAGACTTGATTAAACCCTCATTATCCTAATAAAATTGGTGGATCAGAGCAATGAAATTGGAAGCAATAGAAAGCCCTAAAATCTCCCCTGGAGCCGCAGCATAACCTCCTTGTCAATACTGTTCCTCTCCTCTTTATGGTTTTCCATTTCTTCTGCCGAAATTGATGCTATGTTCTTCAAATTAGGCATCATCGGAGGCGATTCAAGGACTACACCAAGGGGGGCAACTCGCCCAACTACCTTGGATTTGACACAGTGTGACTGAAAATTCTAGGGATTGGTTTCTTGGTAAATTTCGAAGCTTGGGAACTCCTCGAGGTAAGATTTGGATTAATTTTAGTATTTTGATATTATTTGGGTTGAATTAGGTTAAAATCCATTTGAATTTGAATGGCTTACTCGATTAAGTAAAAATTTCAACAAAATCGGCGAGACTTGTTAAGTTAAATTTATGTGAATTGATAGCAAGTTGATATTTCGACTTCTAAGCATACGGTCAAAACGATATAACCTTATTGTTGCGGATGAGAAGATTAAAGACTTTAGTCTAGTTTACTAGTTTATTAAAGATTTAACTAGTACTCCATAATAAATTGGAATTTTAGTTTAAATTTATTGAATTCTAGATTTTGAGAACTTGAGTTGAAGTATAGTCTAAGTCATGAGTTAAATGAGTATATCATGGTATCGATTTTAAATGGGAATGAATGAGGGAAATCAGTAATCTAAGCTAGAAGAGTGGTTGAATTTAGGTTATAGTTAAGGGTCCTCTACTTGTATTATTATTATTATTATAGGTTGTGAGAATTCAAAAAACAAAAAAAAAGAGAGATAAATGATGTTAATTTGAAAGTGGTGTAATATATTGATTAGGGAAGTGGAATGAGGACCTTAAATGGGTAGTTAAAACTTTGGAATATACCGTCACATGTGAATTTGAAAATTTGGCCTAAATATTGAAATGGTCTTGCAAACTTGAAATAAAAATCCAACCTTACTACACGAATTAAATGAATATTTAAACAACGTGATTATATAATAGTAGATAATTATATGATATTGGAACCTAAAGAGTATAAAACTAAGGAACGAGGGTTTAAATATTCTCTTTCAATTGTGAATTAACTTAAAGGGGTGACTTAATAAGTTTTTAATTAAGTTTGTTGAATTTGAATTTGAACTCATAAAAGTGAAATAAAGATAGTAATTACTGGAATAAGTATAAATTCGTTATATAAACTAATGAAATAAAATTGGATGAAAGTTGAATATGAGATTGGTGAATAATAACTTAATCTTTGTGGTTTGATAAACAATAATAAATTATAATTGGACACAGGTTGAATAAAGGGACTAAAAATTTTCCTTTTGTGAATCAATGAACTATGAGTTTGTTAAATTTACAACAAAAAAATGATAATATCAAGCTTGATTTGGGAGTTATAATATGGAATTGAAAACGGAATAAAACAACGATTTTTTTAAATATGAAATAAAATGATGCGATTGTGAAATTGGAATGGGAGATGATGTCACGCCCTAAACTGTAGGTCACGTAAAACACCCACAAACACCAAACGTAAAACTCAACTCGAGAATACACTCTAATAAACCTACCAACCCACATATTATTAACACCCACGGACATACACGAGCCCAAAATATCAAGAACCACAGAACGAAAAACCTCAAAACCCGGTTCAGCCAACCGAAACCACACAAAACCCCTTTTAAACCAAAAACCCGATCTTTCAATCGATTTTTCACGCATTTTTAACCGATAAAAACACACACGATTACACATAGCACCCTTATAAGAAATGAGAGTTTAGGATCCTACCTCGGTGAGTTAAAAACTCGACGCCTCGATCTCCGTGCAAAATTGAACTTTGCAAAAATAAAATTTTGTCTGAATGAACATGTAGTCCACCGTGCCAATAGCAAAGATCCGTTGTTGGATCGTTGAAAATTGAGCCATGGGCCCCCGAGAAGTTAGACAGAAAGCAGAGAGAAAAAGAGAGAAAACTTAGCTGAGAAGTTTTGAAAATATCTTTTAAAAATATCTAATACCAGATATTTATATGCCTCCAAAATATCTTTTTTAAAATTTTTCAAAATTCGAACCGCACCGTCCCATGTCTCCGAGAACCTGCCCCGCATGTATTTTTAAATCCGATCATGCATCAAAACACGTAAAAACATGCTATAACAAAAACACGAAACACGCGTTGAAAAACGCCAAAAACAAAAAATAAGTCAGGGTCTCACAATTCTACCACCTTAAAGGAATTTTTCTCCTGAAATTCAACTCAAGGTCAAAAGAAACAACCACGTCGATCACAAACGACACAGACATATGAGATAGTTAGCCAAACCATTCCTAAGATATAGTCAAATAAGGTTAAGCATCCTAAACAATGGCCAACTATCTCAAAGACTCAAGATCTACAACTCACCCTAACTTCACCTTCTCACCAACCACTGCCTCGACATAGCACACCACCCACGAGTCCATCACCAATTATCAAACGGATGCAACAAAGAAACTGGTTCAATGCCTCCATACTCAGAAAGTACCTCTGCTCGCTGAAGGTATATCTGCATCATGTGGCACAACTGGCGCCCTAAAAGAACTAGGAACTATAAGGGCATACGCTCGGGGTAATGTCACTCTATCCTGTCCACCATAACTCGGCGCTGTTGGCTGCTATACTGACTAAACTGATGTACTCCCACCTGCCATCCGGGAAGTCTGAACTGCAGGATACTTTTGTCGCTCCTGCACATACAAACCCTCTTGTGTGCCCATTGTACTCAAAGCACTCTCCCTATGGGGACAGTTCCTGCGAATATGTCCGTGCTGGCCACATCCGTAACAAATATGTTCCTTCCTCGGTGACTGACTCTATGAACCCGAAGACTACTTCGGCTACGGGCAATCCACCATATGATGTCCAGGTTACTTGCACCAATAGCAAATCAACTCCCTCGGCTCTAGCCTCCCAGATGAAGCACTGATGGTGCTGGTGCAGAGAACTACTGTAGTAATCCAGATGGATGAAACCTAGGACCAGAGGACCTCTGCCTCTTGTTAGAACGCTCTGCGCCTCTGTCCCACCCTGAGGTGTCCTGGCTTCCCTGGCAGCTCGAATCTCAATCATAGTGTTCTCTACCCTCGCTGCTGCCTCCACCAGCTCTGTGAACACCCGAAGTCCCATTGCGACCACACGCTCCCTAATCGCCGGCCTCAAGCCTCGCACAAACCTCATCGATCGCAACTCATCTGTGCTCACTAACTCTGGTGCAAACCGGGACAAGCTCGTGAACCTGGCCTCATACTGCATGATGTCTATAGCCCTCTGGGTAAGAATATAGAACTCTTTCCTGTACAATTCTCTCTTCGAAGCAGGGAAGTATTTCTCCATAAATACTCCCATAAAGGCTGCCTATGTGACCCCCACTGTGTTACTGGCATACCTCCACCACTAGTGACCATTACCTCTCAATTGAAAGGTGACAAAAGGAACCCGTAACTCTTCCTCCACAATCTGCAACGTATCCAGGATCCGAGTCACCAACTCCAACCATTTTGTCGCCACAATAGGATCAAGATCTCCAGCAAAGGTAAGCGGATCCATGCGCCTGAACTCCTGCATCGCTACTGTTGCCCTCGCCTCAGGCACTCCTTCTCTCTCTTTAACGATCTCACCTCTAACTAACTGCTGGATAGAACCCACCAGCACAAGCAATAACTCAGTCATGTCCATCGGTCCCAGGGGAGCATTTTCATCTCCAGCGGCAGGGATAGGAGCATCCCCTTACACCACGGCCACGACCCTAACCACGGCCTCGCCCTCTCCTCGCTGACATCGCGTCTAAATGTAAAAGACAGAACATAAGATGCAGCACATAGCATAAACCACATAAGCATGCTAACACATAGCCACATAAGTTCATGCTAAACAAAACCCGACATACCAAGGAGAACCGACAAGAATGACGTGTCAATCTGGATAACCTACTCAAATTCCATGCTAGAAATCATGTCAGCTAAACGCGTTTCTTACTTGGCTCCCAAGTTTGTTAAACGAAACGCCCAAAGGCAAGACTATCACTTCTAAGATTCAACCCCCATCCTCATACATACACATCATTCACATACTTAACATGCTAAACACGTTTATGTTATCAAAGCATCTAAACACATGCAATCAAGCACATGCAGCCAACCTCACACGGGATACACCCTCTTTCCACGGCTCTTAGGTATTCAAACCCAGAGCTTTGATACCAATCTATCACGCCCAAACTTCCGGTCACGTGAAACACCCACAAACACCAAACATAAAACCCAACTCGAGAATACGCTCTCAAATAAATCATACATGCATTGTATATAACCGCCAAAAAGCTTACATTACACGGTTCCAATACCGAAAAAACATATTACAACATATATGTTCCAAAACTAACAAAAAAAAGAAGACTACAGCTCTTTCCCCTCTCCAGCAACCCCGATTCAACCTGCGTGATCGGTACCTAAAAAACATTTGAAATCCAATACCGTGAGCTAATGCTCAGCAGATATAAGACAACACATGCATTACATGCTAAATATGCTAGGAAAATGATGTGTAGTTTTAGACTATCTTTCAAGCCTTTAAATTAATTTTCACACGCAAACGAAAAAGCGAGGATGCAAACCATCTTTTGACTCACTCACAGGAGCCTCGAAAATAATTTGAAAACGGTTTTTCGATCGCGATTCACGCGTGTCTCAAAAACAATTTAAAAATTTATTTACACGTCCCACAATGTAGTACATGCAAATCATGTAACTTCTCGGGCTGAACCTGAGGGACCGCAACCCCATCAATGCTTCTTCTTGGCCTCACGCCGAGGGATCGTAACCCCAGCGTAATCTTCTTGGCCTCACGTCGAAGGACCATAGTCCCAACGTAATATATATCTTCTCGACCTCACGTTGAGGGACCGTAGTCCCATAGAAAACTCCGTAAGCCAGAGCTAACGTTCACAGAACCACATGTTCATCTATCCCATTCCATACAGCTATGCATAACCTAACATGATTGAAATGCATAAAATCACATACTATCACTACGTTTCACAAACAACGCCACATACTACACACTCGACCCATATAACACTTGCAACCCAAGTGACATGCACTACATGCATCCATTTCTCATATTCCACATAACCATGCCTATAAAACCTCTGAGGTTTAAAGTATAAAATCACGTTTTACGTAACGATGTCAAGCCATGTAATTCACTTACATAATTTGTACATAAATAAACTAGAGTGATAAATGCACATAGCCAGTTATAAACGCACATAGCCATATATAACCCCACATCATAACGCCACCTGCCGTATTACCCAAAGTCCACTCACAGGGACAACCATTAACCCACAGAACCAAGCCTAACCTGAAGGTCAACGCTAAACCCCTCAAACCACGAGCTCACAAACACTTCCTTTTCTCTAAAGGTGCCATGATCCCAAACATGCTCCATACCCAACCACAATGCACACAATCGTGCCCCAACAACCCACATCTAGCTATGCACGTCATCTACGAGGACAGCATCTAAACCAACACCCAAAGCCACGACACGACTCCCGAAGCCACCACACAACCAACCGAATCCCAAAAAAAATCCAACAGTATTTCAGTCGATTAATCCCATAATCAATCAACTTAATACTACTAGGAACTAAATGGAAACCAAGGACCTAACCATCAAACAACACAACAAACTCCCAAGGAACAAGAAATTTGATAAAAAGTTCCAACAAGGATGAAGATCAAGCTTTTCCCAAACATTCAGCCAAAAACGGGTGAAAAATGATTAAGAAATTTTGACATACCCTCACTATTTTGATCATACCTTTTTCTAGAAAAATAATTTTAATATGAGAGAGGTTCCTTTGGAAAGAAGACTTCCGGGACTTCAATTTGATTAAAAAATCGACCCAATTTCGAGTCCGGATGAGAGAGATATGACCAAAACAAAACAGCCTTGTGACGCAGCCAGTCCGCTCGCGCGCACAAACGGCGCTCGAGCATCCCGTCGAGCGCCCCGAACAGCCCCCATTTCCCCTATTTTCTATTTTAAGCCCCAAAACTCTCAAATACTCACTATAATGCTTTAAAACACATATGAACCTACCAACTCACATATTGTTAACACCCACGGACATACACGAGCCCAAAACATCAAGAGCTACAGAACAAAAAACCTCAAAACCCGGTTCACCAAACTGAAACCACACAAAACCCTTTTTAAACCAAAAACCCAATCTTTCAATCGATTTTTGATGCATTTTGAATCGGTAAAAACACACCCAATTACACGTAGCACCCTTATATGACACGAGAATTTAGGATCCTACATCGGTGAGTTAAAAACTTGATGTCTCGATCCACGTGCAAAACCAAACTTCACCAAAATAAAATTCTATCCGGATGAACACGTAGCCCACTGTGCCATTAACATGGATCCGCTGTTGGCTCATTGAAAATCGAGCCCTGGGCCCCTGAGAACTTAGAGAGAAGAAGAGAGAAAAAAGGAAAAAATTTAGCTAAGAAGTTTTGAAAATATCTTTTAAAAATATCTAACGCCAGATATTTATAGGCATCCAAAATATCTTTTTTTGAAAATTTTTAAAATTCGCACTGCAACGTCTTACGGCCTTGAGAACCTGCCCCACATGCATATCTAAGCCCAATCATGCATCAAAACACTAAAAAAAATGTCGTAATGAACACACGAAATGTGCGTCGAAAAATACCAAAAATGAAAACAAGTCAGGGTCTCACAACTTTACCCCTTAATGGAATTTTGCACCTGAAATTCAACTCAATGTCAAAAGAAACAACCACGTCGATCACAATCGACACAGGCATACGAGATGGTTAGCTAAACCATTCCTAGGATATAGTCAAACAAGGTCGGGCATCTTAAACAATGGCCAACTATCTCAAAAACTCGGCATCTACAACTGACCCCAACTTCACCTCCTTGCTGACCACTGCCTCGACATAGCACACCACCCACGGAGTCCATCACCAACTCTCAAACGGATGCAACAAAGAAATTGGCTTAACGCCTGTATACTCAGAAAGTACCTCTTCTCGCTGAAGGCATATCTGCATCATCTGGCACAATTGACGCCCTAAAAAAATTGAGCTATAAGGGCATACGCTCTGGGTAATGTCGCTCTATCCTGTCCAGCATAACTCGGCGCTGTCGGCTGCCGTATCGACTGAACTGATGTACTCCCACCTGCCATCCGAGAAGTCTGAATCGCTGGATACTGCTGTCGCTCTGGCACATACGAACCCTTTGGTGCGCCTATCATACTAAACAAAATTCCACATACCGATGAGAATTGACAAGAATGACACATCAATCTAGATAACCTACTTAAATTTCCTACTAGAAATCACGTCAGCTAAATGCGTTTCTAACTTAACTCCCAAGTTTGTTAATCCAAACGCCCAAAGGCAGGACTATCACTCATAAAATTCAACTCCCATGCTCATATATACACATCATTCACATACTTAACATGCTAAACACGTTCATGTTATCAAAGCATCTAAACACAGGCAATCAAGGACACGCAACCAACCTCACATGTGATACACCCTCTTCTCACAGCTCTTAGGTATTCGAACCTAGAGCTTTGATACCAATTTGTCACGCCCAAACTTTAGGTCACGTGAAACACCAACAAACACCAAACATAAAATCCAACCCGAGAATATAATCTCAAATAAACCATATATGCATTGTATATAACCAACAAAAGGCTTACATTACACGATTTCAACACCAAAAAAACATGTTACAACATACATGTTCCAAAACTAACAAAAAAAGAAGACTACAGCTCTTTCACCTCTCCAGTAACCCTGGATCAACCTACATGACCGGTACCTAAAAAAGATTTCAAATTTCACACTGCGAGCCAAAACTCAGTAGATACAAGACAACACATGCATTATAAGCTAAACATGCTAGAAAAACGAGGTGCAGTTTAATACTCTCTTTCAAGCATTTAAAATGATTTTCACATGCAAAGTGAAAAGCGAGAATACAAATCATCTTTTGACTCACTCACAGGAGTCTTGAAAATAATTTGAGAACAGTTTTTAGATCGCGATTCACATGAGTCTAAAAAATAATTTAAAAATTGGTCTATCCATCCCACAATGCAGTTCATGCCAACCATGTAACTTCTCGGGCTGAACCTGAGCGACCGCAGCTCTGTCAATGCTTCTTCTCGGCCTCATGCCAAAGGACCATAGTCCCAACGTAATATATATCTTCTCGACCTCACACCGAGGGACCGTAACCCCACCGAAAACTTTGTCTGCCAGAGCTAATGTTCACAAAATCACATATTCATCTATCTCATTCCATACACCTATGCATAACTTAATAGGATTTAAATGCATAAAATCACGTACTGTCACTACGTTTCACAAACAACGCCACATGCTACACACGCGACTCATACAACACTTGCAACCCATGCAACATGCACTACATGTATCAATTCCTCATATTTCACACAACGATGCCTATAAAATGTCTGAGGTGTAAAGCATAAAATCACGTTACACGTAATGATGTCAAGCCATGTAATTCACTTACATAATTCGTACATAAATAAACTAGAGTTAGAAATGCACATAGCCACTTACAAATGCACATAGCCATATATAACCCCACATCATGATGCCACCTGCCGTATAACCCAATGTCCACTCACAGGGACAACCGTCAACCCACATAACCAAGCCTAACCCGAAAGTCAACGCTAAACTCCTCAAACCACGAGGTCACAAACACTACCTTTTTCCTAAAGGTGCCATGAGCCCAAACACGCTCCATACCCAACCACAACGCACACGATCGTACCCCAACAACCCACATCTAGCTATGCACGTCACCCCCGCGGACGGCATCTAAACCAACACCCAAAGCCACGACACGACTCCTGAAACCACAACACAACCAACCAAATCCAAAAAATATCTAACAGTATTTCAGTTGATTAATCTCATAATCAATCAACTGAATACCATTAGAAACTAATTGGAAACCAAGGACCCAACCACCAAACAACACAATAAACTCCCAAGGAACAAGAAATTTGATAAAAAAGTTCCAACAAGGATGAAGAATAAACTTTTCCCAAACATTCGGCCAAAAATAGGTGAAAAATTATTAAGAAATTCTGACATACTCTCACTATTTTGATCATAACGTTTTCTAAAAAAAGAATTTTAATGTGAGAGAGGTGTCATTGGAAAGAAGACTTTCGGGGTTTCAATTTGAACACAAAAATGACCCAAATTTGAGTTTGGACGAGGGAGTTATGACCAAAACAAAACAGCCATGTGACACAGCCAGTCCGCTCACGCGCGCAAATGGCACTCGAGCGCCCCATCGAGTGCCCCGAACAGCCCCCATTACCCCTGTTTTCTATTTTAATCCCCAAAACTTTGAAATACTCACTACAATACTTCAAAACACATATAAACCTACCGGCCCACATATTATTTACACCTACAGACATACACGAGCCCAAAATATCAAGAATCACCAAAAGAAAAACCTCAAAACCCAGTTCACCCAACCGAAACCACACAAAACCCCTTTTAAACCAAAAATCCGATCTTTCAATCGATTTTCATGCATTTTTAACCGGTAACAACACAAACGATTACATGTAGCACCCTTATAAGACATGAGAGTCTAGCATCCGATCTCGATGAGTTAAAAACTTGACGCCTCAATCCACGTGCAAAATCGAATTTCGTCGAAATAAAATTTTGTCTGGATGAATACGTAGCCCACCATGCTAATAGCAAGGATTCGCTATTGAATCATTGAAAATTACCCCTTGGGCCCCCAAGAAGTTATAGAGAAGGCTGAGAGAAAAAGGGAGACAACTTAGCTGAGAAGTTTTGAAAATATCTTTTGAAAATATCTAATTTCAGATATTTATAGGCCTAAAAAATATTTTTTTTTGAAATTCTTTAAAATTCGCATCGCAACGTCCCAAGGCCTTGGAACCTGCCCCGCATGCATATCAAAGTCCAATCATGCATCAAAACACATAAAAACGTGCTATAACGAAAACAAAAAATACGCGTCGAAAAATGCCAAAAAAGAAAAAAGGTCAGGGTCTCACAGATGAACTCTCGGTTATTAATGGAAAATGATAATTAATGAAATATTGAACCAAAAATGGTTTGGTAGCGGGTCGCCTCCCGAGGTGTTCCTTTGGGAAACCATAAATGGCTTGGTATTGGGTTGCCTCCCGGGGTGTTCCTGTAGAAAACCAAAAATGGCTGAGGATGTGAATAAGTTGGGCTTGAACAGCTCCACTGTGAAAGATTGAAAACTTGCGCAAGCTGGGTACCGTGTTCCATCGGGTTAGCCCTCGTAAAATGAATTTGGGTACCGTGTTCCCTCGGCTGAGGTCCGTAAAACGGGTATTATCGTGGTGAGTTATAGAGCTATCTATTATCCAATGGCTCCGCGTAGCTTATTGAGGAAATAGGGAGGAATTTCTATAAACTGCACCCGACGGATATTTGATGATTGTAGTGGTGATTTATAGAGTTATCTATTATCCAATGGTTTCGCATAGCTTATTGGGAGAATAGGAAAGGGTTTCTATAAGCTGCAACCTACTTAGATTCCTTGCTAGAAATTATGTCCGAGAAATGCGTCTCTAACATGGCTCCCAAGTTTGTTAATCCAAATGCCCGAAGACAAGATTAATCAATCATAAGGTCTAATCTCCATACCCACATATAGACACTATCATGCTGAACAAGCTATCATGCGTATGTTAACAAAGCGCTAAAACACAGGCAATTAAGCACACACACATCTTCACAAAGGTGATGTACCCCCATTCCCATGACTCTTAGATATTCGAACCCAGAGTCACTGTTGAGGTTCAGTGACTGACAGACCTCTCTGTCACACCTTTTTGTGAGACTTAAAACGTAATTTGTTTGAAGCCAAATATAAAAGTGGTAAACATCAACTTTGTAGCCAATACATTAAACTAGTTACTCAGAAAACATTACCCAAAAATACCCTTGGATGATACCCCAAAGGTTTTAAACATTCTCTGTTAAAAACACAATTTGCAAACCCTTTTTCGGCTGAGTGAACCCTCTTTATAAATTGGCCAAAATCTCAAACATTTTACAAATAACATGCCCTAGCTCAAAATATGAAAATTGTAGGGGATATCTTAAGTTAAAAGCTCACCAAAAATAAGAGCCATAGCCATTGAATTGATGCCCCAAAACAGTGTCCAATAGAGGCTCAATTTCTTTGTTTTTCTCTGTAAATTACTGAATCATTTTTACTAAAATAAAATAAATGACCTATTTATTTTAGGAATTGACCTTAGTGATAAACATGAGAGTTATAGGAAACAGTTTTATCTAATTGTTATTAAAATATCAAAAATTAAATTTATGTGTAAGTATTTCAGAACCCTTTCGTAAATTTAAAACTAGCAATTAAAACTTGTATCTAAAATTTGTTAAGTGTTTGAATGATGTTACTTATGAGACTTTAGTATGTGAACATTATATGAATTTTATGAGTAATTAGTGTATAAAAATGTTGCTTTTAATAAAATAAACTCATACTGATGAATTCGATTCTATGTCGCTTAAATTGTGGTTATGCATCGCATGATTGTATTTGATGTTTTAGCAAGTTGTACCATGTGCCATGTCATGTTTACATACCATGCAATGATTAATTGTACATGAGAGGTATATTGCACATCATGAGCATTTCTCCATTTCATCTTGGGTTATTGGAGTTCGCTTCGTATCTTTTGATTGGGTTGAGTGACATGAAAATCAATTATTCAAGGGTTGTGGATCTAGGGCGTCCTTGGTTTCCAAATGTGATATTGAATTGGAGATTGTTTATTTGAAAAAGGAGATTTAGGCACAATGGGTTCGTCACTAGCTTTAATTTATACTTTGGGTTGACACCTAATGAGTATCCTTATTCTTAAGGTGGGATTGGTCGACCTGGAATAAGGATGGGTAAAATTGGATAAAGGTCGGTCCTTACGCCGTTGCCATTGAGTAAAACGGCTGTGGCATAAAGCTTGGCAATGAAAATTTACTATTTGCAACGAGGCGATGATAGGTTAAGGTAATCAAGAGCCATCAAGTCTACTCTGTAATTTTTGGCATGGAATTCTTGATACTGTTCTGGAAGTTCTTGGGATTGGGCATCTGCATTGCATTCATTTGCATCACACACTTATTCTTTTGTTCTTATATATGTTCATCATGTTAAAAATGATAAATAGCCTGTAACTTCGCATTGGGTGCTATACGATATGTATTATGGAATATCTTGTCGCGAGTTTGTTAGACGGTTTAGGAAATTTGCTTCTGGACTCCGGCTCATGGAATTTATGCCACAGGTGACGAAGAGGGACTCTTTGAGGAAGGCGGGTTCATTGAAGGAGAAGAATTTGCAGAAGAGGGAGAGCAGCAGGAGCAGGTCGACCCCAGCGACACAGTTTGGAGACGTAGGACGTCTCTTTTTGATCTTTTAGTCAATGTTTTCCATGGACGTTATGTAACTTTTATTAAGTTTTCTGGATGACTGTACTTATTAAGTATTTTGAACAATTTTGGAACCATTAATGATGTAGTAATTATCTTATGTATCTATGAATGTTCGGCTAGAATATGTCCTTATTTATAGTTACGTACGTCCCGACATGCCCGGGGAACGGGGTGTCACAGTTCATTTTGTATACAATTACATTTCTCAACCCATAATTCTAATATTTCAATCCTTAGTAACTTTCATCAATGTAACAAAACCCCATCTTTTCGATTTTTATTCATTTCCAAGAATGGCACTTTCCGAACATCCAACATAAGATTCACACATCTCAATTTCTCCAAATACCCACACTTAAGTCTTAGTTCCATGCATATAACATGCTAGGGTTTTCTCTAAAGAAAACATTCAACACAAATCATAATCAAACCACAAGAGAGAGTCTAGATCCGACCTCAACGACGTTTCACCATCAAGAATCGAACCTCTAGTAAGCTCCAATCCACCAAAACTCAACATACATGTCTTGAAGGAGCTTTCAACGAACACTTACGCTTTCCCACAGTGGCTCGCGCATGGAAACGGCAAGATCTTCACCCACGACGAACATGGAAACTCTCATGGACCCCCAAAACTAAACCCTAACTCACTCTTAAGCTCTTAGAGAGAGAGGAGAGAAGAGCAAATAGCAAAACCAGCCCCAAAATCGACATTTATAACCTCTATTCGTCACAGACCACTCGAGCGATCTCAAGACCGCTCGATTGGTTTATGCTGCGACTACACTTTTGGTCCGACTTTAAACGAGCATATCTCCTTCATTCAAACTCCAAATAGGGTCGTTATTGTGCTCAAACTGAAGTCCCTGAAGTGTACTTTTCAATGGTTCAAAACTCATACCAAAATTCATTTTGTACAAAACGTTATGACTAAATTAGTAAAGGTATGTCACTTTCTTTCACTACTTTTCACATATTTTTGTTCAAACATCCATTAAAACCTCATATTTTTCATTTAACATACCTTTCATGTGTATCCAAGCTCAAAACATCACCAAGCTCAAATTTTAATTTTTACTCCCATCAACACTTAATCATTTCTTAAAATTAAATGGGTCGGGGTCTCACAACTCTTCCCCTATTAAAGCGTGGATAATTGATTAGTCATAGTAGATGACGTTTCTTGGGGAGTAATACTTTTGGGAGGTTAATTGTATTATTAGTGACCTTGTGATTAGGTACGATAGGGTGTTTGTGAGATCCTGACCCGTTTTTTTTTTTGACATTTTTTGACACGTGTTTCCTATTTTTGGTTTTGCATGTTTATATATTTTTGGATGCATAATCAGGGTTAGATATGCATGCATGGCAAGTTCCCAAGGCCGTGGGGCGTTGTGGTGCAAATTTTGAAAAATTTCAAAAAAACATATTTTAGAGGCCTATAAATATCTGGAGTTAGATATTTTTAAAACTTCTCCACTAAGTTCTCTTTTTTCTCTCTGCCTTCTCTCTAACTTCTCAGGGGCTCGGGGCTTAGTTTTCAACGATCACACTGTCGATCCTTGTTATTGGCATCGTGATCTACGCATCCATCCGGATAGAATTTTATTTTGGCAGAGCTCGATTTTGCACGTGGTTTGAGGCGTCAAGTTTTCAACTCACCGAGGTAGGATCCCAGACTCTTATGTCTTATAAGATTTCTACGTGTAAGCGTGCGTGTTCTTTTACTGATTAGATTGCTGTAGATCTGATTTTGTTTAAAAGTTGGGTTTTGTGTTTAAAATATGTTTTTAGTCGATTTTGGTGGATGAAATCGGGTGTTAGGTGTTTCTTTCATGGTTTTGGTGTTAGGCTTGGGCGTGTGGATGTCCGAGGTTGTTGGATGGGAGTTTGGAGGCGTCGAATCGAGGTTTTGGTGGCTAAAAATAGTGTTCAGAAACAGTTCTCGCCTCGATTCAGTCGACTGGACCGTAAGGTCAGTCGACTGGGTCTTGGTTCTTGAGGTTCTGTCTACTGGACCGTGGGGGTCGGTTGACTGGACAGTGTGTTTGGGCGTTTTTGGTGAGATTCCAGTGTGTTGTTTGGACTTAGGCTATTTTGTATGGTTGTTTCATGGTTGGTTCTTTAGTTTCCAATTGGTTTGCGACGGTATTCAGTTGATTGATTATGGGATTAGTTGATTAAGATACTGTTGGATTCTTTTTGGGGTTCGGTTGGTTATGTAGTGGCTTCGGGGGTCGTGTCGTGGCCTCAGGTGTGACGTGCATGGTTAGTTTTGAGTGTTGTGACATGATTGTGTGCGTGCTGGTTATGTGTGAGACGTGTGGGTCTGTGGTTTGGTTTAAAGGTGGGTTTTGGTGAGAGCCGTTCAGTGGGAGGTTCAGGTGTTGGCCTTCGGGTTAGGTGTTGGTTGTCCCAGTGTGTGGTTGGGTCCCGGTGTGTGGGCGGGTCGTTCGGGTGAGCGGATGACGGTGTGTAGCATGTGATGTCGTGTTGGGTTATGTGGCGTCTTTATGTGGAACGTCTTGGTTATATATGCTATTGCGCATATAGAACTGTGGATAGTTTTATTCTTGTGCATGGTAAGCGGGTAAGTGGCCTTTGTGGTCTTGATGCCTTTAGGGCTTTGGGCTTTGTTACCCCCTAGTATGCGATTTTAGCCCGTGGTTTAGGCATGTGTAGGGATGCATATGTGGGGCAGATTTTGGTTCCTCGATGAAAGCTCGTAAAGATGTATTTGAGGGGCGGATAATGGTCCTACGTTGAAAGTCCGTGAAGATATCCGTTGACTCTGGTCAACAAGGCAATAGTTAAGGCGGATAATGATCCTACGGGGAAAGTCCGTGAAGATATATGATGAGGGCGGATAATGATCCTATAGTAAAAGTTCATGAAGATGTGTGTTACACGGGTTGTGTGTGTTGTGTATTGCACGGGTTGCATGCATTGAGTGTGTTGCACGGGTTGCGTGCGTTGAGTGTATTGCACGGGTTGCATGCGTTGTGTGGGTTGCACGAGTTATGTGCGTTGCATAGACAGGGGCTGTGGTCCTTCAATGGAAGTCGGAGAAGATATATAGATTTCATGAACTGCATTATGGGACGGATAAACCAATTTTCAAATCGTTTTTATGAGTCGTGTGAATCGCGATCTAAAAATCATTTTCAAACTGTTTTCAAGACTCCTGTGAGTGAGTCAAAACGATGGTTTGTATCATCGCTTTCCCGTTTGCATGTAAAAATTGTTTTAAAGGCTTAAAAGATAGTCTAAAACTGCACCTCATTTTCCTAGCATGTTTAGCTTGTATTGCATGTGTTGTCTAGTATCTGCTGAGCCTTAGCTCGCGACGTGGAATTTGATTTTCTTTAGCTACCGATCACATAGGTTGATCTGAAGATGCCGGAGAAGTGCAAGAGCTGTCGTCTTCCTTTCTGTTCTTTCTATTTCATGTATGTTGTATACATGTTTTTTCGGTGTTAGAACCGTGTAATGTATGCCGTTTGGCGGTTATATACAATGCATGTATATTTTATTTTGAGAGTGTATTCTCGGGTTGGGGATTTTGATTGGTTGTTTGTGGAGTTTCACGTGACCGGGAGTTTGGGACGTGACAGTATTTGAGACCCCTCGGAGATCATTTGTTATGGTTGGATTATGGGATTATGATAATCCCTCTCGATTGAGATTTTGTATATGTAGTTTTAGGCGTGCTAAGGATTATGTATGTAATGAGTGATAGTAAGTGTGTAATTCCAAGATGGGGTGAATTGGATTATTTAAAAATTTCTTGTTCAAGTATAAGAAATTTTTAAATATAATTTTCAATTCTTTTATAAACAAGATATTTTTAATTCAGAAGTATAGTTTAATTATAGCTTCTTGTTTGAAGAAAAATATATTTTAGTAAAAACTTTTGTTAGAAGATTTAAATACAAGTATAGATTTTAATTTTACAATATTTAAAAACTTCTTGTTAACTAGATTCAACACATTTCTTGTTTTAATAATTTAAAATACAAGTACAGTTTTCAAGTTTAATTTACAAGTTTACTTTTCAAATATGGCTTCTTGATTAAAATATAAGAATATTTTAATTGACAATATTTCTTGCAAAGAAAAAAACTCTCTAACTTTAAAAATTAAAGGATGCAAGTAATGATTTAAAAATGAATGATTTAAGTGCAAATATATATGATGCAATGACAAGCAATAGAATAATAAAGTAAATAAAAGAAATGAGCAAACTAAAAGAATAACACCATGATTTTTACAAGGTTCGGCGTAACGGTCTATGTCCTTGCGTCAAGCTAATCGCTATACGGATTTCTTACAACATCTCCTTCAATAGGCAGAGCAGCCTCTCTCTTTAGTCTAAGCGGAGTAGCCTCTCTTAAAAATGTACCATTCTCAAGCAATTCAATCCTTATAGGCGGATTAGCCTATTTTGAGAAATGTCTTTCTCAAATACAATGAAATGACAAAAAAGTGTATAAGAGAATGCTCTTATGATGAGCAAATGAGTACAAACAATAAAAGCTCTAACTCACTTCTCAATGGAATATAACAACGAAGTTCAATAAGAAATCTAATGATCTTTTCTCTAAAAAATATGAATAAAAAACTCAAGGAATTTAAGCACAAAGAGTATATAAGAGAGAATGTTTGAGAGACTTTTAATGAATAAAACAAGAGTTCAAGGGATCTATTTATAGGCATCAAAATCAAACTAGCCGTCGGGCTAAGTAGTGTAATGTCAAATTAGTCGTTTTCAGCAAAAAATTGAATTTTAGCTTGTTCAATTGACTGGATAAACTAGTTCAGTCGACTGGACCCATCTTTAGTCGATTGGACCTCAAGGGTTAGTCGACTTACCTGTTTAGATCTGAAAATCTATTTTTTGCCAGTTCAATCAGTCGACTGGACATTCAAAATTTTAGATTTTTGTCTTTTCAAAATATTTTGATCACTTTTTATTTTTAGAAAAATATTTTTAAGACTTTTAGGAATCCTATGAGCTTCGAAAGAAATATTTATGAGTTTAGTAAATGTACATAGATCCTAAAAATAAAATTTAAATTTTTTTCTTAAATCCTTTAATATCTCAACTCTTGTATTTGTTCCAAAAACTTGTCGCCAAAGAATATAATTTAAAAATTTTCTTCATGGCTTTCACTTTGTATCTTGGATTGTGCTAAGTATATATTTTCTGTAAACAATCTCAATATGCACAATTAGATATTTAGATTTGTTATCATCAAAATCGGTCATTGAAGCCTTGTTAGGCCAACAATCTCCCCATTTTGTATGATGACAAACACAAAGCAAAATAATATAGGAAAGCTTAAATAAAGCTCCCTCTATCGATAAGCATGAAATAATGATCTTTGAGAGTTGAATAACTCTCCTTGACAATGTGCATAAATTGTGAAGATATTGAATTTCGTTTCATTCAAACGACTTGGTCGATAAAATATTTTTCCATTTTGAAGGATATTTTGAAATGTTAAGCCCTTTTCAATCATTCATTTGAATATAAGATTGAATTAGTAACATGCATATATCTATTTAAATATCCAATATCAATCATATTATAAATGTCACGCCCTAAAACCTAGAGTTATGTGAAAATTCACCAAACACCAGTTTTATGAAAATAAGTTTTCATACACCCAAATTCACCTGTTGAAATCAAATGAAAACCCAGCATGCATCTCTCATAAATAGTAAACATCTTGTATCATGCATAAGTATAATGCCCAGAGGCGTACAAGCGTGTCTTCAAATAGGCATACAAAAAGAAAAACTACTAGAGTCTTTCGCCACCACGGGTACCACTAGATCAACTCCTCTAGATCATCATCCTCATGTCCTGAAAATGATTTTACAACAAAAATTCCACACTGTGAGCTGAAACCCAATAGAAACAGACTATAAAGCTATAAAGTAGGATATGCAATCATATGGTGGGAGCTAACTCAACCACAAGTAAAATCAGGCATTATAACTAATGCAAATAACAATTAAAGAAAACTGTAATCAAAACGTTGTTTTTCACTCGGATCACACAACTGAGGAAATAGAAAATATATTTTCCACTCGGAACACACACATAGCCGAGGAAAATAAACCGGTAAAATACTATGCTCCATTCAGGCCACACAGCCGATGAGAAAGATAAATTGATTCCTACATACCGACTCCGTCACAAGGGAACAAATGTAGCAACTACAGATTCCTGCCCCTTTACCCAATCCCTACACATCGTAGGACCGGTTAGGTAAATGCAAGTTTTATACGAAGCCACTACAACATAAAAGCTTAATTTATGGGCCTAAAAACCGAGGGTATAAAGCACCCAACCGCTTAATTTACGGGGACTAGCCTGAAGGTACAAAGCACCTACTCTGCGCACGTTTCCAAACTTACACCGAGGGCAACTCATGCCAAATACCCGCTATCTCGGTACATCTAGAGAATCATTTACAAAATCAAAATATTTTTACATTTATACAAAGATCTATCTATTAACATGGAGATCAAACAAACATATAGATCCATCCATTAACATGGAGATTGTCACTTCCCAAACTACGGGCCACGTGAAACACCCATAAACAACCATACAAGATACCCAACCTGAGAATATACTCTCAAAATAAATCATACATGCATTGTATATAAACGCCAAACGAAAACATTACACGGCTCTAACGCCCAAAAAACATGTTACAATATACATGTAACAGAAAGAAACAAAAGGAAGACTACAGCTCTTCCACCTCTTCAGCACCTGCAGATCAACCTCAGTGACCGGTACCTGAAGAAAAGCAAATCCCACACCGTGAGCCAAAGCTCAGCAGATTCTAAACAACACATGCAGTATAATCTAAATATACTCGATAAACGAAGTGCAATTTTTGACTATCTTTCATGCCAATAAAATAATTTGAAAATAGTTTTAGATCACGACTCACCAGAGCCAGAAAATTATTTTCACATGCAATGGGAAAGCGAGGATAAAAATCATTTGTCGACTCATTAGAGCCCTGAAAACGATTCGAGTATTACGATTCCCGTAGGTCGTTAATACAGTATTTCGACTCCCATAGGCCGATAATACAGTTTTAAGAAAATTGATCTATCTGTCCCAATATGCAATTCATACAATCCATGAATCTTCTCGGACTTTCACCGACGAACCACTGCCCAATCCAGGCGTCTTCCCGGACTTTCACCGAAGGACCGTAGCCCCAAATACACTGGCTTTCGCAGCCTACCTCGTTCACCCACACATGCACACGTGCATCAACAACCAGGATTTTATATCTACTAGATCATAGATTCATCTAATCCATTTCATACACATATGTAAACCTAAATCAGGAATTAAAGCATATAACCATGTATCAACACGACGTCCACAAGTCACGTCACATGCCTATAAAACCCTAGGTTTTAAAAGCATAAACCACATTACACATAACAATTGAAATCACAACCATGTAATCCACTTACGTATTCTGTACATAAATAAACAGTTATAAATATGCACATAACCATGTATAACAATACATCACGACGCCACCCGCCGAAATAAACCAACATCCACCCACGGGGACAACCCACATGACCACCATTGGCCCAAACATGCCCAACACGACCATCATAGGCCCACAACGCTCACCCACGCCAACACAAAACCCACAGCAAACCACGCACCCAACCGTGCATCACAAACCGCATCCACCATGCACATCACCCACGAGGGCGACACTCAAATGCACACCCGAGGCCACGACACGACCCCCAAAATAACCACATAACCAACCAAATCCCAAAAAGAATCCACAGGTATTTAAATTAAGTAATTTCCATAAATTAATCAATCGAATACCATAGGACACCAATCAAAAATTGAGGAACCAACCCAAAACCACAAAACCAATAGCCCACAACTTCAGTCGACTGGACCCAACCCCCAGCCGACTGAAAAACACACTGGAAACACAAAACGCCAAACTGAGCCACTTCAGTCGACTGGACCTATGAGT
>JAOTRH010000001.1:9014684-9039983 GCA_034768845.1 Heliamphora exappendiculata
TCAGCCGACTGACCCCAAGAACGATGATCCAGTTAACTAAACCTATGAGTTCAGTCGATTGAACGCACCTAGAAACCAATAGCCCACAACTTCAGTCGACTGGACCCAACCCCCAGCCGACTGAAAAACACACTGGAAACACAAAATGCCAAACTGAGCCACTTCAGTCGACTGGACCTATGAGTTCAGCCGACTGACCCCAAGAACGATGATCCAGTTAACTAAACCTATGAGTTCAGTCGATTGAACGCACCTAGAAACCGTTTCTGAGCTACGGGTTCAACGCTCCAAGCCTCAAATCGAAGCATCCGAACACCGATTCAACAACCGTGAACACCCACACATCTAGGCGTAACACTGAGACCTCCAAAGAAACCTCCTACGCTCGATTCCATCCACGAAATCGACAAAAAATTGGTTTTAAACCCAAAAACCCACTTTAATAGAATTTCAGATCTACTAAGATCTAACCGTTAAAAACACACACGTTTATCCACAGCACCCTTATACAGTAGTAGGGTTTAGAATCCTACGTCGAATAGTTTAAAACTTGACGCCTCGAACCCTGTGCAAAATTGAGATTTGCCAAAATTAAAATTTGACTGGATGGTTGTGTAGCTCACCGTGCCAAAAATAAGGATTCGGTGTTAGATCGTTGAAAACTGAGCCCTGGGCCCCCCAAAAACTAGAGAGAAGGTAGAGAGAAACTTGTAGAGAGAGAGAAGAGAGAGAGATGGGAGATATTTATAGGCTCGTCAGAAATATCTTTTTTTTTTGAAATTTTTCGAGAATCGCGCCGCAACGGCCCACAGCCCTGGGAACCTACCCTGCATGCATATCTAAGCCCGATCATGCATCAAAAGCAGTAAAGACATGCTACAATGGAAACATATAATGCGCGTCCGAAAACGCCAAAAAAGAAAACGGGTTAGGGTCTCACAACTCTACCCCCCTTAAAGGAATTTTACCCTCGAAATTCAACTCAAGGTCAAAATAACCAACCGTCGAGCACAATCGACACAGACACACGAGATGGCTAGCCAAACCATTCCTAGGATATAATCAAATAAGGTCAGGCATCCTAAACAATGGCCGACTATCTCAAAGACACGGGATCTACAACACTCCCAACCTCACATCATCACCCACCACTGCCTCAACACAGCACACCATCCACAGGATTCATAGCCAACCCCAAATAGATGCAAAGATGAATTGGCTCAAAGCCTGTATACTCAAAAAGTACCTCTGCTCGCTGAAGGTATATCAGCATCCTCCAGCACGACCAGTGCCCTAGATGAACCGCGAGCTGCAAGAGAATACACTCGGGGCAACCCCACTCTGTCTTGCCCGCCATAACTCGGTGTTGTCGGCTACTGCACCGACTGAACTGATGTACTCCCACCTGCCACATGGGAAGTTTGTACTGTGGAAGGCTGCTGTCGACCCTGCGCATAAGAACCCACTGGTGTGTCCTCCTTGATCGGCGCACTGCCTCTCTAGGGAGAATTCCTATGAATATGTCCAGACTATCCACACTCATAGCAAACTAATGGGTCCCTCCCCTGCGGCTGCACTGGAGCCAAACTCTAGGATGGTCTCAGCTGTAAACAATCCGCCGCATGATGCCCCGGCTGTCTACATCGAAAATAGGTCAACTCTCGCTGCTCTAGCCTCCCAAACGAAGCCACAGATGGTGATGGTACTGAAAACTGCTGTGACCCAGATGGATAAAAGCTGGGACCAGAGGACTTCTGCCTCTTGCTGGAGCGTCCACCTGTCTGTACCTCCGTACCGCCCTGTGATGTCCTGGCCTCCCTCAAAGCTCGAGTCTCAACCAAAGTATTCTCAACCCTCACTGTCGCCTCCACCAACTGTCTGAACACACGATATCCCATCACAGCTACTCGCTCCTTGATCGTTGGCCTCAAGCCCCGCTCAAACCTCATAGAAAGCAACTCATCTGTAGCGATCACAACTGTAGCCCTCGCCTCAGGAACCCTCTCCCTAACAGGCTCACCCCTAGCAATCAGCTGCTGGATCGAACCAACCAACACACGCAACAACTCCGTCGCGTCCATCGATCCCTAAAGAGCATTAGCATCCCCAGCATCAGGGATAGGAATATCCCCTTGGCCAACACGACCACGGCCTCGACCACGGCCTCGCCCTCTCCTCGCCGGCATCACATCTATATGAAAGCAAAGCAATATATAAGATGTAAGACATCGCATGAACATAAATGCTAAACACTTAGCATGTCATCACATAGCCACATAGGTTCATGCTAAACAACTCCACATATACCAAGGAGAACAACCAAGAATGACTTGTCAATCTGGATAACCAATTCAGATTTCCTAATATAAATCACGTCAGCTAAACGCGTTTCTAACTTGGCTCCCAAGTTTGTTAATCCAAATGCCCAAAGGCAGGACTATCACTGCTAAGATTCAACCCCCATGCTCACATATATACATTGTCCACATATCTAACATGCTGACACGATCATGTTATCAAAGCATGTAAACACATGCAATCAAGCACACGCAATCAACCTCACACGGTGATGCAACCTCTTCCCACGACTCATAGGTATTCGAACCCAGAGCTCTGATACCAAGTTGTCACGCCTCAAATTTTGGGCCACGTGAAACACCCATAAACAACCATACAAGATACCCAACCCGAGAATATACTCTCAAAATAAACCATACATGCAATGTATATAAACGCCAAATGGAAATATTACACGGCTCCAACACCCGAAAAATATGTTACAATATACATGTAACAGAAAGAAACAAAAAGGAAGACTACAGCTCTTCCACCTCTTCAGCAACTGCAGATCAACCTCAGTGACTGGTACATGAAAAAAGCAAATTCCACACCGTGAGCCAAAGCTCAGCAGATTCTAAAAAACACATGTAGTATAAGCAAAACATGCTCGATAAATGAAGTGTAATTTTTTACTATCTTTCAAGCCAGTCAAATAATTTGAAAACAGTTTTAGATCACGACTCACCAGAGCCAGAAAATCATTTTCACATGCAATGGGAAAGCGAAGATAAAAACCATTTGTCGACTCATCAGAGCCTTGAAAACGATTCGAGTATTACAACTCCCGTAGGTCGTTAATATAGTATTTCCACTCTCGTAGGCCGATAATACAGTTTTAAGAAAATTGGTCTATCTATCCCAATATGCAGTTCATTAAATCCATGAATCTTCTCGGACTTTCACCGACGGACCACTGCCCAATCCAGGCGTCTTCTCGGACTTTCACCGACGGGCCGCCACCCAATCACAGCGTCTTCTCGAACTTTTACCGAAGGACCGTAGCCCCAAATACACTGGCTTTCGCAGCATACCTCGTTCACTCGCTTTCACAGCCTACCTCGTTCACCGACTTTCACAGCCTACCTCGTTCACCCACACACGCACACGTGCATCAACAATCAGGATTTTACATCTACTGGATCACAGATTCATCTAATCCATTTCATACACATATGCAAACCTAAACCAGGAATTAAAGCATATAACCACGTATCAACATGACGTTTCACAAATCACGTTACATACCTATAAAACCCTAGGTTTTAAAGCATAAATCACATTACGCATAACAATCCATATCACAACCACGTAATCCACTTACGTATTCTATACATAAATAAATAGTTATAAATATGCACATAACCATGTATAACAATACATCACGATGCCACCCGCCGAAACAAACCGACATCCACCCATGGGGACAACCCACACGACCACCACTGGCCCAAACACGCCCAACACGACCATCACAGGCCCACAACGCTCACCCACGCCAACACAAAACCCAAGCAAACCACGCACCCAACCGTGCATCACAAATCGCATCCACCATGCACATCACCCACGAGGGCAACACTCAAATACGCACCCGAGGCCACAACACGACCCGCAAAACCACCACATAACCAACCGAACCCCAAAAGGAATCCACAGATATTTAAATCAAGTAATTTCCATAAATTAATCAATCGAATACCATAGGACACCAATCAAAAATCGAGGAACCAACCCAAAACCACAAAATCAACAGCCCACAGCTTCAATCGACTGGACCCAACCCCCAGTCGACTGAAAAACACACTGGAAACATAAAACGCCAAACCGAGCCACTTCAGTCGACTGGACCTATGAGTTCAGCCGACTTAACCCCAAGAACTATGATCCAGTCAACTGGACCTATGAGTTCAGCCGAGTTCAGCTGACTTAACCTCAAGAACTATGATCCAGTCAACTGGACCTATGAGTTCAGTCGACTGAACGCACCTAGAAACCGTTTCTGAGCTACGGATTCAACCCTCCAAGCCTCAAATCGAAGCCTCCGAACACCGATTCAACAACCGTGAACACCCACACATCTAGGCCTAACACCGAGACCTCCAAAGAAACTTCCTACGCTCGATTCCATCCACAAAATCGACAAAAAATTGGTTTTAAACCCGAAAATCCACTTTAATAGAATTTCAGATCCACTAAGATCTAACCGTTAAAAACACACACGTTTATCCACAGCACCCTTATATAGTAGTAGGGATTAGAATCCTACGTCGAATAGTTTAAAACTTGACGCCTCGAACCACGTGCAAAATTGAGGTTTGTCAGAATTGAAATCTGACCAGATGGTTGCGTAGCCCACCATGCCAAAAATAAGGATCTACTGTTGGATCGTTGAAAATCGAGCCCCGGGCCCCCCAAAAACTAGAGAGAAGGCAGAGAGAAACTTGTAGAGAGAGAGAGAGAAGAGAGAGAGAGAGATGGGAGATATTTTGGAATAAATATCTAAAGGAAGATATTTATAGGCTCGTCAGAAAATATCTTTTTTTATTTTGAAACTTTTTGAGAATCGCGCCATAAAGGCCTACGGCCCCGAAAACCTACCCTGCATGCATATCTAAGCCCGATCATGCATCAAAAGCAGTAAAAATATGCTACAATGAAAACATATAACGCGCGTCCGAAAATGCCAAAAAAGAAAACGGGTCATGGTCTCATAGAGATCAAACAAAACATATAGAAATAGGAGTTTCAAAGCTATACAACATATGTATAAAAAGGATATCTAATCCATCTACCGTGGAGATCAACAGGTATGTAAAAACACACACTTTTATCAAACGTTTTCAAGGTTGAGCCCCAACCCCAAGGGTAAGCTCCAAACCCCCAAAAGAAAACATATTTTTCAAAGTTTTTGTAAAAACTTCTTTTGCAAATCATTTTTTCCCTAAAATAACCACCAAACCATCGAAGCAACCACCAAACACCCACATAGGACCCCAGTCGACTGGCCCAAGCCCCCAATTGACTGAAAAACTCTATGAAAAAAGAGAATCAAAACATAAACAATTTCATTCGCCTGACTTCCCAAGTCCAGTCGACTGAACGCCCAAAATGATGATCCCGTCGACTGATATTTTTATCCAGTCAACTGATCCTGCCCAAAAAACATTTTGTGCTACGGTTTTTGCCTCCAAGCCTCAAATCAAGCCTCCAAACACCCATCAAACACCCTCGGACATCTACACGCGCAAGACTTACACCAAAACCTCGAAAGGAAACTCTCAAAACACATTTTCATTCACCAAAAACGATGAAAAATGGTTTTAAGTTAAAAACCCAATTTATTAAAACATAAATCACATTTTTCATGAGTTTTTAAACGGTAAAATAGCATATAATTACATATAACACCCTTAAACATCTATAAGTCTAGAATCTTACCTTAGCGAGTAAAAAACTCAATGTCTCGATCCACGTGCAAAATCGAGCTTCGTCGGAATAAAATTCCATTCGGATGGATGTGCAGAGCACAATGCCTCCTATAACAAGGATCGATAGTTTGTCCGTAAAAAATTAAGCCCTGGGCCCCCGAGAAGTTAAAGAGAAGGCAGAGAGAAAAAGGAAGAAACTTAATCGTTAAGTTTTAAAAATATCTAACTCTAGATATTTATAGGCCTCCAAAATATCTTTTTTTTTTAATTTTAAAATTCGCACCATAACTTCCTGCAGCCCCCGGGACCAACCCCGTATACTTATTTAAACCAAAACATGCATCAAAAGGCATGTAAGCATATTAAAGCGAAAATGCCGAAACGTGTTGAAACACACCGAATATGTATATATTTCAAAATAAAACGGTACAGGGTCTCACAATAAACATAATCAAATATAACCATTCATAAACATAATACAATCCATAAATAATATAAATATCCAACCATCCATAAATAATATCCAACCATAATAAGATCCAAGCACAACCATAAGATAAACAATATTAAAAAACTAAGAGTATAAGAGTAGCATAAGTACATGATCCAAAATAATGCTCTCAAAATAATGCTCTCCAAAAGATAATTAAGACAATAAAGATGCAAATAAAGATGCTTTCCTTTTTGCGCACTTGTTTCTCCCCCTTTTGGAATTATAAAAAAGAAGTGGAGCTAGAAGTAGCCTCGGTGTCATCGTCATCACCATCATCCTCGGGTGGAGAACCGTCTTAGGGTGGAACGCCTAAGGCATCCTCAATATGAGTGATGCAAGAGTTCATTTTGGAAAATTGTGTCTACCCGCTTTATGAAAGACTTTACTATTTTATTTGAAAATGATTTAGTGGAGGGATCAAGATCAGGAGGAGCAGCAGGAGCAGTGGTAGTAGTAGGTGGAGGTGCTAAAAGAGTAGTAGGTGGAGGAGCATTAGCCTGTGCATAGGCGGCAGCCTCGGCTTCCTCATCACTATCTTGCACAACTTGAGAAGCTTGCCTAGGAATTTTGGGTAGCCATTGTCCATTTTGTAGATGATAACCCATTTTATTTAAAGTGGTGGCCGTAAGAAAGTCAGAGTTTTTGGGTGAAAGAAAATTAGAGAGAGATGGGGAAAATCCAAAAGACTCAAAAAGAGGTGTGAGAAAACCTCCATATGGAAGAGTATGTTGTTTGGTACTTTCTTTCGAAAGCATGCATTGACAAATCAATTAGGGAAGGTCAAGATGTTTCTCCATGTAGATACACCACAATATAAAACAATCAAGATATGAAATGTAAGTCCGAGAGCCACTACGAGGCAAAATGTTATATGTGATAATTAGATGAAGAATTTTGGCCTCGAGGGTGAGTTGTGAGTAAGATGGGGTGAGAGCAAAATTAAGAGGAGGTTCGGTCATGATCATGGGTAAAAAGGTTTCGAGAGTGAATTCTTGTGCCATGATCTATGATTGAGATGAGATTTGTGGGCATATAAAGTCTCCACGACCCATTCCAAAAAGATTTGCTATGTCTTTATCGAAAAATCGATATGTTTTCCCATAAAGATAAGTAGTGAGGTGAGTGTAATGATCATTTGGATTTAGGTTAAGTTCTTAAGAGATATTGGCATAGAATAGGCAAGTGATTTGGGGATAGACACCTTTGGGTTGATAGAATATGTATGGCCCCTAACGATTTTTAGAGAAAAGACGTAAAATATGAGAAAAATGAGCATCCATGAATCGCATGTTTAGGATTTGACCAAAAATAGGATCGAGAGATTGGAGATGATGTTTGTATAGAACTTCGGCGCGACTTGAGTTAAACTATTGGTCATTTTCACTGGTGGGGTCCTCTCGTGCTATGGATTTGCCTTTGCCTCCTCTAACCCTAGGTGCCATTTGGAAGGATTTAGGAAAAGAAATGTAGGATTGAGAGGTGGAGAATGGTTGTGGGAGACTGTGATATGAGGGAGAACCTTTCTCAAGTCAAAACAAGGTACTTTCGTGCCTTAGGAGAGAGAAGCCGGGAGGTGGAAAAAAAATAGAACAGAAAAGTTGTTCGGCTTCCCCAGGTTTTAAAATCCCGAAGGTTCAGCCGACTTGAGAGGTATGTTCAGTCGACTGGACTAATTAAAAATGGTTCAGTCGACTGGAAAATGGTGTTTAGTTGACTAGCCAGTGTGTTTTCACAGTTTTTGATTTCTAGAAGTGCCTGAGATGAAAAGGTTTAATTTACTTTGAAATTCTTCTTTAATTAAGATTATACGACCTCACGGACATGCATTAGGCCCAATTCTCGTCTAATTGTAATAAATCGATCCTCATTAAGTTATTATGTAAAAATATCCACAAATTGTTCATTAGTGCTCACAAATTCTAAGAAAATTTCACCTTTTTGTACATGATCTCGAAGAAAGTGATGTCTTATTTCAATTTGTTTTGTTCGTGGATGTAAAATTAGATTTTTAGAGATATTTATCGCACTTGTATTATCACATTTAATCGGCACAACATCGTATTTTAATTTAAAGTCATGAAGTTGTTGTTTCATGTATAAACTTTGTGCACAACAACTACCCGCAGCCACATTCGGCTTCAGCGGTAGATAAGAATACCTAGTTTTGTTTCTTTGAAAAGCAAGAAACAAGTAATTTTTCTAAGAAATGACATGTGGCACTAGTGCTTTTGCGGTCAATTGTGCAACCAGCAAAGTCCGTATCAGAATAACTAATCATTTCAAAAGAAATAAATTTAAGATACCATAAGCCTATATTTATGGTGCCAATTAAGTATCTTAAGATTCTTTTTACGGCAATTAAGTGTGATTGTTTAGGACATGCTTGATATCGTGCACAAATACATATACTAAATATTATTTCATGTCTACTTGCAGTTAAATAAAGTAAGCTACCAATTATACCTCGGTAGAGCTTAGTATCTACCAGTTTTCCTTCCTCGTCTTTGTCAAGTTTAGTTGAGGGACTCATTGGAGTTCCCAAAACCTTTCCACCTTCCATTTTGAAATGCTTGAGCAATTCACGTACATATTTTGATTGGTTGATGAAAGTTCCATTCTTTGCTTGCTTGATTTGGAGTTCAAGAAAGAACGTGAGCTCTCCCATCATGCTCATCTCAAACTTCTTTTGCATACATACAGAAAATTTCTTACACAACTTTTCATTAGTAGCACCAAAAATAATATCGTCTACGTATACTTGCACAATAAGCATGCCATCATTGTTCATTTTGATGAATAAAGTTATGTCGATTTTTTCTCTTGTAAATCTATTTTCTAATAAAAAATTACTTAGTCTTTCATACCAAGCTCGAGGAGCTTGTTTTAAACTATACAATACTTTTGTTAGTTTAAATACATGGTTTGGATAATTATAATCCTCAAAATTAGGTGGTTGTTCAACATGCACTTTCTCATTTATAAAACTATTTAAGAAATCACTTTTTATATTCATTTGAAAAAGTTTAAAGTTCTTGTAGGATGCATATGCTAATAACATACGAATGGCTTCCATCCTAGTTACAGGTGCATAAGTTTCTTCAAAGTCAATTACTTCTTCTTGATTATAACATTGGACAACTAGCCTAGCTTTGGTTCGGATAACAATACAATTTTCATCCTTTCTATTTTTAAATACCCATTTAGTTCTAATTATTGTATTATCTTTAGGCCTAGGAACTAAATTCCAAACTTTATTTCTTTTAAATTGGTTTAGTTCTTCTTGCATGGCTATTATCCAAGATTCATCTTCTAATGCATCATTTATATTTTTAAGTTCTTCTTGTGAGAGAAATGCAAGATGATCACAAATGTTTTTCAATGAAGATCGAGTACTTACCCATCGTGAAGGTTCACATATGATTTGATCCATAGGGTGATCCTTCACTGTCTTCCATTCTTTTGGTAGGTCTTTATGTTCATTTTGCTCATCAAACTCAATGCTTTTGTTTTTCTTGATTTGCATTTCTTCCATTCCTTTATTAATAACTAAATCATCAATTGAAATCTTAGAAGAAAAAGAATTAGCCTCATCAAATGTTATATAAATGGACTCAACCAATGTTATAGTTCTTTTAGTGTATACTCTATAAGTTTTACTATTTATAGCATACCCAAGAAATATTCAATCATTAGATTTTGATTTAAATTTTTTTAATTCGTTTTTATCATTTAAAATAAAGCATTTACATCAAAAGACATGAAAATAACAAATGTTGGGTTTTCTACAATTCCATAGTTCATAAGGAGTTTTGTTTAAATGATATCTTACAAAAACTCGGTTTAATACATAGCGAGCAGTATTTACTGCCTCGGCTCAAAAATATTTAAGAATTTTGTGTTCATTAATTATTGTTCGTGCCATTTTTTGTAAAGATCTATTTTTTCTCTCAACAATCCTATTTTGTTAAGGAGTTTGATGTGTAGAAAAATTATGAGAAATTCTATTTTGGTCACAAAAATTTTCAACATCTTTATTTTTAAACTCTCCTCCTCTATCTCTACGAATGTGTAGAATAGAATAGCCCTTTTCATTTTTAATTTTCTTACAAAGTTTAGCCAACACATGACATACTTTATCTTTTGATGCAAGAAATGAAGCCCAGTATATCGTGAAAAATCATCAACAATAACAAAGCAGTATATACTTTTCCTCCAAGGCTTTGGGGTTTCATAGGACCAAATAAATTAAGATGAAGTAATTATAGTGGCCTATTTGTAAAAAATTGTTATTTTTAAAAAAAATTTATTTTGGCCTCCTTACCAAATTGGCAAACATCACAAACTTTGTCTTTGATGAATTTAGTCATAGGCAAGCCTTTGAACAAATCTTTCTGGACAGGTTTGGATAAGAGATCCATGCTAGTATGACCTACTCTTCTATACCATAACCAACTAGTTTTATTTACAGCAAAAAAACATTGAACATTTTGAGAATTTAGATTTTCAAAATTGATAGTGTAAACATTTTCATATCATTTTGCAACTAATAAAATTTTATTACTTTCTTTGTTTTCAACAGCACATATATCATGCAAAAATTATTCACTATAACCTTTATCACATAGTTGACTAATACTAACGAGATTATGTTTGAGACTATCAATAAGGAGTACAGTATCAATAGATAGGGAAGAATCATTACCGACCTTACCTATATCAATAATTTTACCTTTTCTGTTGTCTCCAAAGGTGACATAACCTCCATCCTTAGGTGTTAAGATTAAGAATTTTAACTTGTCGCTCGTCATATGTCTTGAGTATCCACTATCAAAATACCATCTTTCTTTTGATGATGAGCATCTCAAGTATACCTACAAAACAGTTTAAGTGATTTTCATTGGTACCCAAATTTTTTTGGGTTCTATAGGATTAGTGTTTTTAACTCTCCAAACCATTTTAAAGCACACCATTATTTCCTTTTAGTGGGCAGTCAAATTTAATATGTCGTTTATTCTTGCATTGAAAACATGTTACATTTTCATAGATATTTCTTGAACGAGTTTGAGAAGTTCTTTGATTCTTTTACAAAATAATTTTTAAATTTGAGTTTTACTTCTCCATAATAACCTATTCTTTCTTTATTTAATGATTTTCTTTGTGCTTTTAAAAGTTTTTCAAAATTTTTTTTCCACTTGTAAATTTATAGATGATTTTTGAATAATCTTCTATTTTTCTTTTTAGTTCACAAGATATATCATTTTCAATACTTTTACCCTTTAAGTTCATGAGTTCTTTTCTTAACCTATCGTTTTTATTTGTTAAATTTGAAATTTTATTTTCAGAAATTTTTGTTAATTTATCAAATTTAACCTTTAAGATAAGTTTTTCTTTTTCCAAAGATTTAATTTGTAAACCATGCTCTTGAGAAATGTTTCCTTTTTTATTTTTTGCATTTTTATTTAAAAGTTTTAATTTCTCAATTTCTTTAGAGAAAATTTTATTTTTATTTTTCAATTTTACATTTTTCTTTTTCAATTTCAAAATATTTTTATGTAAGTTAAATATTTTATTTTTAAGTTCATCATATGACATCATAGAGTAAGAGGAATTAGATTCATTGCAAGAATTTGAATGGGAGCTTACTTCTTCGTCTATATTGGTCATCAAACAAAAGTTGGCAATTTCTTCGTCGCTTGAGCTAGTGTTTGACTCGTTTGAATCTGAGTCATCTCACGTGGTTGCTTTCATGGCTTTCTTTTTCTTCTTTGAGTCCTTTTTGAGTAAAGGACATTCTGGCATAATGTGCCCAGTGTTGTTGCAATTATAGCAGATAAGTGGTTCCTTTTTGAAGTCTCGTTTGCTTGAATCTCATTTGTCAAATTTTGTGCCTCAGAATCGTCTTGAGAGTTTTTTGTTTATTTTGAGGAATTTGTCGAATTTTCTTGTGATGAGGGTCATGTCATCATCATTAATTTCTTCATCTTCATCATTGGAGCTTTCTTTTGAAGCTTTGAGGGCAATGGACTTTTTGATCTTGCTTTGTTTGTTGACTCTTTCATTTATCTTGAGCTCGTATGTCAACAGTGAGCCAATTAGTTCATCCAAGGTCATTACCCTTAGATTTCTTGTCTCGGATATAGCTGTAGCCTTAGCTTTCCATATAGGTGGCAAGACTTTGAGTACTTTCTTTAAAAGCTCATAAGATTGGTAAGTTTTTTCAAGTGCATTAAGAGAATAAATAATATGAGTAAAGCTAGTGTACATGCTAGATATAGTTTCATCATCATTCATCTTAAAGCTTTCATACTCACTAATTAATCTATCAATTCTAGAGTCTTTAACTCTTGTGTGCCTTCATAAGTAATTTTTAATTTTTTTCATATTTCTTTTGCACTTTTACATGCCATTATTCGATTATATTCGTTAGCATCTAAAGCACAATATAATGCATTCATAGCACTAGAGTTTATTTACAGTTGTTTCATATCATTTTCATTCATTTCTTCCTCTAGTTTAGGAACTTTTTTACCTTCTACAGTTTTAGTGGGAGTGAAGTTATCTTGCATGATTACCCGCCATGCCCTCCAATCTATATGGTTTGAATGAATATTCTCCTTCTTTACTTCCAAAAGGTGTAGTTGACACCACAGAAGATTGGAGGCCGTGTAGAGAACTGACCTTCTTCAAAAGGGGATACACCAATACCTGCCATAGATCATTTTCACAAAAACTTGTTAAGAATAATGTGATTAGCTCTGATACCAATTGATAGTAAGTGTGTGATCCCAAGATGGGGGGCGAATTAGATTATTTAAAAATTTCTTGTTCAAGTATTAGAAATTTTTAAATATAACTTTCAATTATCTTATAAACAAGATATTTTTAATTCACAAGTATAGTTTAATTATAACTTCTTGTTTGAAGAAAAATATATTTTAATAAAAACTTTTGTTAGAAGATTTAAATACAAGTGTAGATTTTAATTTTACAATATTTAAAACTTTTTGTAAACTAAATTCAACACTTTTCTTGTTTTAGTAATTTAAAATACAAGTACAGCTTTCAAGTTTAATTTGCAAGTTTACTTTTCAAATATGGCTTCTTGATTAAAATACAAGAATATTTTAATTGACAATATTTCTTACAAAGAAAAAAACTCTCTAGCTTTAAAAATTAAAGGATGCGAGTAATAATTTAAAAATGAATGATTTAAGTACAAATATATATGATGCAATAACAAGCAACAGTATAATAAAGTAAATAAAAGAAATGAGCAAGTTAGAAGAATGACACCACGATTTTTACAAGATTCGGCTCAACGGCCTATGTCCTTACCAGCCAACCGTTATGAGGATTTCTTACTACCTCTCCTTCAATAGGCGGAGCAGCCTCTCTCTTTAGTCTAGGCGGAGTAGCCTCTTTTGAGAAACACCTTTTTCAAATACAATGAAATGACAAGAAAGTGTACAAAAGAATGCTCCTATGATGAGCAAATGAGTACAAACAATGAAAGCTCTAACTCACTTCTCAATGAAATATAACAATGAAGCTCAATAAGAAATCTAATGATCTTTTCTCTGAAAAAATATGAATAAAAAAACTCAAGAAATTTAAGCACAAAGAGAATGTATAAGAGAGAATGTTTGAGAGGCTTTTGATGAATAAAACAAGAGCTCAAGAGCTCTATTTATAGGCCTCAAAATCAGACTAGCCGTTGGGCTAAATAGGGTAATGTCAAACTAGTCGTTTTCAGCCAAAATTTGAATTTTAGTTTGTTCAGTCGACTGGATAAACTAGTTCGGTCGACTAGACCAGCCTTCAGTCGACTGGATCTCAAGGGTCAGTCGATTGACTTGTTTAGATCTGAAAATTCATTTTTGGCCAGTTCAATCAGTCGACTGGACATTCAAAATTCTAGATTTTTGTCTTTTCAAAATATTTTTAAGACTTTTAAGAATCCTATGAGCTTCAAAAGAAATATCCATGAGTTTAGTGAATGTACATAGATCCTAAAAATAAAATTTAAAATTTGTTATTCAATCATTCAATATCTCAACTCTTGCATTTATTCCAAAAACTTGTCGCCAAAGAATATAATTTGAAAATTTTCTTCATGGCTTCCACTTTGTATCTTGGATTGTGCTAAGCATATATTTCCTGTAAACAATTTCAATATGCACAATTAGATATTTAGGTTTGTAATCATCAAAATTGGTCATTGAAGCCTTGTTAGGCCATTCGTATGTCATTAGCATATGTATCCTATAAGAACTTTAAACTTTTTCAAATGGATGTAAAAAGTGCTTTCTTAAATGGTTTTATAAATAAGGAAGCGTATGTTGAACAACCACCTGATTTTGAGGATTATAATTATCCAAACTATGTATTTAAACTAACAAAAGCATTGTATGGTTTAAAACAAGCTCCTCGAGCTTGGTATGAAAGACCAAGTAATTTTTTATTAGAAAATGGATTTATAAGAGAAAAGATTAACACAACTTTATTCATCAAAATGAACAATGAAGACATGCTTATTGTACAAATACACGTAGACGATATTATTTTTGGTGCTACTAATGAAAAGTTGTGCAAGAAATTTTCTGTATGCATGCAAAAGGAGTTTGAGATGAGTATGATGGGAGAGCTCACGGTCTTTTTTGGATTTCAAATTAAGCAAGCAAAGAATGAAACTTTCATCAACCAATCAAAATATGTATGTGAATTGCTCAAACGTTTCAAAATGAAAGAAGGAAAGGTTTTGGGAACTCCAATGAGTCCTTCAACTAAACTTGACAAAGACGAGCAAAGAAAACCGGCAGATACTAAGCTCTACCGAGGTATGATTGGTACCTTATTTTGTTTAATTGCAAGTAGACCTGACATAATGTTTAATGTATGTATGTGTGCACGATATCAAGTATGTCCTAAAGAATCACACTTAATTGTTGTAAAAAGAATTTAAGATACTTAATTGGCACTATAGATATAGGCTTATGGTATCCTAAATTTACTTGTTTTGAAATGATTAGTTATTCTAATGCGGACTTTGCTGGTTGCATAATTGACCGCAAAAGCACTAGTGACACATGTCATTTCTTAGGAAAATCACTTGTTTCTTGGTTTTCAAAAAAACAAAATCTTGTAACCTTATCTACCGCTGAAGCAGAATATGTGGCTGTGGGTAGTTGTGCACAAATTTTATATATGAAACAACTTCATGTTTTTAAATTAAAATACGATGTTGTGCCGATTAAATGTGATAATACAAGTGCGATAAAAATCTCTAAAAATCTAATTTTACATTTACAAACAAAACACATTGAAATAAGACATCACTTTCTTCGAGATCATGTACAAAAAGGAGATATCTTCTTAGAATTTGTGAGCACTAGTGAACAATGGGCGGACATTTTTACAAAACCACTTAATGAAGATCGATTTATTACAATTAGACGAGAATTGGGCCTAATACGTGTTCGTGAGGTTGTATAATCTTAATTAAAGAAGAATTTTAAATTAAATTGAACCTTTTCATCTCAAGCACTGTTGGAAATCAAAAACTGTGAAAACACACTGGCCAATCGACTGAACACCATTTTCCAGTCGACTGAACCATTTTTAATCAGTTCAGTCGACTGAACATACCCCTCTAGTCGACTGAACCTTCGGGGTTTTAAAACCTGCGGAAGCCGAATAGCTTTTCTGTTCTGCTTTTTTTTATTTCCACCTCTTGGCTTCTCTCTTCTAGGGCACGAAACTATCTTGTTTTGACTTGAGAAAGGTTCTCCCTCATATCACACTCTCCCACAACCATTCTCTACCTCTCAATTCTACATTTCTTTCCCTAAATCCTTTCAAATGGCACCTAAGGTTAGAGGAGGCAAATCCATAGCACGAGAAGACCCCATCGGTGAAAATGACCAATGGTTCAACTCAAGTCGCGCTGAAGTTCTATACAAACATCATCTCCAATCTCTCGATCCTATTTTTGGTAAGATCCTAAACATGCGATTCATGGATGCTCATTTTCCTCATATTTTACGTCTTTTCTCTAAAAATGGTTGGGGGCCATACATATTCTATCAACCCAAAGGTGTCTATCCCCAAATCACTCGCTTATTCTATGCTAATCTCTCTCAAGAACTTATCCCAAATCCAAATGATCGTTACACTCACCTCACTACTTATCTTTATGGGAAAACATATCGATTTTCCGATAAAGACATAGCAAATCTTTTTGGAATGGGTCGTGGTGACTTTATATGCCCACAAATCTCATCTCAATCATGGATCATGGCACAAGAATTCACTCCCGAAACCTTTTTACCCATGATCGTGATCGAACCTCCTCTCAATTTTACTCTTACCCCATCTTACTCACAACTCACCCTTGAGGCCAAAATTCTTCATCTAATTATCACATATAACATTTCGCCTAGTAGTGGCTCTCGGACTTACATTTCATATCTTGATTGTTTTATATTGTGGTGTATTTACATGGAAAAACATCTTGACCTTCCCTCATTGATTTGTCAATGGATGCTTTCGAAAGAAAGTACCAAACGACATACTCTTACATATGGAGGTTTTCGCACACCTCTTTTTGAGTCTTTTAGATTTTTCCCATCTCCTTCCAATTTTCTTTCACCCAAAAACTCTGACTTTCTTATCGCCACCACTTTAAAGAAAATGGGTTATCATTTACAAAATGGACAATGGCTACCCAAAACTCCTAGGCAAGCTCCTCAAGTTGTGCAAGATAGTGATGAGGAAGCCGAGGCTGCCGCCTATGCACAGGCTGATGCTCCACCACCTACCACTCCTTCAGCACCTCCACCTGCTACTACCACTGCTGCTACTCCTGCTCTTGATCCCTCTACTAAATCATTTTTAAAGAAAATGGTAAAGTCTTTCACAAAGCGGGTTGACACACAATTTGCCAAAATCAACTCTCGCCTCACTCGTATTGAGGTTGCCTTAGGTGTTCCACCCTATGACGCTTCTCCACCCGAGGATGATGGTGATGATGATGACGCCGAGGTTACTTCTAGCTCCACTTCTTTTTGATAATGCCAAAAGGGGGAGAAACAAGTGGCAAAAAGGAAAGCATCTTTATCGTCTTAATTATCTTTTAGAGAGTATTATTTTGGATCATGTACTTATGCTACTCTTAGTTTTTAAATATTGTTTATCTTATGGTTGTGCTTGGATCTTATTATGCTTGGATATTATTTATGGATGGTATTATGTTTATGAATGGTTATATTTAATTATGTTTATCATATGATTGATATTGGATATATGCATGTTACTAATTTAATCTTATATTCAAATGAATGATTGAAAATGGCTTAACATTTGAAAAGATCCTTCAAAATGGGAAAATATTTTATGGAACAAGTCGTTTGAATGAAATTAAATTCAATATCTTCACAATTTATGCACATTGTCAGGGGGAGTTATTCAACTCTCAAAGATCATTATTTCATACTTATTGATAGGGGGAGTTTTACTTAAACTTTTCTATATTATTTTGTTTTGTGTTTGCCATCATCAAAAAAGGGGAGGTTGTTGGCCTAACAAGCCTTCAATGACCGATTTTGACGATAACAAACCTAAATATCTAATTGTGCATATTGAGATTGTTTACAGGAAATATATGCTTAGCACAATCCAAGTTACAAAGTGGAAGCCATAAAGAAAATTTTCAAATTATAGTCTTTGGCGACAAGTTTTTGGAGCAAATGCAAGACTTGAGATATTGAAGGATTGAAGAACAAATATTAAAATTTATTTTTAGGATCTATGTACCTTCACTAAACTCATAGATATTTCTTTTGAAGCTCATAGGATTTCTAAAAGTCTTAAAAATATTTTTCCAAAACAAAAAGTGATCAAAATATTTTGGAAAGACAAAAATATGGAATTTTGAATGTCCACTCGACTAATGGTTTGCCCCCAGTCGACTGATTGAACTGGCCAAAAATAGATTTTCAGATCTAAACAGATCAGTCGACTGAACAAGCTAAAATTCAAATTTTTGCTGAAAACAGTTAGTTTGACATTATCGTATTTAGCCCAACTTCTAGTCTGATTATGAGGCCTATAAATAGAGCCCTTGAGCTCTTGTTTTATTCATCAAAAGCCTCTCAAACATTCTCTCTTATATACTCTCTTTGTGCTTAAATTCCTTGAGTTTTTTTATTCATATTTTTTAGAGAAAAGATCATTAGATTTCTTATTGAGCTTCATTGTTATATTCCATTGAGAAGGGAGTTAGAGCTTTCATTGTTTGTACTCATTTGCTTATCATAGGAGCATGCTCTTGTACACTTTCTTGTCATTTCATTATATTTGAGAAAGGCGTTTCTCAAAATAGGCTAATCTGCCTGCAAGGATTGGATTGCTTGAGAATGGTACATTCTCAAAAGAGGCTACTCCACCTAGACTAAAGAGAGAGACTGTTCCGCCTATTGAAGGAGAGGTAGTAAGAAATTCTCATAACGGTTGGCTTGAGGTAAGGATGTAGGCTGTTGCGCCGAATCTTGTAAAAATCGTGGTGTTATTCTTCTAACTTGCTCATTTCTTTTATTTACTTTATTATGCTGTTAAGTTAGAAATATAGAGAGAAATTTTAGAGTCAAAAGGGTTTTGAGTAAGTAGGAACAAAACTGAATATATAAAATATAATTTAAACAGTAATAAGAGTATTTATAGTGAAAAGATTCAAAACCAATGGATACCAAAGAGTGAATATTTTCGTTATCTAAGTTCAATTATTAATAAAGATAGAGAGATTGCAAATAATATAATCTATAGAATCAAAATTGGTTGGCTCAAGTAGAGAGTTGCTTTTGGCGTTCTATATGATTGACGGATACCTATAAAATTAAAAGAAAAATTTATAAGACTATTACACCGGCAATTCAATATGAGATAAAATGTTAGATTGCTAAAAAAGATCACATAGATAAGATAAGTGTAGTTGAAATGAGAATGTTAAGGTGGTTGTGTGGTAAGACTCGAAAAGATAAAATTAAGAATGAAAAGATTCGCAATATGGTAAGGATTTACCAATTGGGAACAAGTTAAGAGAAAATAGATTAAGATCATTTGAACACATACAACGTAAATCAGTTAATGCAATAATATACTAAAACGATAAGATCATAGATAATGAATACACCATGAGAGAGTATACCTAAATTGACATGTGATGCCGTATTAAGAAAAAATATGAGCTTATTAAAACTAACTGAATATATGGCTTTTAATAAAGCATAATGACGTAAAATAATTTATGTAGTCGATCACAATTGATTAGGACAAAGATTTAGTTTTGTTTGGGTTGGGTTAGGTTGGATTGTTAGTTCCTCGGGACTCGGAGTCCCCCAAAAGTGGAGGCTTATATAACTCAATGAGAGTATGGTATTCACAATCTAGTCTGGACTAGAGATAAATTGACAAAAATATCCACAACTCACTGCCTCTTTCATCCTCTTCTCGACGCCTTCAAGAAAACAATCGCCCTCTCCTCCGCTGGCACCTTCTAGAGTCATTTGTTGATTAAACAACATCAACGGACAGTGAAGTTTAATCCAAGCTTCTTTGTCACTGAAGTACCAGAAACATTGTAGGATTGTCGCCATTGAAGTTTTGTCAATTTAGTTCAAAATGCTAGAGTGAGTCACGGAAAAAAACACTCCAATTAAAGCTATGGAGAATCTGTTTGGTTTCTCTTAAATTCACATTTTTTGTGTGAATATTTTTGTATTACTTTAATACTTTTTGTATTTTCATTGGAAATTTACTTTTTTGGTTAAGAATTTAAAAGTAAAATTATGTTGAGTAAATTTTAAATCCTTTTATTAAAAATCGAATTGTGTTAAATTATTGTCTAGTTTACCATATTTCGTGCTTTAACTAGTTGCACAAGGACAAAAATGAAAATGCATAGATTCATATATGCCAAAACAAACATGATATCTTTCAATGCACAGTACAAATTCATTGTTCAATCAAACATGAGAGAGTGTTAGCCTTATCATTGGTAGTCCCTCTTCTATAGCACCATATGTAATCCCACCTCATTGTTTACCCACTCAAGCTATACCAGTTATCAATTAAGGCCTTAGGCACTGGACACAGTTTTAGTCGTTGGGTTCTTTTTCAACTGATATGGGTTCTCTTTGTTGGCAGCATGGAAGAAGCAAAGAAAAATATGTATGCGTTTAGTACCACTACTTACACTGGGTTCCAGTGCACTGTATCTGAGGAAACATCGGAGAAATTCAAAGGTTTGTGGATATAGATAGAGCTTGATAATTCAGTGATCCATTTTAAGCTTATTCCTCAAATTCAACATGCCAAGTTGTATGACTACTTATGTAGGATTACCTGGAGTTCTTTGGGTGTTGCCTGATTCATACATAGATGTTAAAAATAAAGATTATGGAGGTGAGCTTTCTTAGACTTGTAATATTGGTGTGTGAACGTAATTTTCCATTTGTAGTTAATACTTTTTTTCCTAATTTTAGGCGATAAGTATATAAATGGAGAGATCATTCCCTGCACCTACCCTACCTACCAACCAAAACCACGTGGAAAATCTAAATATGAAAGCCGAAGATATGAAAGGCGAAGAAATGGCCCTCCTCCTGAGCAGGGAAGACCAAGACAAGAAGCAACTCAATCAGAATCATCCTCCAAATGAGGTACTTAATTCTTCATTTAATTACTTGGCATGCATACATTAGTTTTAAATTCAGGACTGTTGTTGTGACTATTTTATGTCATGTTTCTTTGACAATTTTAAATGTTTGTCAGCCAAGGCAGTTTTGGTGCTCTATTAACTGCGATAAGAAACTATCAGCTGCAGGTTAGACACACTCATCATATGGTACTTAAACATGTTTTTGTAATAGTGAATGTTTAGAAATGTTATTTTATTTGGATGGGAAAGTGCCACCGTATTAGTTTCTTATGTGAAACTGGTTATTATATGTGTAGAAGATGATTGATTTGTTTATCTATTTCTGTCTCTCTGACATTTGGCATTTTCAATCTATAAAATATTTTCAAGCCTTTTAGGCCCTGGCTTTCAAGGGTTGCATTGTTGGTGACTTAAGTTAATTGAAAGAACAGTTTGGGAATTGGGATCATTATTTGAACCCAAGAAAAAAAAAGTACATACGTATTTTATCATACTTTTACTGATTCGAAAATCTACGATGTTGGGTATTACCAAACACGCACTTTCTGGCAATTGTGCTACGTTCGGTAGGTACTTCCTTGATGTTTCACACATGTGCCTAAGCTTATTGTCAACAGCAAGGTACTCAGAATCATAATTTAGAATGTACACTCTCGAGTTTTTTCAAACCTATCCAAGCTATTCTAGATGGTGAAATACCCCACTAAAATATCACTTCATGTTATCCGGCTGTTACCCTCTAATGCCGGTTAATAGGTGCTCGAGCCTTTCACCATCTGCAAATTGACATGATCCAAAGGATGTCAATATTAGAGCCTCTGTTTTACTTTTATCTGTGAAGTAGCATCCAAAAATTGATAAGATTTTGATACAATTCCAACGATAGGTTGGTTCGTATAGATCTTAGGTTCAAGATATTGCTAAAGAAAGAAAAGAATTTATTGAAGAGAGTGACCGAATCCCATAATCCCATAAAGACTTTCTTTAACAGATTCATTTTGTCTGGATAACCAAACGAAAAATGAATTTTGTTTTCTGACAAATTCTTATCTATTTCCTCTTAATTTTCCTATCCCAATCAAACAAAATTAATTAACTAGGCATTTTTTACTTCATTTTCTTTCATCCAAGACCCAAAATCAAAGGAACAGATTTACGAATTTCTGAATTAATGTTTGGTGCTGGGATGCCCCGATCTTAGGTTGTGTTTCTACTCTGAAGGTTCCAATGCTATGATCATGAGTTACACAACATGCCCAAATGAGATTCTATTTTAACTCATTATTATCATCTTCAAACTTCTGGCTTCGGTTTGAATCATGAAAGCCGGCTTTCTTCTACTCTAAGTGGGATATGCACAGATGTCAAACATAGAAACAGACAAACCACAAGAATGGGTCTCACTGTGTGGTGACATTTATCTTTGATGACGGAGTATATTGGGTTCTGTATTCAACAAAGTCAAATTCTCTATCGGTCTTACCAGCTTTGAATAGAGGTCAGCCAGTAAACAACCTATAATCTTCAAGTAGCCCAAGGGTGACAATTTAAGATTTTGAGAAATGGAATTCATGCATTCGATGCCTCACCAAGTGTATCATTTTGACACAAATCAGGTCGGCATGATTCACAAATAGAAATTGGATTTGGTTTTCATGGGTTTCCGCTCCTCAAATCTGTGAATCAATCAAGTATACCAAGGGTGACAATTTAAGATTTTGAGAAATGCCATTCGTGCAATCGATGCCTCACCAAGTGTATCATCTTGACGCAAATCAGGTCTACATGATTCACAAATAAAAATTGGATTTGGTTTTCATGGCTTTCCGATCCCCAATCTGTGAATTAATCCTCCCCGAACTTTGCCCCATTTGTTGTTCACAGTAAAGCAGAAAAAGGGATAGCCTCTCGGAGAACGTTTTCATCACCGTTAATGCCGAGAGAGAAGTTTCTAAAATAGCTATGGTCTAGGTTCTCACTCCCGTCATCCATCCCGGGGACTTCATTGCACTGTTCGGCCTATTAACTTAGTCGGCAAAACCGTGTTGTATTCGGATTTAGTTGATCATTGTTATAGATGATCAGCTGCAGTCTGTAGAAAGTATCATTTGGGACTCTAGACACCCCGACAAACAGCAGAAGAGAGTCAGAAAAATAGATTGTCATATTTAAAGGAGAAACTCTGCTACCTGTGAAAGCTTGTAAAAATTTAGACATGATACTTTGTCTGGATAAGGAGTTGCACCGTGCTTGCTCCCTCCCCAAGCTTCGCCCTAGACATAAGGGGTGTTTGGCAATTTTTAGCTTATTGATACTAATTTTAGTTATAAGTTATAATTTTTTTTAAATACTCACAACTTCTACTACAAAATATAACTATTTTTTCTTCTATTTCATATTCAAATTATAATTTTCATCGAACACTTATAACTTCTACTATAAATTATAATATATAAGTTAATAATTTCAACAATGCGGAACACATTTTCATAATATTCGAATTGTTTGTGGCCCTCGTATTAATTATTTGTACCAAAAAATTATTAAACATCGATAATTGTATAATTAAATTATTGATCTTCGATCGATTTAATTATTTTAGATGAATGATTTAGTCTTCGTTTGGTTACAAGTTTTAAGCAAGCTTAAAGCTTGCTTTTTGGCTTTTAGCTTTTGGCTCTCAAAAAGCTAAAATGTCTTGTTTTTCAACCCTAAGTTTTTAATTTATTTGCCTTTTTGTTTTTTGATTTTTTTTATAATAATTTTTAATTTTACCTTTTTACATAAAAAAATTATACAAATGTTAATTAAACAATTATATCACAACTCATTTAGGTTGAATAGCAACCATAGAATTTAACATTGAGCTTATTTGGTAGTTTGAATGTCACTATTTTTTTAACTAAATAAATTTTTTAATTTTATGATTTAAAATGACTTAAATTAAAGTCAAAAAGTCATTTAAAGTCACGTCAGCAAAGGAACTTTTATCCGAAGAGGCCTATTGGTTTAAATCATAAAAAGGCACAACAAATAGGCTCCCCAAAAAGGCACGCACAACAAATGCGACAAAAAGTAACTTTTTAATTGGTTAATTTTTAAGACTTAGAAAAAATAATCAAAT
The DNA here is from genome assembly GCA_034768845.1 of Heliamphora exappendiculata. Taxonomy (NCBI): domain Eukaryota; kingdom Viridiplantae; phylum Streptophyta; class Magnoliopsida; order Ericales; family Sarraceniaceae; genus Heliamphora; species Heliamphora exappendiculata. The sequence continues at coordinate 9,038,783 of JAOTRH010000001.1, forward strand.
AACTTTAAAGGAATTAAAAGTTCAAATTGAATTATTAGTTAACGTTTATTTTTTATATTTGTTTTGAGAGACTAAAAGTTTGGATTGTAAACTATATATTGTTTTTTCTTTTAGTGGCTGATATTGTTGAAATTAACAGTTTATAGATCATAATTTATAGTAAAAATTATAAGTATTTGGTAAAAATTTTGTTTATAATTGAAATAAAAAAATAATTAGTTATAACTTGTAGTAAAAATTGAATATTTAAAATAAATAATAATTTATAGTTATAATTAGTAATAAAAAATTAAAAACTATTAAAAATAATTTTGTCATACACCAAATAAGTGAAAATGGGAGTTGAGATAGTTAATAAGGTGATTGATAAGATGGTAACCAAACGAAAACCATTGTTTATGAGAGATGTAACTATTAGAGAGAAACCAAATTCTTTCTAAAAAATTCACGCAGAAGCATCTCAGCAAGTGAAGATTAGGATAGAAATAACAATTTCTCTCGTCCTTTTTACATTAAATTTTTTTATTTTTATTGAACTTTTTTGTCTTAGTTAAGAAGTGTGGAGAAATGGATATAAAAAATTATTTTTACAAAATATAATTAAACTGGAATGCAAAAACATTATTTTTATTTTTAGTTTTTAATTTATTACTCTTATTTTTTTTCTTTTTAATTATAAATATTTTTTCTCTTTTATGATATTTTTGTAACTGTTTATGTAAATAATTTTTTTTAATATTGATTAAAAAAATTTATTTTCATGTTTCGTTGGATTCCCCTACTTTCACGGAGACCTTGATCTTTCATCTGTCTGGTAAACCTACGGGAAAAGGGGAGAGAGGCTCCAACTGCACGGCTAACTCATTCCCCATCATCACATACATGAAAATTTGTCTTGTTAATCACGGTTTTGTTGTCGATGAATAATAAATAATTTTTGTTAATAAGAGTTTTTTTGAAAAAAATTCATTTAAAAGAGCAATAATTACGTCGTAATATTTTGAGATCAAGATATTCTAAATCAAAATATAAATTTTGATCGGTAAAAGGTTCTATTATTCATTTACCATTAAGAAGTGGTTAATATCTGTTGGAATCTGTGAATTTCATTGGCCATGAAAATTCAGATTTCAATAGCAGATTCAATTACAATTGGATTGGCCATTTCAATTGCAATTGAAGTCTGGAAACCAACAGCCAT
>JAOTRH010000001.1:9056567-9091955 GCA_034768845.1 Heliamphora exappendiculata
ATATCAAATATAATTTATTGACAATTAATTATTAATTTTTATGACGATGTTGCAACTTGTGCATTGAAATAGAAATGGTTGTTACATTTACACATAGAAAGGATCATAATCCAATTTGTGATAAACATAAAGGCTTCATTTGGTTTTTAATTTAAAGTTTGGTTTAAATTTTTCTGGCTAAAATTTTTAAATGTCATTTTCTTCTTGCTTGGCAACTTTACTTATTAACTTTTAAAGTTTTTGCTTATTTCTTTATTAACTTAATTAATACTTTTATACACTTTTAAAAATGTCGCAATCTTTTATTATACATACTTATTTTTTATAAAAATATATCTTCTTAAATTATACTTGTTTGAGATCTATCAAACACTTTCAAACAAGATCTAGATTAAATATAAATTATGTGAAAATAAAATTTATAATTTATAATTTCTTCTATCTGCTTTAAAATTTTCTGACTTATTATTTTGACTTAAATGAGGTGTTTGGGAATGCTATTGTATAGATTGTAGCTTGCAGGAAAAATTATAAGTATTTGGTAAATATTATAATTTGTAACTCAAATAGATATAAAAGTAATAAAAGTTGTAGGAAAAATTGTGGCTGTTTGAAAAAAAATTATAACTTATTACTAAAATTAGTAACAAAAAATTAAAAATTAACAACAAAAACTTGGCTAAATATCTCCAAAATCATTTTAATTTAAATAAATTTTTAGTATCTAATTGCTCCTAAAACTTATCGAATAAGTTTTCTATTTAAATAGTAAAATCTTTACTATTTATTATTTTATTATCATATGACCTAGCCCAGTTTAGATAAATAAATTATTTATTTATTTACTTATTGTGAAATAAGTAAAAGCATAAATAAGTAAGTTGGTTTGGAATGATTGGCTTTTAAGTGATTTATTTACTTATTTATTTATTTATTTATATTTGCTTATTAACTTAAATAAGTAAGTACTTTGGAATAATCTTAATTTAAATATTATTTATTTAAATTATTAATTTATTAATTTAAATTTTATTTATTTAATTTTTTAAACGAAGTTAGTTATTTAAAATTAAATAAACAATATAAACAAATGAACAATTTACCCGATGGAAAAAGTCATTTTAACTTAAATAGATTTTTAGTATTTAAGTCTCCAAAAATTTACCATGTAACTTTTTTATTTCTTTAACTTAAGTGAGTAAAAAACCTACGTTAAAACTCTGAAGCCTCATTGACAATTTTGTTCTTTTAATTAAAAAATATTAAATATAATAATATATTTCATTTATAACTTATTTTTTACAAATATTAACTATATATATTTGTTAATATCAAATATATAAAAATATAAAATTATTTATTTTAAATAAAAATAAATAAAAATAATTTTGTATTCAAATAATTAATTTTTAAAAAAATTAATTTAAAAATTAAGTTACTAAATAATTATTTATTTTAAATTAAATTTAATTTTTTTAACTAAAAATAAAAAAAATAAAAAAAAACTAATTCGTAACCGAGTTACGGATCCACCCTAAATTATTGTAAACAAAAAATAGATAATTTCTTATTTTATAAATAACTTTTTATCATTATTGTTATTATTCATTACAAACAGATATGGTCATTATCTTCACCACAAATAGGGATGGCAATGGAGCGGGGTTGGGGATTAGTTTCTCCATCTCCGTCTCCTATTTGATCGGAGTGAGAACGAAAAAAAATATCGAAGAAGTAACGGTGAACGGGACGGGAGCAGAGATATTTCAGATATAATTTTTGATATTTAAAATAGTAATATTAATAAAAGTTATAAATAATATAATAAATAAAAAATAATAGTTTATGAATTAATATAACTAAATATACAAAATATAAGAAATGAGTAAGAAAAATTTGAGATAAATATAATATTTTAATATTTTAAATTTATTATATTTATAAAATATATATTTTATACATATATTAATATTTTAAAATTATTTATTTTATATAATCGGGGACGGAGCGAAAAAAATGAAACGAAAAGTGCAAATATCATCCCACTCCGTTTGTTATCGAGAGCGAAAAAAACTCTACAAAGCGAGACGAAAACAAAACGGGACAAGAGAAATTACCATTTCTAACCACAAATCCGATCACTATTTCTATTTGCAATCTCTCCTAATCGATTGCCACCTCTACCTCCATCTCCACCCACAACCTTTCATCACCAATCATCAAATCACTTGCTATTTTTTTTTTGTTGTAAGTGATCATCATTATTATTACTATTACTTTTGACCATCATTTCTATCCATTGATCATCGCCTCAAGACCTATTGGCAACACTTTTGGTCATTATTGACCAGTAACCACCATCATTATCACTACTTATAACTATTTTTTTTTTAATTTTTTTCATCGTTGTTACTATACCATATCTAGATATGTCGTCTATTCGTATTTTTGGCTATCATAAGCATCTACACATCTGATAATTTTCTTGGGCGGCTTTTCTCCTATTGCCAGTCTACTCCGAGTATTACTTACTCGTTTTAAGACATAAGCGTGCAAAAAACATATATTTTGTTTTTATTTTTTATAAAAATAAATAAAAAATATATTTTATTTATTGTAAACAAAAAAAATTGTAAACTTTATAAATGGGCTTAAGCGACAAATAATAATAAGATTTATTTTGTAAAAATCTAATTTTAATTCATAAAAATTTGTTATTTCTTTTAAAAATAACAGATCAATCGTAACACACAAATTAAAATTGTTGTAAATAGATAAAAATATATTCACAGCGGCGGTGGTTAACTATAAAAAGCACTTTAAGTAAGGTTATATTCGTAAAAACGCGTCTTCAATTACAACTTCAATTCAAGTACTAAATTGCCCTTCATTCTATTCTGCTAGATGAATCTCCGATGGCTACGTTAGGTAAAGGAATAAAAATCTCTAACAGCCTGGTTGGCACTTGAAAGCCAACTCTCAGAACAAAGGTTATTAGCTCGAGAGAGGGAAGAAGGGGTTGAAAACGAAGAAGTAAAACCAAACACACAGTGGGAGCCTGAAACCGAACGCTGGAACAAATTGAATGAGGTTTTGTTCTCATGAACTTCTTTTCATTTCCGTTAAATTACGATTTAATAAGTTGTTAATCATCTATCTTTATCCGAATCTTGTATTGTGGGATTTGGTGGTAAGTGTGTGATAGATTTGCTTTTTGATGGAATCGGAGGGATATGAATTGGAATCGACTTGCTTTCAATTATTCGTTTCTAATGCTAGGTATCTTGGATTTGATGGCTTGACTAATGCAAGGAGCGTGGAAACTTGTTTAGAAAACGTCAGAATCGAGTTGACAAACTTGGTCATGTTAGCTCATCTTTCATTCGAAATGTATTACAAATTATTGGATAGCAGATTGTGATCTAAGATCCCAACACAATCTACTCCGACGTATTAGATTTTTCACTTTGATTAAGGATAAGAACTTATTGTGTTAGGGTTATAGCAAACCATAGGTAGGATTTGTGAGAGACGAAAACAGAAAAAAGTACAAAAGAATAAGTATCAACTCAAAAGTTTTATGCGGTTCACTATACTAGGGCCACGTCCACAGTTACTAGAGTTTTTCTATGACGAAGAATGAGATGTTACATTGGAATTGTCCTACGGTACATTATATATAGTCAGGGTAACAAGTTTGTGAAAAATACCAAAAGTACCCTTATCACATCAGGAGTGCAACACTCGAACCCCATCTTTGAGTAGCGGGCACGGTGTGCAGTACTTATCAAAGGCTCCACACAACTTGATCTTGTGTGGAAACTGATTTTTGAATCAACGACTTAAATATTTTTCTTGCTATATCAGCACGTATATATAGTAACTTAATTAAAGGAGAAGATGTCTTCTGAGATTTTTCATCGTTGTGGGTTCATCGGTAAGGTCAGAATTTTTAGATTATGAATGATTTGATGAAATTAGACAGATTCGGCTCAAATCAGATTTGATGAGGAGCGATTGGGTTTGATCGTGGCCGATCAGGTGATAGGAGGCAACCTGGTTCAATCAGTGATGAAAGACCCGTCATTAATGGATGCAATTGAGATTTTAATTGTATGCGGAGTCAAATCAGACGGCAATTTCTTGACTTAACAGATGATTGGCAACTAATACATTTCTGCGGATAGGTGAAGTGACAGCAGACATCTTGACAAATAGGCGTCGAACATCTCAGTGTAGAGGTATGGGTCATGCTGGTTTGAATGTGGCGGATTGACGACAACAGCAGAATTGACATCAACATCGGTTATCTTCAGGGTGGTTTGCAGAATTCAAATTAAAGTGGAGATTATTGGGTGTGTGTCTTGTATTTTGCGGATTCACATAATTAATATTTTATTTACATGTATTTGAGTTACACTGAAGTCATGAATCCATAAGAAATCTAATACGTGTAGAGTTTTATAACTATATGGGGGCTAGGCTTTTTAGGGTTTGCTTATAAATAGGAATTTTATAATTTTAGTTATTGTGTGGAGAGTTGAATCAAAGGGGTAGATACATAGTTTTAAAAAGCGGTCGCTACCACTATGTAACACCGTTACATAACGGTTTCGGTGATCCCTGTTACCCGTTACCCATTACGGCCGATTTTTCGGTGTGAAAGAAATTTACAAGTGTAACGGTCGTTACACTACCGTTACGGCCGAAACGGACCGAAACGACACCGCTACGGCCGTTACGGCTTGTGTAATAGGATTTTAGATCGTGAATTTTTTGATTTCATTTTTTTATCAACAGATCTTACGTTTTCTATCATTTTCAACATAAAATTATTTATAATAGTCCGACAAGTCAAATACTACTTGGACATTGTGGGATTTGCCTCAAATCTCTTCAATTTCATAATAATCGGCTAATTTTACTCTTCGTCATTAATTTTCGACTCTTTAACATGTTCATTCTTCTTCCAGTTTTGATGAGTTCTTTAAGATTCATATTTATTGAAAGCTAAATAACCTGTTTGATTCAAGATTTATATTTCTTGAAGATCTACTGTCTATGATTTCGAATTTTTGTGATGCTGTAGGTAGAAAATATGATGTTTAAGTATTTTATTTTTTAAAAAATTGTTCATGATCTATGCTTGTTTACAACCCATTTTCAAAAAAATTAGATTTATACAAATTAAAGTTCAAATAACAATTAAATTTTGGAATAATGAATTTAAAAATAAAATTTAATTAACAAATCAAATATTGTGCTTTAATATATACAATATTTTATAGTTATTAAAAATTTAATAATATTTTAGTTGTACATTATGAATTTATAATACGTAAATTCATTAATTATTACAAAAAAATAATTAAACTTTTAATTTTAACTAAATTATATAATAAAAAAATTAAGACATATATTGAATTATGTCTAGAAAATAAACAAAATTCATCAAAAATTATTTTAAACTTTAATAAATATATTTATGGAATAAAAAGATACAAATCAGTTATTTTTTATTGAGTTGTGCAAAAAATAAAAAAATGCATGACTCCGGGTACCGCTGTCGTTACGCTACGACAGCTATGCCCCGAAACCGCGTTACCGTTATCGTTACCGTTACGTCGACCGTTACTGCTATTTAAAACTATGGGTAAAGATGTAAAGAGAAACGAAAAAATACCGTGAACACATGAGTAACCCTTGAGCAGGAAAACGGGGTTTGTTTCAAGGCTCGGGTTGTGGGTGTCAAGTTTTGGGGTTTTGGGGTGTCAGGTTTTCGGGTTGTACTTCTGTTTGCGTTTGGGGATTGGTGATTAAATCCTAACACATGGCCAGCTATGAATTTCGCTCAACCAACTAGAGCCTTAGCAATGGAGTTCTTTCTGGACCAAAAAGTCCAATTCTTACTCAATTAGTTCGGGCTAAAACCGCACATATATGACCGTATTTGCTTACCCAAAAACACTGCATATGTATGATTGTCTACTTTCAATCTTTATGAGCTGTAGGAGCATCAACAAGAAAACGTATGCCATACAGATGAGAGATCATTATTTAGTTTCTCATGGACTCTAATAATTAGCACATTACAATACTTACTGTGTTAGATGTGGTCAGTCTCTTACATGTAACTAAGTGTTATTAGAGAAAGTCAATTTACTATTGTAGGCGTTACACTCCAGGTTTTTGGAAAAATAATAAAAAATAAGAATAGTCTAAAAACAGTAATTTCCAATTCTAACATTTCTTGTTTGAAGCTACTCACTTCCTTTATTTTTATGATCTCCAGTCTCCACCATACCTTCACAATCTCGTAGTGCCTTAGTTGCTCCAAAACTCTGATTTTACATTGCACAAGCATTGTGATTCTCTGCATTTATTATGCTTGTAAGTTGCAACAGCGAGCAGTAGCAGTTGAAATTGATGATGTGAATTTAGTTTCGTGCTTTTTATGTTGACTTGAGGGATGAATCATAAGTAAAAAAAATTTCATCTCCTTGTTTTTGTTGTCTTATTCTGCCATTTTAATGCATTTAACATTGTCAAGGGGAGATTTGAGTATTCTCTCAAAAACCCTGAACTTGCTTCAACTTATTACTATGACGTGTCCCATTGTTACCAATCATTCACTAGGATAAGATAATATAATTTTCAACGTGAGACTTGAAATGAAAAAGGAAAGAGAAGGATTTCCAGTGTCCAGTCTTGAGGAGATCAAAGTGTGGAAAAGGTAGGAAGGTTTCTTTATTTTATCCCCATTCCTCTCTCTCTCCCTACCCACCCCCCAAACAATTGGCACTACTACGTGTTGCATAAACAAACAAAACATGCATGTTACAGAAGAAAATTTTTCCCCAAATTTTAAGGGTGGCATATGCGTCGTCTCATCCCTCTTCCCTCGCACTATGACTGGAATGGACACATGTTATCCACTGTTTTTTTGGTAAATTGTCTTTCAATTTATCTTGTGCACTATTAGGAGTTTTGTGGTAAATGATGTTACAGATTCATGAATGCCATACTAGATGGTTGACTTGCATGTTGTGAACATATGTCATGAGTTACACTCTTTAACCTTTCAAATCCTGAAGTTATACCTATCTTTTTAGGGCTATTGGAACAAGATGGAGAATATGCAATATGCTGAGGAGCTTGTGAAGGAGTTTCTTGTCTTCAGAGGTTTTACAAGTACTTTGCAAGCTTTTGAGAGAGAGTTAGGCACTGATATAGGCAAAGGATTTCAAGTAGATAGGATATTAGAACTAATATTCTCAGTATACATTCCCCAATTCCGGGCAGAAAATTTGATTGCCATGCTGAGCTTTTTCAAGCAGTGTTTTTCTTCATCGTCTGAGATGTTATTTATTTCCACACTCTCAAAATTAGAGGTCTCTATTCTCCGCTATTATGTAGTACATGCCACACAATCAGGAAGGAGGGACAAAGTTGTGGAGTTCTTTGAAATGCATGGCAATGATTTGCTGCAAAGGAACCACGATTGGACTTCATGGTTTGGTGGGATTTTTCTCTTCCTTATCCTGTTCTTTAAGTTCTCTTGAATTATTTTTTCTTTAACTTTAACCATATTATATTCCATGCAGCCATCCCGTATCTTAAGAACCCCAACTTGGATCCCCAGTTTCGCATGTACTTTTCTCAGGAGTGGTTTAACGCCTTGCATCTTTCAGTTAGAAACTTATTAAGCGAGATGTTTAATGGTACCCATATCCTTGTATTAAATTCTCTGGCAGTTGTCTTATAGTTCTTGGCTTAATTGTCAGTATTCCATTATTGCCAGTCCAACTCTGTCCTCCCAAATGTAGTCTTAAATAAATAATACTAACCATTTATGTTGTCTCCTGTATTTACTTTGGAAGCCATTTGAAGTTAATGTTATTCATCATTTTGATTATGTTATTCTGTTGAACTGGCTAGGAGTTTACTTGAATTTCATTGTTATTTGAGAACTACATCTTTTGCACTCTAATGTTGAACAGGCTACGAGTTTACTTGAATTTCATTCTTATTTGAGCACTACATCAGTCGTGGGCGAATCTCTCTCTGTGTGCATGTGTGCACATTTCTGTTCCCTTTTTCATGTAGGGTGGATGCCTATCAATCCAATCTGCTGGGATGAGTTTGGCCGAAATTGAGCTTTAGCTTTTTTTGTCCAGTCATTTAAATCTATGGCAGTTCAGTTGTCACTCTTAATAAAGACCATTACCAGAAGTAAAAGCAAACAACTTTCCGAACACAATGGGCCCACCTTTTGGAACATGAAATAGTTTTTGCCTGAGTGTTTATTTGGTACAATTTTAATCTAAACGGTTATTTCTAGGTTTTTTTTTTGGTGTGGCCTATTAATTATTTTTCTTTTCTCATCTACAAGAGAATGGCACTTCCTGCAATAGCTGTAACAATTATAGTCAAGAACATATTATTTGAATGTTTTTAATGTTTATGTATATTGAAGTGAGGTTTATCAGATTATAGATTAAGATTTTAGATGAAGTGTATCCGAAGTTGAAATAACATTTATCAGTTTATAGATTATAAGCTCACCATAAACTACTGACATTAAGATAGTGTGACTATGTAATATGGTAACATGGATGATATGAAGAATTAGTATAAGGAACTTTATTTTATCTTTCTGTTCTCCTGCCAGTTGTAAGTAGAGAAACAAATATGTGGTGATGTCTTTGCAGTCACTTTTACCACACACATAGATGGTATTTATTTATTTTTGGTCACTGTATTGTCACATTACCTTTTCATTCCATTGAATTTGTCCTTAATTAATCTACGCATCCCTGCCCTATTGAAGATATGTTCAGAAAAGATAACTGTCAACCGTCTTAAAAAAGACATTAGGCAACTTAATCTTAAGTTGTCCGAACTTCAGGCTTTGTTGGAGGAAAAGGAAGTTCAGTTATCTAGATCAAGGAGGTAAAGGATTTCTGCATGGTGATGCTAAATATTATTTAGACTCTTAATGCATTGGCAAACCATATTGTTTTGTTGTCAGTAATGCTTCATCTGCACTGGAAGCAAGCATGGGTCGGGAAAATAGCACAACCAACTCTGTAACATGGACTCCATTGGGTGGTGGTCACGAAGAGGGTACTCTTCCACATAGGGTTTCTCATGAAACTAGTGCACCTGCATGTGCACCTGTGAATGAAAGAGAATCATCTCCTGATTGGGCTGTTACTGGACCTGCCGTGGGTTTTCCAGAAATGGTCCCTTCTAAGTTTTCTCGAAGTTCAAGTTCTACAATGGAGAATCTTGTCGGAGAGAGTGGGAGGACAAACGATACCCTCCAAATGTACCAGGATGGCTTTTGTATTGGTAAGCAATGGTTGAATTAGTTTCTAATTTTATTCATGACTAAAGGAGACTATCTCTTTGTGCTCCTTAGTCCTTAATGCCATAATATGGAGAGATATAACAAACAGAACACATTACAGGATGCTGGCACAATAATTATAAACAATTGGATCAGTAGGGCCATGGAGAACTCAGTAATATTCAGAATCTAAGTTCTATGTGCACATTTTCTAATTCAGTTAAGAATTAATTAAGGTCATGTTTAAAATTAGTAAAAAAAGCTTCTTGTTTACTTATCAAGAAATATTTATATTTCAGAACAGAGACCAAAATATAATTCTGATTGATTTATGCAAAGTTTCCATATTATCAATTAACTTGTAAGAAGAAGCTCAAAAAACTGTTGTCACCTTATAATGCCCCATGTACATATTTTTAACATTCACCACCAGTCCCTAATTAGTTATAGGATATTTTTCATGACCACTTCGTATATTTTAAAAACTTATATTGAAAGTCTTCAGTGGTTGCTTGACTTGTGCATTCCTACACCTGAATCTGGGCATGCCTTCTCCAGCAAAGTATTATTGGGCTTCACAGATGATTGTATTCTGAACATGATAAGGCCAATTTTCTAATGTAACACTGAGGCTAAATCTTAATGCAGTGCTTTATTCATTGATAAATGTTAAAAGTAATTATTGTTTATGTTGTGACAGATACTAGCACAGAAATGCAGGGAGAAGAAGGATTTCCAGAAGTGAAAGTGGAATTCCAGGTACAAATTCTTATAAAACCATTTATGACTTTTGATTTTAGTTTCTAAATTTATAGTCCACTATTTGTGCCTTCCTTTCTTGTCTATTTGTCTTCTTTGCTTAGTGCATTTGTTTGCTCACTTAATTTTGATATCTGTGCAACTTTCTAAAACTTGATACAGGAGACATTCCTAGGCCACACAAGTCCAATCAGTCGTTGCCGCTTTTCTGCTTCTGGGAACAATATTGCCAGTGCTTCTGTGGATGGCACAGTCAGGTATTTACGATGATAGCTGGTAACATGCTGAGAATACCCATAGAAAAGCAGTAATGCAGGTCGCTGAGAAACTGGTTCAGTATTTTACCCATATAAACGGAGTAATGCAGGCGGCTGATAAACTGGTCCAGTATTTCTATGTTCAAAAAATGATGCCCTTACTATTTGTTCCTTAGATGTGTTCACTTTGTTGAACTGGACTCCACACATTCTAGGTCCAAGACTACAAGTGTATCATCCTTGGCCAAGTTATCAAATAAATTTCATAATTCTAAGTCCTTACTCAGAATGCTTTTCTTGGTAATTAACTGTTTTATTTATATTTTGTTCGGTTTGGGTGGATTTACAATTCAGATTCAGGTGGTTTGGCAAGATGTGTAGTAAACTGTGGTTCATTTTTTATGATATCAAACATTAGAGTTGGTGCATTTATTGGATAATCTAGTGTACTAATCACTCTAGATGTGGCCTTGCATAGGCTGTAATTCAACTCAAATCATTTTGTGCTCTCAATTGCCTTACGTGATCTGTTTGATATGATGAAAGGATATGGACATATGACTCAGCAACTCCAGCATCAAGAAATGCAACCATCTACTGTGGGGCAGAGATCATGTCGCTTGAATGGGATTGTAAATCAGACCGCTTGGTGTGTATTTCAGAATCATATAGACAGTACCTATTCTTTTTCATGCTGGAAGATGACGTTTGATTGTTGAAACCTGAAATTCATACGTGATTGTTTTGACAAAAGCTTCTCATTGGCACTGCTGATGGGGGCATTAAAGCATGGAATGTTGATGCTAAGAGAGTTGTTTGCGATCTCACCACGACTCTAGCATTTCCAAGGTTCTGATTGGACAATTTTAACCTGCTCCAAATGGAGAGATAGCTAGATAGATAGATGGAGAGGTTCTACTTAGCTTTCAGCTTATCTTCATGCATTTGGTGCATTGCAGTGTCCTTGATCTGAAATGCAGTCCTGTGGAACCAATTTTTGTTTCTGCGGCATCATCCAGAGGGTACGTTCTTCCTAGAATTAACATTTTTCTGAGAGTTTTTAAACCTTTTATTTTATTTTATTTACTGAGTGGGAATGACAGTTCTTTTCAAGATTCTTACCATATCCACTTGTGCATGAAAAATACCGTTGATGTCAGTATTGAGAAGAGTAAGGCTGAAATGGAATTCTTAGTGGCATATTTGTGTTAGACGAAATAGAAAAGAAAATAATGAGAAGTCTTACCCAACTGGATAGGCGATCACTTTTATTTATATTAAAATTAGGAAACACCATTACATTCATATATTCACACACACCTAATAAATAAATATAATAATAATAGGCTAACACTAACACCCCCTCAAGCTGGAGCATATATATCAACCATACCCAGCTTGTTACATAGATATGAGACACGCGGACCCGGTAATGCTTTGGTGAAAATATTTGCTACCTGTTCCTCAGTAGGAATAGATCCAAATGTGACGACTTATTTCTGATATTCCTCACGAACAAAATGACAGTCAACCTCTACATGCTGTCTTCTCATGAAATATTGGATTTGTGGCGCTATAAATAGCAGAAGTATTTTTAACCTAGAGTCTGGAGAACCTCTAAGAGGGAAGTGTAACTCTGTTAAAATCTGCTGAAACTACATAATCTCAGCAGTTGCTAATGCTATAGCTCGGTACTCTGCCTTAGCGCTAGACTTGGATACAACATTATGTTTCTTACTCTTCCAGGAAATCAAATTCCCACCAACAAATACAGAGTAACCAACGTAGATCTCCTATCAAATGTGCATCCAGCCCAATCAGCATCAGAGTACCCTTCCATTTCCATACGTCCATGATCAAAAAATTGGATTCCATTACCCAAATTTTTGTGGAAGTACCGGAGAATGTGTAACACCGCTAAACACCGGTATCCTAGAGGAAGACGTACCAGGTCTTATGTATGATTAGCCTCAAAAGCATTCATCTCCTCAATCATAGCCTTGTGCCAACCTAGATGAGAAAGAGCATCTACAACAGAGAAAGGCAAAGAATACTGATCAAATGTAGTGATACTCTTCTGGATAGTGACAGGCAAACCACGATATGATGTAGTATATAAGGGATGATCTCGATAACTGCAATAAGACTTGCGTAAAGCAATAGAAGGATCGCTTAGCTAATCAGAGGACGGATCTAACTCAGAAGATACTGTCTCAAGTAGAGGAGAGGTAGTGAGGTCTGGTGAAGATGATGACTCTAATGATGATATCACAGGTGAATCCGGGGCAGCAAGAGAAGACTCCTCGGGAACATCAACTGGAGAACTAGTAACTCGAGAAGGTGCCACTGGTAAGTCAGTGGAGGAATGATACGTTAGAATGCGGTTGAAACCATCATCAATCGTGGAGAACGGTATAGTCGTTGATCCATAGAACGAAGCGGACTCAACAAATACCACGTCTCAGGACACTATAAACCGTCGTAACTCCGGACTGTAACAACGATATCCTTTCTGTGTCTTAGGATATCTCATGAAAGTACACTTTAGTGCTTAAGCATCCAGTTTGGTCACACTTTACCTGGTATCTCTAACAGAACAAACACACCCAAAAATCTTGAGTGGCAACGAAAAATGAATCTTCTGAGGAAGTAAAATTGATAAGGGTGTAGCTCCATGTAGAGCAAGGGATGGCAATCTATTAATAAGATAGCATGCTGTCAGCACAGATTCACCTTAGAAGACTTTGGGAACTTTCATATGGAATATCAGGGCACGTGCAGTTTTCAAAAGATGTCTATTATTTCTTTCAGCCACTCCATTCTACTATGGTGTGCCTGCGCAGGACGTCTGGTGAATAATCTCTTGTGTACTCCGGTATGCACCCAACACTCCACCAATGTACTCACCCCCATTATCACTACGTAGGATCTGAAAAGTTTTGCCAAATTGAGTTTGGACTTCATTATAGAAGGAAGTGAAAACAGTAGGTAATTCAGAACGCTTCTTCATAAGATAAAGATAGGTAATCCGAGAATAATCATCAACAAAAGTTATGAAATACCGAAATCCAAACAAAGATGTGACATGACACGGACCCCAGATATCTGAATGAACTAAAGAGAAAGGACTCATTGCCCTATTATTATTCCTGAACACATATGGCACACGCAGGTGCTTAGCAAACCAACATGACTCACACTAACTGTGTAACCTGACTCAAACTTGGACAATTTCTTCAGACTTGGCAATGAGGGATGTTCCAACCGACAATGTATATTCAGAACCTGAGATGATCTCCCAGAGCATACAACATCCAAAGTCTCATCCATCACATGCAGGACACCTACTACTCGTCCTCTACTAATAGTCTTCCTCAAAGCTAGATCCTGAAAAACACAATGATCAGGAAAGAATGTTACTGAGCAGTTCAAATCCTTTATAATACGACTCACAAATAGTAGATTAAACAGATTAGTAGGAGTATGTAAAACATCATAAAGTGTAAGCGATTGAGATAAAGCAACTACTCTCTGTCCCTTCACCTTCAAGATTCTTCCATTGGCAACAATAACCCCATTGTGTCGAGGGGTAAACTGATAAAACGAAAAAGTATTTATGGAGTGGGTCATATGTGCAGATGCACCCGAGTCTATCACCCACGATCTGGGAGTGGCCATACGCGCAGCTGGGTTACTTGCAATTGTGGCTGAATGGGCATCGGCTGTGCTTCCAATCCTCATCTGGATGAACTGATTATATTCCTCTTGGGTCATATCTATAGTCCTTCTCTCAGAAGAAGAGAAATGAGCATTCATAATTGGCCACTGCATTGGCCACAGAAGATGTAGGACGTTCATGTAGCTTCCAACACGAGCTCTGTAAATGTTCTTACTCCCCACAATAGTAGCAGGACTTGGCGTCATGTCCACCTCAACCTCTGCCTCGCCCTCCATCACAGTCTCTACCTCGACCTCCATCACGACCTCTACCACGAAAACCACCTCTACCTCCTCCACGAAATGCACCTACGGCTGTATGATCACCTTGGTCAACAACAGTAACCCAAGGCTCTTTTTTACTGATTGCTCTGCTCATCCTCCTGAAGACCTTAGATAAAGATGGAATATCGGATCCAGCCAGGATCTGGGAGCGTCCTGAATCAAGTTGCTGATTCATCCCAGCTAAGAAACAAACAACCAAGAACTGCATTCTCTGTTATCTGAAAACCTCGTATCGATTGGTAAAAGGTACTAAACAATCATACTCATTTGCCAACACCTTGAACTCTGCGAAGTAATATGAGAAAGGCCGTTCTCCCTGCTGTAACTTGAAGATACTCCGCATCACATCATATAATCTGGACAAGTCATTAGTCGAAGCAAGTGTCTCATCGAGAATGATCCACACCTCTCGAACAGTTGAGGCATTAGCCACCAAAATCTCAATAGAAGACTCTATTGAATTCAACATCTTACTGAACAGTCTTGCGTCATCCCTCTTTCATCTTTTGTACTCGTTAGATCCTTTCTCAGGAGGATCGTTGAACAAATAATCCTCCTTTTTTATACCTTCAATTGTTAGCAATACCCTCTTCTTCCATAGCACATGCTTGTGGACTAGTCAATTTCGAATCCATTAACCGTGTTGATGAAGAAAACACATCCGTGATTTCTTGTCTATCAGTACTCATTTAAGAGTCATCAACCCTTGTCGAACTCTCCGTCGACATCACAATCTATCAATCTCAAGGAACCACCCCAACAAATAATAGAACACATCCACAACCTTAAACAATCATAAATGGACCACTAAACATACCTTTAAACTATTTCCATAGAGTCAAACACACTGTGACAGTCCCCTAGACCCTCAAAACATCGGCTAGGGTTCTCCTTGGGGTTTGTCTGCACCAACAAAAGCAAAGCATAGAACCACGACAGCCCCTAGATCCTCAAAACAGCAGCTAGGGTTCCCCTAAGGGCTGTCGGCAACTTCCAGTAGAGAAAGAAAAGCTATTGGTGAGGGTGAGAGAGAGAGAGAGAGAGAGAGAGAGAGAGAGAGAGAGAGAGAGAGGGCAGTCGGGGCTATTAGGGGACTTTGGGGGTCTGTCGGTGAGAGAGATGGTTATCGGCGAGAGAAGAGGATGCGGCGAGGCATGGAGATGACGGCTAGGATTCCATGGGATGGTTTCGGCAGGAGAGGTGAGGGTCGGCGAGGGTTTTGGTGACAAAGGTGGGGGTCGGCTAGGGTTTTGGCAGGGGTGGTGAGGTTCGGCTGTGAGAAATGAGGGCTTTGGCTAGGGTTCAAGTGGCAGGGAAGGTTTGATGGCTCTGCTAGGATTTCATGGCTTTGATACTATGTTAGACGAAATAGATAAAAATAATAATGAGAAGCCTTACCCAACTAGATAGACGAGTACTCTTATTTATATTAAAATTAGGGAACACTATTACATCCATATACCCACACACACCTGATAAATAAACATAATAATAATAAACTAACACTAATAATAATAATAGGCTAACACTATCAATTTGCAGTCTCATTTTATAACATAAAAAGTTGATGGATTTTGAGGAACAGAGTGGCAGATGTCTACATAATAGATGCTATGAGAAAATTCAGTTTTACACTATGTTGCTATTTTGTGATTGTATTCTGCAGTGCTACTGCTGATATCATCCACATTAGTGGTACTTGCAGAGAAATGCATACCATTTTTTAGCCCAAGTTCTGATTTTTAAAAAAATGTGGCTTTCATTGAATTATATATTTATGGCTGTCTCCTTCCCTGCCCTCTTCCTTTCACTCTCCCTTGCTTCCCCACCCCTTTCCCCTTTCTTATTTCTTGTTTCCTCTTTCCTTGAGCCATCATCGCTTGGGCTCATGGCCCCTGGAAGCAATTTATTTAGGTTTCCTATTTACTTGAACTGAAATGGTTAATCAAGTGTTATTTGATGCTAGTGTTTGAGGTCAGATTCCAGGCTTGAGTAGGGAAGGTTTCCTTTTACTAAGTCGAGTACTTATACAGGACTAAGATAACAAATATTGCAGGGACTATAATTTTTGCAACAAATATTGGGGGGACTATAATTTTTGCCTCAAGCCCTTCTCATATATATATTTGCTGATGGATTTTGCATGATGTAAAAGGTATATTTTATGTTTCACTACTAATTGTTGGAATAATTTGATAAATTCTGAGTCTTAGACAGACCACAAGGGAGTAGTATCTTTCTAGCAACTCAAGCTATTTCTCAAATGTGTTGTATATATTTTGTCCTTTAAGTGTCATTGTGGTTGGATTCTTTTGAAATTGGATGTATTTGTTTTCACCATGGAATCTGCTTGATTATTGGAAAGGTTGTTAATTTCCGTATGGTAGAGATCATCACTACCATAAAGTTATTGAAGGAAGAATATATTTGTTGGCTAGTGGTGCTGTATAAAGAGGGGTCGAAAGTGGGTTTTAACCTAGGAAGCACGCAGAGGGATACAGATACGGGATATGGATACGATACAATATGGTGTAAAAATTTTTTTTGTCACTTCATACAAGGATAAATGGTCCATTGGGATTCTTCCAAAGTTCCAGTTTTTTCCTAGAACCATTCAAACAATTTGGTTCTTAATTTATGTTAAGAACCGAAGGAAACACCACCCGTAATAGCACACACTATGCATGTCCAATTCTTAATTTTTAAAAAAAAATAATTTATTGAATCATAAGAGATATTCACCCAAAAAAAAAAAAATCATTAGAGAGGAGGAAAGTAACATTTTTTGTTGGGTAGTTTTGAAAATCAGATGGCCGATCATTGTGGGTATAATGGTAGATGCCTGGGACCAAGTTACTATTATTTCATTTTCTGCTTTTGTGTTAAGCTTATCCAGGGCAGCTAAGTTGGATAAGAGAGACTTTTAGACAGTTGGTTATAGAAAAAGTTAATCTTTTATTTGTTTTATTCCTTTTCGGATGAAGAGCAACATTATGATTCATCTTTTTTGTTGGAGTTTGTAGGGGAACTTAGGATGGGTTTAAAAGTCTTTAAAACGTGACAAAGAATTTTAAAATAACAAATAAAGGGTACCAAAAAAAAAAAAACACCTTTAAAAAGGTGGTTCCAAATGACCCTTCAGTTTTTGAGAGGGTTTATGAACATTTTTCTGTTTTCCTTTTTGTATATGTGCCCAACCTACACGGTTGATGCCTCCTGGTGACGGTCGTATTTTTGCTTATCTGGAAGAAAGGAAAAAGTTATTGAAGAAGGATGTTGTCTTTCAGGTAGGAAAGAGGGTTGGGAAGGACGTTAGAGAATTGTGATCGAATGATAATTACAAATAAAAAATATATGAATTTAAGATTACTTTATTTTGTCATGTGGAATCTTGGGCATGCTCGAAGGCTTGCCTAACAATGTAAGCTTTTGAGATTAGTGATCCTCTAACATGGTATTAGAGCTCATGTTGGGAGATCTTGCTTTCAAGTTTGCCTAGCTGCATGTTTCTCATTGTTGCATTATATTTAAAGCATGTTTGGATACTTGAATCTCCATGTGCAAGATGGGGTCTATGTTACATGTACTATTCTAAATTTATGAAATGGTTGTGTTGGATACTTGACACTTGAATATGGGTATGTGATGTGTTTGACATGTTTTGTTGGACATTCACCTTGTAACCATATTATATAATTTGAGCTTGTCAAAGAACAATGCATAAAGCTCTCATATTTGCCTGAAATACTCTATAGCACTTTGTAAACACCATTTTATCTTCAAAAAATAATAGAAATATACTAAGGAATGAATATGAATATAGTATTGTGTTCCCATGTTCACGTGTCCTTAATGTGGGGATTAGAATATGTTGTGTCCCCGCATTCCGGTGTCGGTGTCCTTAATGTGGGAATTCGATGAATCTGATTATTAAACAGGTAATTGCACCCGAGTCCACTTGGTAAATGATGGGGTTGTGCGTCAGGGTGGGTGCTTAAGCTTTTAGGATTATTTGTGCTCTAACAAGGCCCCCAAGATCTTTACTGAAAAGTGATTGTAGCTAAAAGTTGAGATGGATTTGCAATTACTACCACAAAATTATAACTAAAAATTATGCATCCATGGGAAGTTAGAAGGGCACAAGTATAAGAAGAAAATTTTGTACTGGTTTTGTAAAATACAAGGCAGTGAGGGTTGACAAGGGATAGCTTTGGTTGAAAAGTGATTTGTTGATGGGGCAACTAGTTGAGAAATAAGATAACGCTTTTTGTTTAGTTTATTACATTGTACTAAAAAATTATCGTTGATCATTAGAGGTTGATCATAAACATTTGCTCTTTCTGTATGCTATCTGAATATTTGTCAGACTGTACGCATAGAAATACTATGTGATGTTCTGACATTGTGTCGAAAAATAGAAACTTAATCTTAAAAAGTGTATCTCAAATCATTCCAAAAAACAATCCATTTCTGTGCTGCAGAGCTTTTTAAAATTACTTGCTAACTTCTGATAACAAGTGTGGACACTATTCCGTATCGTTTAGACAATTTTTTTAGAAGGCCCAATGATGTCATCATCACACTTAATTGTTACTCATGTTTTTAGGATATGGTTGAAAAACGTGTTTAAACCTTGTTGTCCTTGTAGGCATGGGGCATCTTATGCAGATAAGTTGGGATTTGCAAGCTTAACTGTCTGGAACATGAAAACGTGGAAGGCTATGGTACACACTTATTTGGCCCCAAATTTGTACATTTGTCCAGGAATCAATTTTTTCTCTAACAATAGCCAACAAGCCTTAATATTCTTTCAACTTTATCGAAGTCAGTCCTTCCTCTTGGTGAAGATCCACCAGCAATCACATCTTTGTGTTTCAACCATAATGGGAAGATTTTAGCAGCAGCTGCAACTGATGGTATGATTCACATGTTTGGTATCCTTAATAGTATTATGGCTTTATGGTTGAATTACTATCATTTTTCTTATCAAAATAAGTATATGACATTTTGTTTTTCGATTCTCAAGCCCGTCCTGGTACACCTAGTGAAAGAAGAGAAGGAATCTTTCTTCCATTTTTTTTCTTTTTTCTTTTATTGCTTTCACCAGGAGGGCAGATGACACATTTCTTCTTTGGAAGGAAACTTCCCCTCCAGATGGATGTATGCCATAAACTCTTGCAAATATGAGTGCGTATGCACACAAATGTGAACTAGTCTGTACACCTTAACTTGGCAAAGATATGTCTGCTGGACTACAAATAACTGGATGGCCAGCTCACGATTCTGCTATTAGCTCTGTTCTTTTTGGGCCTGATGAGACGAGCATTTTTAGCTTGGGAATTGATGGAAAGGCAAGTGCCTCCAGCATCTTTTTTTTGTTCTTGTCTTGTGATTGGTCATGCATAAGAGTACCTTATACTTTTTATCCTTTTAAATTTGATTATTTGTTTTAGCTAGATTTTCAATAATAGTCTTGCATTTAGCTAATAATGGAGAATCTCAGCAAATTAATTTCCACTTCAGATATTTGAATGGAGCTTGCAAAACCAAGGTAAAGTTCTTTGGTCGAGAAACTGCAGCAGGTACTTGAATTGCTTGCCCCTGTAATTTTATGTATTAAATAGTTATACAGCAAAAGATTTACTTGGACTTACTGTTAGTTTCAATTTTACTGGAGTGATGATTTGAGGGAAGGTGGTTTATGTTCTAAATGAATCCCCTTATTGAAACTTTACCATATGATTTTTGCACAAACATATCATGACTGGGGATTAGGGGAATTCAGGAACTTCATATCAACCAGTGTTTAGGATTTCATGCAAACCGTTGTGTTTTTTCCACAATATCTCTCTTAGTGAGAGTTGTGGCATGGAACTGCCAATGCGGTAACATCTTGACGTTAAGTTTCTCTTGTCTTCTCTTTTTAATTTTTCAAAATATGGGTGCTCTGGAACGTTATTTGGTCTTGTTGGAAGCATGCAACGCACTTTCGAAAGAATATAGTTAGGTTTCAGAACTTGTCTCTATCCGTCCAATTTTGTTGGATGTCCCCAAAGGGACAATCTGGTTTCAACGATTAAAAAAGTTTTATTTCTTACAAAAGCAATTTTTCTTTTTAATTTGGGTGAAAATAATGAAACAAAAATAATAAGTCTACCAGAAACACTTGCTTTGGCACCTGTGACCTCTTATGTAGGTGTATATATGGGTATTAAGTCTTGTGTCCTGGCCGCATAGACTGACCCGCTAAGCTTGTCAAATTAGGCTGAAAAGATTTAAAAAATGAATAAATATAGAACTGATTTAGAATCTTGTTTTTCAACTGGTTTTTACCATTACATCTTATACATAATCTGTGAAAATTAATCAATCTCAGTTTATTCTAGACTTAGTTTATCATCTTGCTTAATTTTTTCTTACTAATGCACTATCTTTAGTATAATCATAGTGCTTGTAGAGTCGGATGTATTAAGATATACGGTACAGGGGTATTTCTGCTGTGATGTCATAATTGAGAGTTATTAAAAAGTGAGAGAGAACAGTAATCAAGAATAGTCTAGCCCGCAGGTTGACTCACCTAAAATATGGAGAAATGATACATGCTATACTATAAGAGTTGTCGTAGTCCTGGAGCAGCATGTGGTATTATTTATGTGGTGCTCCCATTTAATAGTGTAGCGAAAGACACTCTGTGGGGCACCGAACAATTTAGCTCATCTTTGTTGGGTAGGTAGGAAACAAAAGATAACGCACTTTGTGTGCACTGAACAATTTTATTTGTGAGAGAACCACGTAAGGAATGTCATGTGCTACTCTGATAGTGCCCAATAATTTTCCGAACTTTAAGCTCCTGATGCTCCAATTTTTTAGCCTCTCACGTAACAAGGGTAGCGTGATAGGCTGAAAGTGGAGTGCAACTATATTTCCCGATATGCAATCAAATATGAAGTTACTGAAGTAGAGAAATACCCATCACTTCTATCTTATTACATGCAACTCTCCCAACATGTGCAAATC
The DNA here is from genome assembly GCA_034768845.1 of Heliamphora exappendiculata. Classification (NCBI taxonomy): domain Eukaryota; kingdom Viridiplantae; phylum Streptophyta; class Magnoliopsida; order Ericales; family Sarraceniaceae; genus Heliamphora; species Heliamphora exappendiculata. The sequence continues at coordinate 9,077,955 of JAOTRH010000001.1, forward strand.
AAAGAAAGAACATGGTAACTTGACCCTATTCTATTTTGTAGGTTCTACAATCACGAGAACTCAGTACATTGTAGACACGAAATGGCCTTAGATGCTAATGGGAGGAGACTTCTAGTAACATCTGGTTCAGTGAGAGCACCCATATATCAGGTAAATCTCCATTCCCATTCTATCTCCCACATGCACACTAGCATATGTGCCCTTGCATTTTATGAATGTGATTAGGCGTGTTTAGTCTTGCTGTATTCGTATTATTGACTTGCTGACATGCTCCTAGTTCTAGCCACTCAATCTGTGGGCCACCAGTTGATTGTTAACTCGTTGCTGATTTAGATCTGTTGGTGGTTCCTAAACCTCTTACTGCTAATGCAAGTTTATGTGTTATCAGGTTCGATGTCATAGGGGTGGAATGAAAACGCTTCCTCACAGTGCAGCTATAACCACTGTAGATTGGCACCCAACCTTGCCCATATTCCTTACTGGTTCAGTTGATCACTCAGTTCGTGTGACTTCCATATCGTGAAAATTTCTCTTTTCTGTTTATTCATTTATTTTTGGCTCTTTAGAGTGTCATAGCGTCAATTCACTCCGGGCAAGATGTGACTGAAGTTCTCATTGGTGTGTTTTTTCGTCCAGTTTTGTGTTGAGAGGAGACAATCATCTGTGTAATTCAATGAACAGTTTTGTGTCGAACGAGACAATCAGCTTAGTATAATGCAGGAAATGGTTTGACCTAAGTTTTTTTTTTTTTGCTAATTTGCAATGCCAACAAATAAACTGCTAGGCATTTGAGGAATGCCCGATTAATAGTTCAATCACTCTGAGAGTCAAAATCTCTAATTAACAAAGTGATTTCTAATTCCATCATCAAAATTTGGACTTTTGCATTATGAGGGTGTGTTAAAAATTGTAACTTTTTTTGCCTCTTAAACTCCTTCCAATGGTAATCGCCTCTGGATTGGATGACGTAAACAAGCACACCAACTATATATAACAACTTCTATGATTATTTAGGACTTATTCATGCTGCAAGTTGTTATTTCCAAGTTGTTTTCAATCTTGGCAGAGTATTAGGGAATTACAACACGCCTTCTATAACAAATATGATCATTTAGGACTTGTTCGCGTGGCAAGTTGTTATTTTCAAATCCTTGGCACAGAATATTAGGACATTACAACCCATATGTTTTCTATAATGGACATGCCTAAAAAATGGAATGTAGTGGAGGATGATTTTAGTGGCTTCAACGTTTAAGCCTGATGATTGTTTTAGCTTTTAATTTTCAACTCAAATATTTTTTTTTTTAAATTCAAACAAATATGCTTATGATAATTACTTGTAACTTCAAATTTTAAATCAACTAACATAAATTTTATTATTTGAAACTATAAATTTACAGTTGTAACTAACATTTGTAATTTTTGCTTAAAATTATAAGCATTCTTTTAATTATAATATATAAATTCACAATTCAAGTTACACCAAACACCCTTTATGGCTATTTTATCAAGAATTATAACTCAGGCTGCTGTATCTGCCAAAAACCTTGCCTTTCAGCTCCATTGAGTCTTGTACCCACCTTGCACCCGCAGCTAGTTTTAGCTTGATATCAAACTTCTCCCCTCAAAACCTCTTGTTTCTTAGTGTGCCCCAGCTTTACCAACGAGAAAGATAATTCAATAACAATATCCAAGAAAACCTTTAATCTTTTAGATGAGTGAATTCCATCATCAAAGAGAGTGAAACAACACAATATAGCACCTCACTATAGAAAACCAGTCATTTGAATCATTCTTTTATGTGCAACATCTACATCATATTTGATCATGTTCAAGCCAAAAATAACTAAAAGGGGACAAAAAAAAAGGAAAAAGAAAATAAAGAACTAACCCATGCTACAGTCCTATTCACCATCTTCAAGATCAAGTACCATCCTCAACTTCCTTCTTAATATAACACACTTTTGGGATGCAACAGGAGTGACATCATTCCCAAAATCTGATAACTGATCAGCCAGCTCATCATGCAATTGCTGCTGCTGCTGCAAAGAATTTACATCATTAACAAATGTAGCAGCTACTTGCTTTTCACTGCTGAAGCTATGTGCTTCAGCATCTGCATTTGCAGCATGGTTGAGAGAATTATCATCAAATTCAGTCATTTCCATCCCAGTGGGTTGTTCATGTTTTTCCCTGTACAAAAAAGTACATTAGAATTAACCTCAAAATTAAGCAATTCTGAACTATCGTTAATTTAATTTGTTGAGATTCACTAATCATAGTGAATGAAATATACACAATCAGTTTAAAGCATAACTGTAACATTCCACGTCAGTTAAAGGGTGATGAACTGATGATGAGCATGGTATGTACAAAGGTGTACGCAATACATGTCTAACTTCCTACTATGGTTTTTGAGGAGCGTTGTAAAAAGCTTTGTTAAAAATAATAAATTTTAAAAATTAAGATCTCGTTAATTATAGTTTAATTACCGAAATCAACATATTAAGAAGTTAGAATTGTATTGATTGTGAGTTGATTTGCAATTTTTTTTTTTCAATAATCATTCTTTATCATTATAAAAAAATAGCTATACTTCTTTTAAGATAAACTAAAATTATTGAATTTTGTTATTCTACTTGGTATCATAATCAAAATATGAAGAAGAAAAGAAAAAAAAAATTATCCAGAAACCCTAGCTGCTGTTACTGCCTTTCCTCACCTTTGTTTCTAGTATTCCTTCACCGGTATCGCGAATCTATCGCCGGCATACCGTCACCGTCGAAGTCATTGTTGCCGTCGTTGGTTTTCCTTCACCACCACCACAGCCACTGTCGTTTATTTTTGTTCACTTCCGTTGGGTTTTTTTTTTTTTTCGTAGTTGTCGTTCCTTCTTTTCCCCGCCGTTGTGGGTTGAGTTCCAAATCACTGTGTTTCCTTGGTATTGGTGTATCATTAAAACCTCAATATATTATATTGTTAGCTTTAACAGTGCACCTTTTGAAAAATTATTATTCTTTTGTTCTTATTCTTGATTTTAGAGACTACTAATATTGTTCCGATAGTATTGTTCTTATTTTTGAAAACTATCGATGTTCTAGTAGCATTATTTTGTTTTTAGGATTACTAATGTTGTTATGGTGGCATTGTTTTTATTTTGGTGGCTATTGATGTTCTGGTAGCATTGTACTTATTTTTTAAGGCTATTAATATTATTCCGATAGCATTGTTCTTATTTATTGTGGCTACCGTTATTGTTCCAATAGTGTTGTTCTAAAATCTAGTTGGGCTTTTAGAAACTAAGAAATCACCTCCGAAGATCGATCATAAGCATGTCCAGTAGAACCATCTTTGCTAAGTCCTCAATTGTCAAGTTAGGTTTAATTGATACTTTTTGTCCCAGCTTGTAAGGGAGTGTTAGAAATAATATATTTTAAAAAATTAAGATCTCGTTAATTATGATTTGATTATTAAAATCAACATATTATGAATTAAAATTTTATTAATTGTGATTTGATTTGCAAGTTATTTTCTTTTTCTTTTTCTTTTGTAATTTTTCTTTATCATTATAAATAGATAGGTAAACTTCTTTGAAGGTAAATCAAAATTATTAATTTTTGTTATTTTACTAGCTTAAATGAAGGTTATTGTGGACATCTCGAGCACGGGATGTTACAGGTAGTATCAGAACACAACTACAATCAACGTGGCAAATGGGCCATAGCCAAGAGTCGCCTTCCCTACTCCTTCAAAGCTCATCTTGATGTGATTTGAAGAGGAAATTAGCCGGCAGGCCGGGCGGACGGGGACCGTCGAAGAAGTGCCTCATCTTCACGGCACCTCCTCCGCCATAGTGTGAGCTGGGAGCAGCTCCAAAAAGCAAGGTTACTTAAAAATTCGCTTTCAACAACGTCAATAACACCACGCTTCAATTGCTTACATGAGCAAGGGGACTACAACGAAAAGGAGTAGTTTGCAGGTATCAGTAGTGAACGAACTAGTAGAACCGACCTTGTGTCTTTAACGAATGTGGGGAATTCTGCCAATTAATGCGGTTACTGCAATAAGAGAAAAGAACGGTAGGAGAGTCTCGGGGTTGCAGTTAGATATCTTGCTTTCCGAATCTTTCGTCTTACTGGTAACGGGGGAAGGACTGGACCTATTCTGATTTTTAATCATCCGTCGCTACGCTGTTCCCAAGGAATAGTAGAATCGAAATAACAAAATTCTTGGGTCATCTCAATGGGTTCACGAACCGAGTCAAGACCTAAAAATTCTTTCTGGAGCCTCAACAGCAGCTGCGTATCGACGTCTAACAGTGGCAAATCAAGCCTCATTGCATAGTCCATATTTTCCTTATCCTTTTACCTCCACCTTTGTATTGATTTGAATATAGGTAAGAAGGCTTAGTGGAAGGACAACACCCTCTTCAGAGGTGCCCTTGAGAAAGGGGGCTAAGCGCTCATGTTCTCTCCTCTTTAACATGGAGAATGTTCCTGGACTTTGTGGAGGTAAAATGGGAATGCTGTGGCCAAGTGAGGGAGATTGTAACATCTCACATCAGTTAGAAAGAATATGATGAGCATGATATATATAAACACGTATGCGCTACATGTTAACTTCCTACTATAGTTTTTGAGATGCATTGTAAAAAACTTTAGTGGAAGTTATCGTGGACATCTCGAGCATGGGGTGTTACAATAGAAGTGTCAAATAAAGTTTAGATTCCTGAAAGCTATTGTCAGGAACCTAGTTGAAGGATTCATTGTTATATTCGTAGTTAGTAAAATTCACTTTTTGTCAAAAGCGTTGCATGGTAACGTCTAGAAGTCCACACTAGTGAAAAACAAAATGTAGGTTAGAGTTTGAGAACAGCTCATTTGGACAAATAATGAAAAAGTCAGGTATATGATATATCAAGTGTTACACCTTCCCGTGCCAACCCCTCCTCCCCAAGTGAAAAAAAAAGGTATGTTAGGATGGGAAGAACAAGGAGGCTACCTCTCCAATGGATGAGTGACTCTTCTCACTGGTACAATAAGATGAAGCCATCTTGACTACATGCCTAGGATTAGACTTCTGGGTTTATATCATAAGAGCTGCGAAAGAAGGTATGATAGTTCAAAGAGTCATATCGAGAGAAGGCTCCAAGTGTTAGATATGATACGGACCTTGAGACGTCATGTCTTGGTCAATACCCTCCTCTCTAAAACTTATTCTAGCAGTTTCTCAACTCTAGCATCCAAATCACATACCTTCAATGATCACAAGCGGTGATAATTAAGCCCTACTCCCCACCTAGGAAACCAACTTACCCCAGAGGTGATCTTGCTGGAGCAAAAAGAGCCATAGGCGAGTTATAACCCACCAGAGTTCTCTGACCAAACCAAGGAGGATGTCGGGTTATTCAGCTACAAAGCAAGTGTGACTGAATGGAACTGCCTCGGCCCAACAAACCAGTGCTTTGATATAGGCTAATATAGGTGTCACAGCCGTGTCAAACAGAGACACGACTCGAACATGCCAGGACACGTGTCAGACACACCACATGACATGTCCTAATTTTTTATTATCCTTTTTATGCAAGACACGATATCAAACACAGTAGGACATGCGTGTTCAATAATGGACACACTACAAGATACTTGGGACTCTAGTAAAATTTTAAAAAGAATCTTTAAGAGTATCAATAATTATTTGAAACATGTTGAGTAAAAGTGAAAACAAAATAAAGTCCTAAACATATCGATCAATGTTAAAGCCTTAAATATATCGATTGATGTTTAAATCCTAAACCTAGGGTAAATATATTGAAATTTTCTTTTTAACATATATAAACAAAAAAAAAATTCCCTTACCCCTACCGTCTTTGTATCCTGATTGTGTTTGAAATCACCGTATTTCATGCATGTATCGTGTTTCATAGAAGGCAGGCTACCATAAGCCCCTTTTAAATTCTAGTCGGAACCCTAGTTATATGTTGAGGTGCATTGTTGTCAAAGTGGCTTGGCACTTGTAGCTTATTGTTCCCAAGTTGAAGATGACATGGAACCCTTGGGAAGTGCCACGCGCCAATGGGTATTAAGTATTAAGTACCCACAACCTTAATTTAAAATCCATTCAATTCTAAAGAAACTACTAAAATTTCCAAACCATGTGTAACTTTACAACCAATTACGCACTACAAGGCTCCAACATACAACATTGTGAATCTGTGATGTACATGAACTTCGGATTGGGTGCCCAATCACAATCATGATCAACATGATAAGTGTGCACCATCCATTGTCAAACTTATCAATTAGCAAGAATTCATTTTGTATTTAAGTACCAAAGTTTAATGCTCCATAGAAAGTACGACAAAAAAGATTAATGACACAAACCATCAAGAAAATAAGCTTTTAGGTAAGTAATGCACCTTTTTGTAACATTTTGAGTATCCTTCCCGCATCCAAAGTCATTTACAATTATGTATTCTTAATTAAGTGATTGTGAGCTCGGTGTCTTTTATCTTTGGAAGCAATCTTATGCCAAAATAAGTGTTTTAGGAATAGATAACAACATATGGAAACAAAAAGAGAAAAAGGAAAAAATATGACTAGAAATGGTTGCCACTCAAGGTGAGATTTGAAGAGCATTAAACCATGGTAATGACGGAAAAAACCTAAAATTGAAACTATACATTAAAGATGGTTTTGAGGACAAGGACTGTGGTTTATAAAAGAGATTTCAACTATCATAGGATGTGTTGAGGAGTATGTTTTATAAAAGAGATCTAAGCTATCATTCAAGTAAGGAATCAAATCAATTTTCCAATGAACGAAATGAAACTGCCCTATTACAATATTTTAATTTAGCTATCTGGTGAGATTAAATATTGCTTGTGGCAATCCAACAAAATAATTAGACATTAATATGTTAGATAACTGGGAGTCTGGGACTAGGTTGGTGATATAGTCTCCCCCCCCCCCCCCTAAAAGCATTATTTAATATTTCAACATATAAAGAAAAAAAATTGCTATTCTTTTTATCTTTGAAACACTTCTTGGTGTTTATAAACAATTTATTATATGACTAGATTCTCTGTCACATAGCCTCAATCTAAGATTATAATAAAATTGGTGCTAAAAGCTATTAACCTAGGATTTCAATTCGAGAGTAACACATTGTTTCACTGTGTTCATATAGTATTATTAGTCATGTTAATATTCATAGTATTGAATAATTAAGTTTTTTACCATCTCCCCAAGAAAGCTCATTTATTCGTTACAAAACCATCCAACAAATATTTCTCTTTACGTGCCCTGCCGGCTGGTAGGCTGGGCAGAGGGGAGACCTCTTCTTCTAGCGGGATTATGTATTAAACATGCGAGGATATCCCAATGTCGAATCACAAGCCTTTTATTGGAATATGGGTATTTCTATTCTATACTATTTACTACTTGTCTACGTCTTTCTTTTGCTATTTTTCCTCGACAATGTGCGCCTCCCTTCAATCATGCTGGCATCTCTCTCCTAAGCCTGAAGAGGCCTTTGGTCCCTTGGTGTGCCTATCAAATAACTATGTGGGAGACCTTTGGTCTCTCGCATGTATCATCAATCAAAAAGTGTGCTTTCACCAGGGCTGATAAACCATAATGCATTTGGAGGGTCATGAACTTGTATAAGTCAATGATATGCAAGAAAATGGTAAAAAGGAAAACACACATCAAACCAGGTTATGAATTTTTCTGAGCAGAGGAAAATAATGTATCTTCTGTATTTATTTTCTAAATGCACAACATGCTCCACCATTCTTTATTGAGTACTTACCCCAAAACAAAGCCTGGAAATTCCTCTACAGAATTGTCTTCTGACAATTTTCCTTTAATGTTTTTGTTTGCTGCCTCCTTAATCCCTCCTTCAATCTTCTTGCTTTTGCTCCTAAAATACCAAATCTCAAATAAATTCAGCATAATAGTCAAGTAACATGGGAATGTCTGCCCTTGTCAACTAATGTCTCAAAGTAAAACACAAACAGCTGAGTAATGCAGGATATCTACCATTTTTAACCAGTGTTTCAAGTATGACCCAAACTCAAAAAGGCCACATTCCAACTACTCGGGATAGAATGCATGGGTATCCTCTACATTCTTCTCCACCAAGAAAACGTTGGAAATTTGTTTCAATTTCAATTCCAAGTCATCATGAGTCTAAAAATGAAACAAACAAGGATACCCTTTCACTATCTTGCTCTATGATGCAAACTTTATGATGCAGCGCGTGGAGGGAATGAGAACAGTGGAAGGTATCGCACAAGAGTTAAAACTCTAACACAAGGCCACGGCCTTAAAACTCAATTTTTTATTAATTCAACACTAATCAATACATTAGATAAGCCACTTATTTATAGACTTAAAACCCTAATCTAAGAGAAAATTATAATTCTAAGAAAATAAAATAAAATCTTAATATAATCTATCTAAAATCCTAAACGAAAAAAAAAAACCTTATTTAAAAGATAACTAGAATCTTAAACTAAATAAAATCCTAATTAATAAAATTAAATATTAAATAATTAAAATAAAATTGTCAATGGTTCTTTGTATTCTGCATCATTCTCCTTTATTAAAAAGAAAAAACTCGACCTCGAGTTCGTCTTGAAATATTGCACTCTTCAATGCCAGATAATTAAATATTTTGAATAAAATAGTCAAGGCAATTTCATCTCATTCTGTGTGATCTTAATCTTGAGATAATTGACAAAGTCTACAAAACTTAATATGATAATTCAAAAAAAAAATTTCAACAAGAAAATTAATCGAGTCGGGCTTGTCGACATCACTTGTTGGACAACCATTGATAAGACAGAAAGAGTTGAGCACATCATTATGTGCAAGAGGCGCTTCATTGGTTGCCACGATATTCTACACAGAAATGTCTTGCTCTTCAATAGTTGGAGAAAGAACAAAATTATTGATCTCTTGAAATGAGGTAGAATCAAGTATATCTAGTCCTTAAAGTTAGGAATGTCGAGTTTAAAACCGTTATCTACCTCAATCAATTGTGATTTTTCTGCCTAGTATTGGTGCACAAAAAATTGTGATAGATGAGCACCTAAAATTCCCAAATTAATAGCCTTTTCGTCTTTCTTTTCTTGCAACAAGATAACAGTTAACTTCTCTAAGGTAGCTCGCATGCATGCTAAATTGTCGCTACACACCCGCTGGTCTTTATGTATTTGTTTGCAAAGTATGATGTGCATAGCATCAAATTTAAAGCCCAACTGGACATTGGTAACCATGTTATGGTTAAACTATTGGGTAAAAATTTGGAAATATGGATTTTTTGTTGTTGGGCTGGACTATTTTTTTGGTGTTATTTTGGGCTGGGTTTAAAAGAAAAGGTTAGTGGGCTGTTCACATATCTAGGCTTGGGGTGGCTGCTGGTTTGTGGAAGGTTATGCAAGCTGGCCCTTTTTTTTGGGCTGGCAAACGAAAAAAGTTGGGTCGGGTAGGGTCCTGGGTTAAATTGGTCGCTGGAAAGAGCAAATCAAAGATGGGTTGGGTAATGTTGATTCGGGTCGGGTCAAGGCTAGCTCCATCCTTGCGCCCGCGAGAGAGGCAGAGCCACCTTATAGGGTTTCACGCGAGGCGTGAGGTGTCGACAGTCAACTGGTGGAAGCAACGGGAAGAGAGGTCGAGGAGGATTGCGACTATGGTTTACTTCGAATCACAGAGATGGTGAGGGAGAGAGGTTTTCTAGGGTTTCAGCGAAAGGGGGAAGAGGTGAGGGTCGATGACGGCACCGGTGATGGCGACGAGGGCCTAGGGTTTTGGCGAAGGAGAGGGACGACGGCTAGGGTTCGGCGAGGGTGGTAGCGATCAGTTTTCGGTATAAAATGGGGAATATCGTCAACGCAGGCGACGACAAGGATGGAGAGCGATGGTCAACGAGACTGACGATGATTAGTAGTGGCGGCAGCGAAATTGGAGATAGTTAGCACCGATGGTGGCGATGGCGACCATGGAGGTTGTTGAAACATGAGATGGTGGTGGTGATTGCTAAGAACTAAGGCTAGTTGCAAGATTCGGTAGGAGCTTCTTTGGCTACAGGAGTCAAAGAAGGAGAAGAAATGTGGAATCTCGATCCTAAGATCTAATACCAACTGAACTCTTTAAAAGTAGTGCACAAAAGTCAAAATTCTAATACAAAATCATAATTTTAATTTTTAATTTTTTATTAATTAAACTCTAATCAATACATCAAGCAACCTCTTATTTATAGAGTTAAAACTCTAATTTAAAAGAATATTAAAATCTTGATTTAATATTCTAGTACCAAAAAAATAGTAATGGCAAGATGATTCTGAGCATAGCTGCCACAATTGTAGAGGAAATTGCATGAGGCAGCTATAGCACCAGCCATGCCTTGTGGTATTTAATGATGGTAGACAAATAGAGGGGTCAGCGAGAACAATGTTGTTTTAGGATTGATGCAAGAACAAGAAAAAACGATATAAGTTGGGGTAATCACAAAAATACTTCTTTGCTTACAAAATTACAGATATCATAGCTCCATACGAAATGGAGTTCTCAAAATAGGGGCCGAGAAAACACCCATAACAACTATTATAAGGGTAAACTTCTCTAAAAAAGAGACAGACCAAAGATGAAAGAGGAATTCAGAACAAATCATGAAGACCCACGTTTTTGGTCTTATAAATTTGCTACAAATCGCCATATTGAACCATATATACCGACTGTTGACCCAAAAGATGCAAACTTTAGGTTTCGTCCCGTAAATTTTGAAGAAGTATAGCACACATACACAGAATATTTTGTATTGACAGACAAGTACCTTTTTCTCAGTGATAATAAGGTTTCATTGTCAGAGTCTCCTGCACTTTCATCAGAAAAATTAATAAGATCCTCATCTCTCAAATGCATGTTGTTTTTGGATCTCTTCTTCTGAAGAACACGAAGGCCAAGTTGCTTGAGTTTGCGTGAAACTTGTGCTGCTGTGAATATGCCATCAGCATCTAGTGCATTTGCAATCATGTGACTACACCTATTATGATCCTTAAATCTGCAGAAAGAAAACAACAGGAACATAATAATCTCAACATGTCCACTTGAGATAGCTATCAGTATTTTTTTAAAGGTAATGTACTTCTCTCAGCAAAAGATTGTCTAGAAAATATCCACTATAAGACTTTGGTAAGTTTAAGTCAAGCACTCACTGCTCAAATAATGCTTTAATCGTCATCTCCTGATCTTTGCTAAAGGCACGTACTCTTTTTCTAGTGTGCCTAAAAGGAAAAGCAAATGATTAGCTGATTCACAGCAAAAACAAGTTGAAATAGTCAATCCAGCCCCAAAAAACCCCCTCTCAACCAATGCTTTTGCAGTTACAAATCTCACTCCAAGCACCCAATGACTTGTCTTGTTGACAAATTGTTCTCAACAACACAGATGAATAGTATAAAGAAATGTCACATCTAGAAACCACATAGGAATACTAACAGAGGTTGTCTGAGTGCAGAACTCTCCTTCAACTCATTATTGTTAGGAAGATTGTTCGCATTTCCCAATGCCCCTTCTTCCCCATGTTGAATAGAGGCCCTAGCTTGAAGCATCATTTTTTTTGGTGGGACGACTAGTCCAAGCCGTCTAAGTTTGTTGGAAACCTGAGCTGGTGAAACTTTTCCATCTGGATCGAGCACTTCAGCAATGAGACGGCTACAATGCCGATTATTCTTGTATCTTGAATTGTCATATATTCAACAGATACAAAGAATTTGAGAAATTAAATTACGGAGGATAACAATAATATAAATGTGGCTCAGAAAAGTAGAGATGCCAAAAGGAGAATGTACATAATCATTTTATCTTTATAAATTAATCAATGTTAATACTACTAAATGTTAGATACTTAGATACTTTGAAGATGAAAGTACATCTTGAATTTCAAAGGTCATTTATGATACAAATCACATTATTAGCAATGCAACATAACGTGTAGTTTCTTTCACAATTATAATGTATATATTATAATTAATATGGTGTTTTTTCATATCATTATAATGTAGAACATATGCATGAAACTACTCACTTTTGGTATAGATCTTTAATTTTTCCTTCCAGATCTTCACTGAGAATAAGGTTTTTCCTTCTTTTAGATACCCCTTCAGGTTCATGTCCAAAATGCCACTTGCTGCAAACAGGCAGAATCAATGAAAATAAGTTTGTAAAGCAATAGAGGGCAAAGCAACAAAGCTTTTTCTCAAGGGCTATAATTCCTAACATCCTACCTATCAAAATTTTCCTTTGTGTTGATGCCATCATTAGTAACTGAAGTGGCATTTTCATCCACTCCTCCATTGTTTTCTCTGCTTCTTTGCAGAACCTTCTGAATCTTGACCTCATAAGGATCCTCATCCCTGTGGTTACAAGTAGATCATCTCAGAAACGGATACTGCCATTAGCACGTTTTGCAATAATTAAAAAATTACAAAACCTTCCTCATTATATAATTCCATACGATCAATAAAGTTTTTGATGAATAGAACATTAAAAAAGCAATCAGAGACTGTTAATAACTCCAGATCATGCATTTTGTTGCCTGAAATGCCATGTGGACGGTTAGAGTCTAATTGAAATTTGAAAATAGTTCCAAATCACAATGAGGAATACTAAAATAGAAAATATGAGTCGAGCAATACTCATCAGAAGGCCAAAACAAAAGGGAAAAAAGACACTCATCAGGGAAACAGGACTCAATAAATGATGTTAAGGGGAACTATGAGGAATACTAAAATAGAAAATGAGTCAAGCAATGCTCATTAGATGGCCAAAACAAAAAGGGAAAAAGACTCATCAGGAAAACAGGACTCAATAAATGATGATAAACTTATTATTGTAGACTTATAATTTGTCTTACTTCTGCTTATCTATCTCATGATTCTCATGGGAGACAACAAAGTCAGCTTCATCATCACCAAGTGCATCAGCTATGCTTCTATGAATCCATCCTTTCCCTAGAGCTGAACCAATGTCTCCATCTCTAGAAACACTTCCCCATTTTTCACTTTCTCTCTTCAAGTTGCCAACTTCTTGCAATAAAGATTCACAATTGATGTAATGGCATTCTTTCCGCGTCTTCCAGAAGAGCACTTCCACAAAAAGAATAGGTTGACTCTTCATTTTCCTCAGCATTCTCCTAACCAAGCTTGTCAGAAATAAAACAATATTTTCATATTCCTTGCATGGACTGGACTTCTGCTCATCCAGGATATTGTGGAATATATTTAGTAGTGACAACTGCAACATTTGATAGGAAGGCATGCACAAGAAATATCACCAATTATAACTCTCCAATAATCTTAGAAAGCTAAAATGCTTCAAGTCCTTACCTGATATAACATCGGAGAAAGCTCCAGATCATCACAAATTTTCCGCAGCATGCATATAATGTAATGGTTTGAACTTGTGGAATTGCTTTTATAAAACTTCAGCAACCAACACAAATTTTGAATAATAGAATTATTTGCAAGAGCGGAAACCAAAGTAGAAAACTTAAAATCAACTTCATCGGTTGCAGCTAGCTGCTCGTCACTAGAAGAATCACCCATTTCATCATAAAGGTCATCTTTATTTTCATCAGACCTTTTGTTTTTCATCTCTGGAGGATTGCTGTCATGATTAGGTGTTTTCAGGTCATAAGTTTCACGCTCATTAACCTGAAAGGGTACCGTGATGTCTTCCCCTTTTGCATCAAAATCTGGATTCATTAACTTCTCCTCAGGTAACATGCTTGAATGTGCAGATTGTTCACAACCAGAGCATCCAACCTCATTCTGGAGGGAAGCATGATCTGCAACTGGTTGATTGATGTTATCACACTTCTCATTCGACATTTTCTTTGCTCTCTTCTTCCTTGACTTTCTAGAAACCTTAACGACAAGAAAATTCATATTTAGATGTAGAAGAGTGAAACAAAAGGCTTTCCCAATACTCAAAT